>JAVJGG010000058.1:19227853-19265250 GCA_035590195.1 Aviceda cuculoides
TTTCAAGGTCACTCTGGATGGCATTTTTTTCCTTTTTTTTTTTATTCATGATGGAAGGAAGAGTTTCCATCCAGAACAGCTTTCAGATGTTCTTGCTTTAGTTTTGTATTATTTGTGCAGTTTGGCTCTAAAATGATTTCTCATAAGTTTGGAAAATCACTGCAAAGAATCAAAACCTATAGAAACTTTCTAATACTGGCACCACGTAAGGGATTTAGAGATCTTCAGCAATGCCTACAAGGGGCATTTGCATTGCAGTGTTTCCAAATATTGCCTTTTAGGAAATGTTTAAAAACGAAAAATCAAAGGGGTGTGATTCTGCACCATGGCAACAATAGTTGTAAGCAAGAAAATATGTCACATGGTGGAAAGGATGGGTTGTATTGTTGAACACAAATATTTATGGAAATATTTGTTGAACACAAATATTTACTTTATTGAAAAAACCCACCAAATAATATATAAGGTAATGATTTGTTGTTGTTGTTTTAAACAGATTAAAATCACACCCAAAACTCATTTTAAAAATGCCTAATTGGTTGTTTATAGAAATAGCTACTTCAAATGATTTCTGTGATTTGTTTGGCTATTTTACCATAAGTGGATATGAATTAAAGAGAATTGATCACAGAATTCTTTTGAAATAAAGGATTTAACCTACCTTAATGTAAATTAATTACACTTAATGGTAAAATGCCTGCCTTGTGCTGAACATCTCTTTGTAAGTGCTGCTCTGTGTTTTCAAGGCAAGTCAGTCCCTCAGGCCCATCCATTTGCTTTGAAGTGGATGGACCTTGGCTTTCTGTCAGCACTTTCGGCTCCCGAGTCAGACGGCATATTATCGCTGTTCACACCACCATCTCCCTGCAGCTGCTTTTTGGCAGGAGGCGGGTTCGACACCAGTCTCTGCACTGTGAGGCGGAGAACGATGATTATAGCACCTGCCCATTGAACAAGTCTTCTTATCCAAAGGGTTTAAGGAATTTTGCCCCCCCCAAAAGTGATGTTTCTATCTGTGTTTTATGACCGGCCTGAAAGCAAGCCAAAGCAGGTAGCGATGGATGGCCTACTGGCCCTGGAAGTCAGCAACAAAGGGGAGCACAGTGCCCAGGGGTGGGCTGCCTCTGTCCTACCTGTTGCCCTGAAAAATCAGCACCCGGCCCCAGAGAGCCGCCATCTTCTCTCCACTGTCCGTGGAGGTGGACAGGCACATCCAGCGCACCCCACACCCCCTGTTTCGGACACCTCCCTTCGCATGAGAGGCAGCACCCCATCTCTCACCACCCAGATCAGCTCTCGATTACCACCATGGCCCGACGCCTCACCTTTAAATGGCTGATGTCCGTCCAGCCAAGTTCCACCACACTTCTCCTGAGTCTCAGCTGGGGGCCCCTCACCGCCTGGCCTGCCGAAGGCCACACGCGATGCCCCGCTCTCCTGTTCTTACTAAATGCTGCCTGCGGCCTTGTCACCACCGTCCGATGCCACGTTACACAGGCTGTTAAGGTGGTTTAACGAGGAGAAAGGAGCTTTTACGCCTCATAAGTCACCTTAATGAGGCACATAAGAGGCCTCTTCAGATATTCGCTCATTTGACCGGCTCTCTGGGGTTGTCTAGCTCCCCGCTGGCATGATAAAAGGAACCTGCTGTGAATACACTGCCAGTGGCCTCAGTCATCCTTCGGGATGACTCTAGACATCTCACTCAGGCTTCGTTACACCGTAAGTCTAACGGAGCAGTGGCCTGTCTCCCCTGTGCCATGCTATTACTCATGTAGCAGACTGAATAGGAGGAAAACTCAAAGAAAAATGTCTTATCACCACAGACTCTTTCAGAAGTAAATAGCAAATACAGAAAATTCTCAGGCCAATGTCATGCCTACAGCGCTTACACTTTTGCTATCTATGCCAGAGGCTGAAGGTGAAGAGCAAGAGCAATGGCTAGTTATGGCCCTTGGTCTGATACACACTAATATTATATCTGCCATGAAAGGGGCAATCTGTAGGAACAACATAATTTATTGATGTCCAGAAAGAAATGTAGTGCTCTTTGGGAAAGTTGGGTGTGTTTCTCCTTGTAACTGTTGTGTTGCATTTCAGGGAAGAGGTAAGCTGTGCTGTACAATCTGAGTGATTGAGTCTAGGTTGAAAAAAAACCCTCTAATTTTACAACTGTAAAACACTTCCCTCACTCAGCGGTCAGGAGCCTCCAAGGGGAACCCACCTCATTTCCAAGAAGCACAGTCCTATGAATGGTAGGTGAGCACTGGACTCCAGAAGAGCATTTCCAGTTCAGTTGATTGTTCCTGGAGAAGAAATCATTGTGTGCTTCTAACTGCTCTGACTGTGCATTCACGACCAGTTGCTGGCAGTCTAGAACAAGCCAGGAATCGATTCAGGAAGCATGTCAATCCATTACCATGACATGCACTTAAAAAATATCTTCAAGAGACCACACAGTATTTGTTTTTTATAAAAACTATAACGGAGAGAAGCAGTTACATATCATAGACTGGCTTTACCGGCAGTGCACTCTAAAGACAGCTGAAGACACAACCCACTGCATACCAGTTTCCAAGTGCATGTGTGCAAAAGCTTAGTTACGAACTACATGATTGTATTTATTTTATAAAGTGTGTGTAAATTTAATATCTCCTATGAATATTACTTATTGCTTTGTAAAGTAATGTACATATGCATTCAGCCATCTTTATAGAATGCAAATGCCTTGAACTGCTGTGTACAGAGGCAATGCAGTTTATTTTACTTCAAACATGCTTTGCTTTCTCTTTTCCAGAGGCTGTGTAATATAGTATGAAAAAAACCAGAAAAATAATTTCCTTATCAAATTAAAATTTGCATAAATGTTAATGTTTCAGTTCCCTTGAAATAACATTTAGAAGGAAATTTAGAAGAAAAAAGTCAAAAAGTGAAAGCACATCTTCTCACTTGGGGTTTTTTCTTTGCCTTTAGATATATTTTCTCATTTTATACACCATGCATTCAAAAATGTTCATGAATGGCCACTATAGAAATATGGACTCAAACTGAACACTCTGTCAAAAGGTAAATACTGAATTACACAAAGCTTACAGCTAATAAAGCATGATAGACAAAATAAGAGGGCTTTTGTTGCTTTTTAGTTAGAAAAAAATCTCGTTTCATGAGCATTTTTATTCACTTGCTTTTTTGTCAATTTTCAAGCAGTAGAAAGGGTTATCTTCCAGTGACCAAACAGGCAACAGCAGAGGCAATGTCACCAAAAAAACACCAGGAATTCTCTTTTCCAGCTGAGAATCCTCATCCCAGATCCAGTTTGCTCCTGTGGGCAACACCAGACTGACAACAGATGTGCGGACCCTAAGGACTTGGCAAAGGTTTTTTAAATTTTTAGTGCTCCTACTTCTGCTGCCACTGGTGCGCAGCAGCAACGGAGGTGCAGACGCAGCGTGAGGGGCTGAGGATGGAGCAGGGGAGCCAGGAGGCCACAGCCGGAGAGAGCAACGCAAAGCTGCAGCCAGTGTCGCCCGTAAAAACAAAAGACTCGGAGCAATTGCGTTAGAATAATTGAATGTGCCTAACAATTATTGGCTGTGAAACTCGGCTGCATTAGGTTGATTAATTAAAGGAAAAAACCAGAGGCGTGTTACGGAAGCTCTCCCGTGCTGTGTTGGCACCAGTGGGCTTTGTGCCTGGCTCACTGGAAGGCAGCCGTGAGTGGCCTTCGCTGTAACGTCCACACCACCTCGGAGGGCTGCTGCGCAGCAGGTTCGGCCCTCCAAGAATCGATCGTAGCTTGAAGGAGACAGTCCTCTTGTTCAGCGTTACTGCACTTAAGGCCATCGATCAATTCCACCAAGCCTTTAACATCTTTTCCATCCTCATTACAAACAACGTTGTGAGCTGGACGCGGACATTAGGTGTGTAGGAGTGCTGCAGAAGGCAGAATGACATACTAACAGATGCTGGGGTTTTGAGTCCTTCATACTTCGGTTTCTTCTGCTTGGCATTGTTTAATTCAGATTTGTATTGCTGCTCACGCTTTGTTCCATGTTTGACTTACTATTAATAATAATCTTCAAAGCTTAAACAGTATAGGTAACTGACAAAGGATTGTTTATTGGAGGAGTTCTCTTTACGCATTTGCACTCTCCACCATTTAAAGCTTGAAATTCTTTTCCATCCTCTTGGTTACAGTTCTGTTATCTATTATTACATGAAACTGTTTCTTATATTACATTTTCCTGCAAGTGATCAGTGTATTATAATAAAAAACACCATGAAATAAGCAGAATACTGCATTTGAGTAGGTATTTTCAGACGGTAATGGTATCAACGCTTGGACCTTTCACTGTTTTTAATGTAGCACTTTGCACAAATTGGAAAGTCCCTGGTACTCCTTGGAAAACCTGTAGTGTGGAGAAAAGTGTTGCAAGATCTCTGGTACCACTGCATGCAATGAAGTGCCTGGAGATTGCAAATTCTACATGTCTGCAGTCTGATTTCTCTCTGCTCAGGCAGACAAGGCTAGTACAAATTGTGCTGTCACATTAGTGATCTCATGAATTGTACATATGAAAGAGTAAAAAAATAATTTAAGTATCTTTGCACAGCTTTTAAGACTGGGATTTTTAAAGAAATCTAGATGCCTACTGATACTTTCAAAAATCCTGGAGTATGAAAAATTATCTGAATAGCTTTAAAATGCAAATGGGGCATTTGATATTAATGCCAAATTATATTTTCTAAAATGATACTAAATTGGTTATTGATTAGCCTTAGAAAAGTTTTGTAGCTTTGTATGGTAGCATTCATTAGCAATTCTTGAGCAGCTTTGTCATACAATATGTAGAAAGAATCACCTTATGCTGCCTTACATTACTTTCAGATAGTAGAAAAGTTCCAGAGCAGAACTTTTGTCTTTGCCTACTTTTCTGTGCTTTTCTTTATTTCTGCTGCATGGTGTCCAATGTTACCATTAATTACCAGTTCACACGTATTGCCATTTGCATGGGAGATCTTGCAGACTCTACTGGGAAAAGGTATTTCTGCGATGTTTCCTACCACAGACTTAGGGGTTTATTAAGATATTAATTAAAAAAATACTTCAAATCTCTACCTAGTAGCTCCTCAGATTATTGGGTTTTATTAAGCTTTCTGCCACAGGAGACACTTAGCTGGCAATGGAGCTGATAAAGCTTCTTTTCCCATATTATATTAGGAGGATTAGCTGTGCTCTCATTCAGAGCTGGTCAAATGTGGCTAAGGCTGTTTATACTGGGAGTTACTCTAGGGTCCTTCAGGCCACATAATCAATTCAGTTTAATTAACATGATTTAGAATTGATCCTTATGCTTTCCCCACCCTGCAAAGTATTTTGTAACCTCAACTGCCTGTTAGTCCTGCTGGAGCAGAGAATATTGGCCTTTGATTTAGGTAGATTATTATTTTCTTTATTATCAGTTTGAATTTATTAGTAGTAACTGTTCCTGAATTTGTTAAAACTCCAGGAGAGACTCCAGTAAGAAGGGAACAAATCTGACAAGAAGTGACTATACAGTCACACAAACAGATCTTAGAAAGCACTCTAAGATTCAAATTAAGGCAGAAGATCTACAAATACAGTCTCTTGCACTGAAAAAGGAAATATAGCATATGGTGTCGGCAGAAACAAACAAATGTTTGCTGACAGAAAAATGTGCTCTCCCTGCTGTCTCCGCAGCCCAGGATAATTTTCTGCAATGACGTTCTCCAAAGTCTGCCCAGTACATAGAGATTTTCCAGGAACGAGAAGCTTATACAGGAAGGACCAAGGGAAAGGTTGCTACAACTGAGTTGTGGTGTGTCAGCAGTTGAGGAATTTGAGCTGAAACATTTCCGATGTTGGAGATAAAGTGTTCCCTGTGGAAAGGAAAGGCCTGCTATTCGTTCAGTCTAATGTCGTTTAATGTAGCCCATTAACAAGCTTCTCCAAGTCCAAGGCTGTAGTGGCAGATCAATCCTAAAAACTCTCCTGAACCCTACGAATGCACCTAAACCTTTTTTCGGCTCCACATAAGAGAGCATAAATGCAACTACGTAAAAGCATATGTCCACCTGCACAAACCTGTGCCACCCTGCTGCTCACACAGCAAGCGTTCTTTGGCTGCAAACAGTGGGAGCTGAACCAACACTCACTAATGTTGTAAGACCCTATAATGTACCGCTATTAATTAAATGTGTTATTTTCTCTTTGCTTTCTGTAGCGGGGCCTTGCCGCTTTACGTGCAGTGTACGCATACAAGCAGGTATGGATTGCGAGCATCAAAACTGGTGACTGGGAGGGGAGATTGGAGGACAGCTGTGGGCACACTGGGTGTGCAAGCACAGAGGGGATGGAAAGTCCCTGTAAAACAGTCCCCATCAGCTCTTTCCAGCAACACTGACTTCTTAGCAGATTTCTTCTAGTTGCCATGTGAAAACAAAGAAAACTGTGGAGAAGGATGAGTGGAGTCTTCTCAAGCAATGCAAGATGTTTTTTGAGAAAAGCAGGCCAAGTTGATGTGCCTGGGGAAATGGGCAGGGAGACAACTAAAAAAAAGTGGCGGAGAAATCCAAGAGGATGGCTGGGGTTTGCAAAAGTGACTGGCCACATAGGCCAGCATTACTTTCAGTGGGAAAAACAGGGTTACCCTACTCTCTTTTTCAGAGTCAAAACGTCAGGACACTTCTCAGAGCTTCACAGCCCCTGCCATTACCTCCAGCGTGGACACTGCAGTGAGCTAGAGCTGTGCCTTACCTAGCCTTGGCTGAACCCTCTTCATTGAAATAGGGAGTCACACTGATTTCACTCCTGCTAAGCATTTAAATCCTTTCACTACATTATTTGAATGTGCATAACTGTTATGCTGACTTCTATGAGAACAGGATCAGCTTCTCATCAGAACATAGCTGTTGGCAGCATACGGAGGACATTAAGGTGAGCCTCAACATAATTTCAAACAAAAGCAAAGGTGCATGACTAAAGACAAAAATATGATTCTTTGGTTTTAGATTTTGCCTCTCACTGCAGTGAATTTTACGATTAAAATCTGTGCAGTATGGTCAAAATGCAAATATCAGAAAAATACTCGTTCTGTGCTTTCATAGGCACCCTTACCTTAAGAGCTATGTCTCCACAGATATCAGAGGAGGGTTTGGCTTTATACCAACATGAAAGAAAAAGCTAATGTTAATTTTCATGCTTCTAAATGATGAGTTGTAGGAAACCTTGACAGCCCCTTTACAGTCTTTTTGATTAAGTACTTACCAGTCTTGTCAGTCAGTTTAAAGTATAGTCCCAATGACAAACGAAGTTCATCTTCTCCCTGTGTGCTGCAATGATTATGAGCTGGAGGCACAGCAGAGCACAGCACCACCTCTAACTTCCTTTGGGGATGGATGGTCCATCAGCTTCAAGGATACTGTGAGAACCCATTAGACTCTTCATAAACAAAGATACAGGGAGTTAGGCATTGGTTTGGATTTTATACAGCCTTCAGCACCTTCCAAAGTGGAGAAACATGGGTCTGTCTTGAATTGTCCCCAACAAGGGATGCTTGTAAGCGTGGGCATTCCCCTGGATGTACCTGAATGGTCTTTGTCTACTGATGGTTGCTCTCATGCTTCTCTGGTAGTGTTTGAGGGGCAGAGAAGCAGTGCTTCAAATCAGCAGACCTGTTTGTGTTTGGCACCCTCAGATCCTTTTACTTTCTAAGCTGGCTCTGCAGGGTCTTTTCAGGGCACTTTTCCACAAAAGGTGAAAGACTGAAGGGAAAGCTAGTCAGGGGGGTGTGGATTTAGAAATGGGGAAAAAAAAAATGTTCACAAACTGCAATTTTAAATGGTCATTTGAGCCATGTATGTGATGTACGTGATGGGTCGTTCCTGTGATGAGTGTTTGTTAATGGTAAATTCTCACCTTAACGGGAATATGCCTAGTCACAGATATTGGTAATGGACCACCTTGAGGCATCCTGAGGCAGCTCCCATTTGTACCACTGAACTCCATTCTAATCCTTGGTGTTGATGTCACCAAGGCTGAAGACTTGGATCATAGCTTCAAACTTCAGCAGTGCTTTGGTGAATACGAGTCTCTATAGTGGTTAAAGGGCAGTGGAACAGCATTCACGCTTGATGGGCCACAAGTCCAGCAGCTGTCGAAAGCTTGTTACAGCTCCGTATCCCTAGCCTTTTCTGGTGTCTCATTCCAATATTGTATTTTGCACAAAGCTGGGATTTTTGGAACGCTTCCGTGTAACTGTGGTAATTGTTTTGTCTCACAATGCCTCTATTTTGCCTACAGCTGATGGTGGCATGCGTGCCTTCTGGCAGCCTGAGGTAGGTGTAGAACCTAGCTGGCACTAGCGCATTCCAGCATTTTCCAAAGGAAGCTCCAAGACCTGATTCTGCCAGTGCCTACAGAAAGGCTAGGAGCCTTTCCACTGGGAGCTGCCAATGCAGCAGCAGTCAGGTATGGACATCATGACACCAGCCCTTGTGCAAGCTCTTTGCCCAAGGGAGCTGGCTATAAACACGAGCTACCCTGCTCTTCTCGCCCTGGGGTCAGCAACCTCCCGCTTAACCATATGCTCTGTCGTATCAGAGCACTGCAAACCCACAGTCCAGGTTACCTCCCAGTGACTTGCTCGCGTGGCATTTTTTGTAAGGAAAACACTAAACACCAGTCACGCTGAGAGATTCAAGGGCACTTTTCAGTGGGGACATACTTGTATTTAAGATTTATAGCACCCTGCATAAAATCATGACTTACTGCTTATGCCATGGAAATTTAAATTCCCACAATAATCCAATCTTCTTCAAACCTTGTTAAGAGATGCCTTATTATACCTCTTGAACTAGATCACAAAACCTGAAATTCCCATTAGATTAATGAAGTAAAGCTTTGAAGGCATGCGCCTAAGACACATTGTGAGAGCCCAAGATGAGAAATAAATTTTGTCATGACACCTGCTCTGGTACTGCTTTCCAAAATGCCCAAGCCTTTCAGGGTATCTCATCACTCATGTCATGAGTGAAACATTTGTTAGATATTCTGCATCTGTCCTTCCTGTCTTTGCAAAATCTTTTTTTGAATCTCTCTAGGCACAAATTCTATTACTATTTCTAAATCATCTTTCAGAACTTGTTAATCTTTTGGATTTTTCAACAGTTATGCAAATCTCTCTACATACCTGAAGGATTATTTTAGTGTCATAGATATCATAAATTTTATTTAAATATCACTTTTAACCTGCACTTTAATAGCAAATTATTATTATCAGCAGGAAATCAGTATATCATCCAGTACAATATGCAGGAAACTAGAACATGAGAAACAGCAGTGAGCAAGAATCCCTTCTATAACTGCAAGATAAATATTTGGGGTATTTATTGCTTGTTATCTTGATTATTTGCCTTATTGATATCTCTGGTGGTGCTGGAAAGAAGTGAGAGAAAAATCTGTTGTGCTATGGTTTTGTCTGCCAGATCTTGCTGTCATTCAAAGTGACCTGGAACAGATGGAAGGGTAGAACCAACTTCCCACTCTTGCGACATGCTGCCAAGCCACAAATATATATTCCTTTTGTCCTGCTAGTGGATGTTTTTGTGGAATCAGAGGGGGTGGAGCGGAGCTTTAATACATCATTTCTTTGATCTGTGCCAGCTGAACTAGAACAGACAATTAAAAGGGTCTCTAGTGCTCTCTTGACTCCAGAGGTGCAATTCCCCACCCCCCCAAGCTAGAAGAAGGAATAAAAAATGTTCTTTTGTTTACTTTGCTTTCTATATTTTGGACTGCATCCCTTTGGACAGCCTATCAAACATCCAACATTACCTCTCTCTCTCGAAAAAGTTTCCCAGAAAAACCCATCCAGTTTGCAAGGTGTAGCTGTGCACACCCCATTCATGCTCCACCTCGGCTCCCCCCCAGGTCGGCCGGCCTCGTGGCCCCCTTCAAGGGGAATTGCTTCTGACAGTTGGATCTGAAGGCTTTTGCAGCTAACGAAAAAATACCCCTGCGTCTCGGCGACCCGCAGTTCATGCCCTGATTCCTTGAAAGGTCTAGTAATAAGCTTTGCTACCTCACGCAGCGATGTGCAGTGAGTGGTGTTCTCAGAGCTAAGTGAGCCTTTCGCAAAAATTTCATTACTCTGGCTCACCAGGTCAAAAGACTTAGGCAAGGAGATGCTCGGAAAGCTGTGACGGAAGGAGGGGTGAATGGGCAGGAAATGAAAAGGGCTTCTTCCCTGCAGCCGTTCCCCTGCACCGACTCAGGAGAAGCTGCCCAAGAAGGGACTCGGTCCGTCCCGACGTCTCCATCGCCAGGGAGAGGCGTGAATTCCCGGCAGCGTCTCGCGCAGCGAACACGGCCAGAGCCCACAGGGTCGGGTGCTCAAAGGGAGCAGAGTATCTCAGACTGCCGTCAGCATTTCTGTCGGCATGGCCGGCGTGTTTCGCGGAGGCAGTTAGATGAAGCACAGGCTCGACACGGCGCGGTGTCCATGGCAGAGCTCCGTCAGTAGCGAGCAGAACTTGGAGACCGTGCAGTGATCCTCATTATCCCCAGTGCCCTCCGTTCCCTTGGTATCCCCAGGAGGGAGCAGCCCACTATTGCATCCTGGCTGCCCCCCTGTGTGCCCAGGCACCAGTACCAGCTGGAGAGCAGTGATGGGGCAGGGTGCAGAACTGTGCCACTTCTTGTTCCTCAGTTCCTGGCTCCGATGTGACCTTTTTTGTCCTGCAACATCTATTGGGGTGGGGGAAATCCTGCAGGCATGCATCTTTATAAATGTACAGTCATTCTTGCTCTGTAAATACCACAGACCAAGACGAAGAGAGCAGAGGAACGAAACCATGGGTGTCATCCTCCTCTACCTGCTCCACAGAGGGCAAGAAATGAATGTCCTAGTGGCTAGGTGCTCCCACTGAGAGCATCCTCCTCCCAGTGCTGGGGGGGGTCTCAGAGGCTTAATGATGCATGTCATTTCTTGATGCTGCAACTGGGACTGTATACAGCCATGGCATCGCGCCTGGTAAAAAAATGGAATTGCTGAAGCCTGGCCTGAAGTGCTGATGAAAAGAAAGGAACTGCATATGTGTATGTCTCAAAGCAGACATTAAAGCTGAGATATGGTTGACAGTGCACCAGGGCCCCTGATTAAATACTGTATACAGTGCAAGAGGCTTGGGAAAGGGGAAAAGGTGCTGACTACAGACTAGCTGTTTAAGAGGCCATCAACAGGTCCTTTCTGAAAAGTTCTGTATCATGCAGGCCTTTACTGTATTTTGGAGAAAGGGCAGTAATGGGGATGGAGAAATTCTCATCTGTGCTATGCAGCAGGTGGAGCAAACAAAAGATATGATGTGAAAGCACAACTGATTTCGCAACAGTTGTTTGAAAATACTATGGGAAGGCATGACTTAGAGACTTCTGTGACATTACAGTTGGAAAGTATAGGATGAAAATGAAAAATATGTCTCTGGATCAGATGATGAGAAGCCTACATACAATACGGCATGAAGGACCAGTAGAGCCCATTGAGTGATAAACAAGGTCTTGCCCTGATACAGAGCAGATTATTACGCAAAAGTAGCACCAATGTAATAGTCAAAGAGATAAAAGGCAGAATCTTTAGAAACATTCAGTGATCTCCTCTGTAGATATTCTTCCATCTGAGTCCCCAGAGAATCACTAAAAGCCAAAAAAAAAAAATCACAGGGAAAGGCAGAGAGACTATCTACTGCTCACCTACTAAGAAATTTCTTTTTCCTCATTGCATGTCCTTAAATCATTAAGTTAACAGACAGCCTTTGTAGCTCTTTGAAAGGATCCATGGTAGAACTCATGTTATCCCACATGCTCATAAGTCATCTGGAAAAATGAGGTAATGAAATTCGCTGATGATACTCTATTATTTAAGGCAATAAAATGGAATTGAACTGTGAAGAGTTGCAGATGGCTCACAATACTGAATGACTAGGCAAAAAAAATGGCAGATGAGGTGCTGATAAATACAAAGTATTGCACATGGGTAAAACCATTCTTAACCATGCATAACAGTGATGGGCTCTAAATTAGCTATCAGCAAGCAGGACAAAAAGATCTTTGAGTTACTGTTGACAATTCTATTAAAATCTCAATGCTATGTTCAGGATCCATCAAGAAAAGTAAATAAAACATTAGCCATTCTTGAGAAAGGAATAGAGAACAAACAGAATAATAATCCTCTGCCACTGGATGCATGTAAAGCATGCTCGTATTGTGAACGTTATGTCCTGTTCTGATTCTTTCTTCCTCCAAGAGGATAGAATTAGAAAATAGAGAGAGAAGGCAAGAGCAGTGAAAGGTATGGAATAACTTTTATAGGAGGAAAGGTTAAAGAGCTCAAAATGTTCTCGTCTTTGAAAGAAAAAGCTCAGAGAGGAGCCTGTCTGCATCCATGTGTACGCAGTCATGAATGGCATGTAGGAGTGAATAGGAGCATGTGTTCATGATTTCTCACAACAAAATATGTAAAGGTCAACTAATTAAATTCTCAGGTAGCATGATTAAAACTTTAAAGGAGATAGAGAGTGTGGGGTGTAAAGTGAATAATTAAACCATGGATTAATCATCACATGATCTTGTGGCTGCCTGAAGTTTAGATTGATTCAGAAACAGATTAGATGAGCTAGCGGGGAGAAAGCCCATCTTTGGCTTCATACATGCACTATTTTTATACCATTTCCCCACACCTCTTTTACCACTCCCAATCAGGGACAGGACACAGGATTAGGTGGGACTTTCTTAGACTGACTGCGACTGTATGATGTTCATATTTTAAAAGTGTGTTTTTGAAAAATGGAGCAGGCAGAGCTCCCTTCTCTTGCTGAAGACACTGGTCAAACTCTCCCAGCATGTCCTTTCTACAAGATCTTGGACTCTCACTGGGCACCCGGCTGACTGACTCCAGGCTCTGTGATGTGGATCATCTTTGAAGTCAGACTCTGTTATCTTACTGGTCACTCTGGACCCATTTTTGGGGTCAGTGTTGTTTGTCCTCCCACCTCTGTGATGGTCTGGCTGCTTCTGAAATCTGTTTAATCCACTTGACACCAGTATTATACATCTATATAAGTAATCTGTCATAAGTATATCTGCTGTTAAATTGTTGATAAGCTTGCTTCACTAATGATAAGTTTGTAGTAACCTGTAATAGCATATACACCTACTTGATTGTTGCTGTTATGGTTGTTGGTTATTGGTTGCTATAATATTGACTGTTGCTATACAATTGTTTGTTGCTATACAGTTGGGTCATACCATATTATTGATTGCTGATGGTAATTTGTAATAGCTTGAGATATAGATATTCACTTTATTAATAATATGTATACTTGCTAGTGGTGATTTTGTGTGGCATTTGTGGTAATCTGTAATAAGGTAAAGAAATTTAGAGGATAAAGCCTCTGTGTCCTTGTGTATTCAAGAATCCTGCAAATCTGTGATCACGATCTCTGTATACCTGCAGGCTGGGTAACCCTTTAGGTCGTGACAACTGCTCCCTGGCCCAGTTTGGGCCAGTCCAGCTATCACTCTTCTGGAGAGCTGCAGGGCATACCCGATGAGTTAGCACAGGCCAAGGAGCTGTCTGCCTACAGCCGATTTTATAGGGTAGAAGAGTTAACAGTATGGCTGCACTCATGTTGCTCTTTGACACTCCCCAGTTGGCGTCCATCTTCAGTGAACCACAGTGCCCAAAACTGTACAAGGTGTTTCTGCCTTACAGATACATTAGGTAACTCCACGTGTGTTTACATATCATGGTATGATGTATGTCTTCTTCATAACAGTACAACATTGTTGTGTTCTGCTCATGATCCGTTACAATCCTCCGAAAACGGCAACCCGACAACTTGTTAAATATACTGTGCCCATGCAGTTGGGCACTCACCTCTTAGAGCATTCCCTTGCAGGTGTCCTTGTTTTTCATGCCCTTTCTCTACTTTGTCAAGATAACTTTGCACCCCAAGCCTGTTTTCCAACCCAGCTTTGTGTCATCTGTAAGTGTATGAGCGGGATCACTGATGCAATCACTGAGCAGAATCGGAGCAGAAAGACCTCTGGAAAAGCCCTTGCTGCCTCTTTATATTTTGACATTGAACTGAGTATAGATACAGAGCATGTTTTGCATACACCATCTAGTGATTTAATCCAGACTGTATTTCTTTTGCTGGTTTATAAGAATGTCATGCAAGATCAGATCAAGAGTTCCCAAAGTGAAGTTCTATAGATTAGTTCCACATCTGCTTTTCTGCTGCAGAGGAAAATTAGATTATTTTTATACAATTTGTTCCTTACAAATTCCCACTGCCTCCTTAACTCTTTCTTTATCTTTCAGGTACTTTCTAAATACTTCATCATTTGATTCAAATAATTTCTTAAGCTCATTGGTGTGTAATTCTCCAGATTGTCTGTTTTTAATGTCACCTGCTGTGGTGGCCTGTTGACTCCCAATGGTTGGGAAGAAATGGAGAAAAATTAGCTGTGGCACAGACTGAAATGCCGGGCTCTGACTTTCTGACAGCCCTTCTCACCTTTTAAGATGAGTATTGGCTAGGCAATGATGGACCACCTGCCAGCCTCCAGGCTTGGCGTGCCTTTGGTCACAACCAGGGCCCTAAGAGAGAGATGACGGTGGAGGAACCACACTGCCCTCTCTGTCTCTGCTTGCAGCTGTGGGGGTAAGGCCAGCTCTGATCATGGTAGCACATCCCAATTTCTCAGAATGACGGCTCAGGTTTGCTGATTCCCAGGTCAGGATTAAGGTGAAACAACACCAGGGATCCTTTAACTCACAAAATTCAACTTTTATTCGCTCACAAGAGTTGGCAAGCCCTCCTGTTGAGCCCCAAGGTTCAGAGCAGACCCCCTTGCTTTCTGGACTCCCTCTCAGAGAAGAGCTCAGGGGCAGCTGGATCCTCTCCTAGTCCCAGACTGGGTCAACGGTTTATGTCTAAGGGGATAAGGTGTCGTGATTATGGAAAAAGAGAGAGACAGAGAAAAGAGAAATATTTCACCGGTCCTGGGTCCAGCATTGGTCCAGTCAGCCGAGAGGTCCAGTTCTGGTGGTCACGCGCATGTGGGGCATTGGTTTGTGTCCTTTTATCATCTCCTTGCCCCTCCTTCAGGCCAGCACTCAAACTCATTAGGCTAATTAGGGGTCATGTGTGGTTTGTGCTTCCAGAACCCTTGGGAAATGGGTTGGTGGGCTCGGGGGTCGTTTGAGGAGGAAGTTCTCCCTCCCTACAAGCAAAGGAGGAAAGTCTTCCTTAGCTAGTTAAGACCCCCCAGCACTATCCTTTCCACAAAAAAGGCAATTGTAGCTGCCATTTGCTTTTCTTTCTGGCCACAGCTGAAGTGCAGCAGTACCCTCTGTTTTATCCCCAAGTTGCTCACTTAGGTAAAGGTGCAGTGATAGCACCGGTACCCAGACAACGGGAGACCAATGCGTTATCCCCTCCTTCATCTAATGCTGTATGTCTCTGTGAAAACCTTTTACACAGCAACTGAAGTGGTTTCTGATGGTGCACAATAAGGCTATTTTGTAAAGTATTGCATTCTTAATGAACAGCAAAGAACCAGGTTTTATTTATTTATTTAAGCAATTTATTAAAGGCTTCCATCAGGTGACGGATATACTCTCAGATTGCACAAAACAAAACTCCAATCAGAAAAACAAACCAGGGCTGCCAAGGGGCTTCCTTAAGGGGTGTAAGTTACAGTGCTGACACTTTTTTGTAGTTTAAGCAGCACAAATTGTGTTGCGGGTGCAAAAAACAGGGTCTAAACCTTGCTCACCTGGAGATCAAGCATAGTTAAACAGCAGCTGCCTATTTATCTTTGAAGACATAACTCTGAGCCCACTGAAAAGTAAGAATGCTGAAGGACATTTTTGTTTCTCATGTTTAGACTGTAAACTGTGCTCAGTACCAGTTCAGTGGAAATGATTGCCACTACACCTGACCTTAGAGAATGATTCAGCTCCAAATGGCAGACTCCTGATGGGTCGCTGCAGGAATCAAAGCTAGCTAATTCATGATTAATGACAATTCCTCTGTTTCTTGTTTCCCACTCCCTGTTTTGTTCTGTTTTAAATAATGAAAAGGTCAGTAGATATCTGTTTCTTGTCTTTCCCTACTCTGTCCTCCTCAGCTATGACCCCAGGGCATCTCTTTGTGGTAGTATCTCCCTGCCCATCTCGCCACATGTGACTTAGCAAGCTTATCATAGCTATACAAAGAAGGAAACTCTCATCTTGGAAATCACAGGGCCTTTTTCTCTTTTAAGCTACTTTCTCTTTTTAAAGTACTGGAACTGACACTAGTTGTGATTTTCATCTCACCAGAGGCAGGCTTTTACATTATAGGTATGTGCATTGAAGTTGTCACCCTGGGCTCCTTCTATGCTGAATGAAGAGAAAGAGGCATCTCTACAGCATGATTCATCTCTGTCCAAAGAAGAAGGAATCCAACCTGGAAATGCCTGTTTGTTCCCAGCGAGGGAAGCCTGGGATTACTCACTCATGTGTCATTCCAGTTTTGTCTGGTATAACTCCAGCAGCAAGATGACTCTAAGCTTAAATATTAAATCAAACTGTCCAGATAGACAGAATAGTCCAGAACCATGGACACAAACTATCCCACCCCCTTCTTCATACCTGTCTTTCCTACCATCTGCATCACCCATGAGATGCGCTCTGGACCCTGACCTTTCTCCAAGGTGAGGAGCAAAGTGCCTGGGCACAGCCGATGATTTTAGCTGGGCCCAGACTCTCACCTTTGCTGACCATATGGGTCAACATTGGCAGGGCTGAGCGTGCCACAGCACAGTCCTACACAATATATCCAGAAATCCGTTTCTGAGCTTTATGGATACCTGGCCAGGTCCCGGCTGAGTTATTTAGCATCAAAAGGAGGCCCAAGCACAGAGGTATAGCCCCTAGGACGTTGAGAGACTGACCTCAGAGCAGCCCCCTTTACAGCGTGCCATTAATAAGCCTGTGCAATTGCACTGCCCGCAGCACTTTTACCAAGCTGTGTCAGTTGAAATGGCTCTTTTATTCAGCATGCACCGTATTAACATATGGAGAACAGCACTTGAAACAAAGTCTTGTTTCTCTAACCAAAAGAGAGAACACATATTCCTTTTGGCCTCATGCTAGTTTAATTCCTCCAAACTCAACAGAGATTAAATTAACATTGAAATGATACACAGGTGAATTGGGACAAAAAAGGGAAGGATTGTTACACATGTGATGTTGACTTCTCAAGCACTCTGTGCCTGATGAGCTGAGAGCTCTTCTGAGCAACAGCCTGAGTAGCAGCTGAGCTTCTCTGGAAAGCCCTGACTCCAGTTGTAAGTGGTGCACACGCCAGAAAACTCACCCCTATTTGACAAGAAAGGGTGCGGCTTGGAGCATCTGTCATTTTCCCTTCCTTCCCCCATAAAAATCTGTCAGGCAGCTTCATCTGCAGTGCAAAGGGCATATAAATCAACACGCTCAGCTGGTGTTGACTGGTGGAGAAGGTGCTCATCATTACAATAGGAAGTCATGCCAACTGGCACTCGTCCATTGCGCTAAAATCTTGTACATAATGAGAGACTGTTTATCAGAGGGATGGGATGTAAAACAGGACAGTCTTTTTGTGGTTGAAGGGCTGCCAGAAAATAATAAGTTTTTAAAAGTGAACCCTGTTACAGCTATATTTTTATAAACCAAGTCCAGAACTAATAAATCAGCTGGCATGATATCTGGCATGAACTTGCAGCAAACACAGGAGGGGCTGTTTGCATTTGCATGTATTCTCTGTAGATGTTTAAAAAAAAAAAAACTTGGTCATCATTGATAATGTGTATTTTTCTAGCAAAGTAATTTTGCACAAGTGCCGAAAGGCTCCTCAGTAGGTCAGTTAGTTGGGAAAATTCCTCCTAGGCATATACACAACTGGTTCTTGTGCTTGTGTATAGTCATCTTAGTGATATAATAGACAGAATGACAGCGAGAACTGCTAAGTACTTGTTCTTGAAAAGACAGGCTGAAGAACGAAAAAACGTATCAAGGGTTGCACTGTATTAGAAGAGCTGTGGGGTGAGGTTTGCTGATTGTCTTTGTCTACCCCCAGACAGATCCATTAATCCTCTACTTCAATAACTATTGAACACACTCTAAATTTAAAGCAAAACAAATTATTTTGGGGAGAAATATTGACTTTCAGGGAGACGGAAGTAGGGTGAAAGAAAAGGAAATTTATCCTGTGTAATACCAGGGCTTTTGTATTCTGCAAGTGTTAATAAGTAAACGGAAGCTCTGGGGTTCTTTAAAGAAACTGCCGGGATGAGGTTTAGGGAAAATAAATTTCCTGCAAAGAGAACTTGCTCCATTATACATGGCACTGAAAAGTTGTCCTACACACTGTGCCTGTCAAATCAAAAATGTCTATGTATTTCCCTCCTAAAATAGCAGGACACCCTAAAACTCACAGAAGCTGCACCTTTTCCACACGTGCACTTCTGAGCAACTTCTCACCAGTTTCAACCTGTGTAAACTGTGTCTCTCCCTGCTTCTGGGTACTCACTAGTCTGCTCACCTACCTGCTGGCTGTCTGGGAAAGAGACTGGAGCTATCGGAGGTTTTGTGAAAAAGGTGTTCTCCTCCAATTCCACATCTGTAAATGAGAATAATTGTGTCATCTCATCAGAAGCTTACAGATGCTGTGTCAGTATCATATTAAACAGCACACACCTGGCCACGTCCAGTGGAGTATTTAAATTTATGTTTGTATCTGGCCTCTCACTTTAAGATAATTCAGAATTTTGGTTTTTTTCTCAGTTAATTTAATGAGAGACATTAGCCCAACAGTGTAGTGACACCTCAGTCAGGGAATAGGATTCAGGAGTGTGTATAAAACATACTCTTCCTCCCCCCCCAACACATCATGTGGGAAGCCTGTCCTCACTGTATGTGACTGAAAAGCTGAATATTCTTTCTTCCACCAAAAGCAGGCAACCTATCACCCATTTCTTCTATATTTAAGAAGTCATCTTTTTTTTTAAGACTTCCTTGAATTTCTGTTTTTAAAACTATCTGATTCTATAACCGTGTGTTCATTTGGCACAGGGACAATTTGTAGCAATAGACAAGAGCTGATTTTGCTGTCATCATGGGAGAAGAGGGAGGGAGAAAGGAAAGCAATTAACAGAGCATTTGGGGATATGAAGTAAACAGAAATCCATTCTCTTCCTTTCCTCCTCTACTACACCCACACGCAAGCACAGGGTTCTCTAATTTGCTCTTTTGCATGAGACAAGATTTCAGAGAAGCTGTAAGACAGGATACTTTCTATTTCAAATAAGCAACAACTAGCTGAGAAATTGGATTTTAGGCTAACAATATGTGCAAGTCTGGTCATTTGTTCCAGAACAAACTTTGAAACACTGTGGGTGGTGTAATGTGTAACCTGAAGAATAAAAGAGCATATTACAATTTAGGCTACATTTTGGCCTCATCACCTTTATGGAACTAAAAGTTCTTTCTCATTTTCCATTAACAAGCTCCCTCAGTTTTTTGTCCTCTTTGCTGTGATGTCTTGATACTTTTGCCAGTAAGAAATCCCTGCCCCTAAAAGCTTACAATCTTGAGTGGTCAAAATGGGGAAAAGGAAGGTGCTGAGGCAAAGGTGAGAGAAGGACATCACTTTTCAACCAGCACACAAAGGATAATTTATTGTATCCATGAAGAATAAAAAGAAATAATAAAACGAAAGCTAACTAAAGGGCATTCTGCAGTTGTGGGTTGGAGGATCAATCATGTGAATCCACAACAGTGGATAGATCAGTTAGCCACGAGTCCCATAGCTGTGGCTGGGCTGTCTTCACCACAAATTCTTCTGCAGGTGCTGCTGTCTGAATACCGAGCTTTCTTTGCTCTCCAGTGAGAGGTTTTCTTCTGCTACACCAAAAGAAGAGACTTCAGCAAATCAAACATCAGATATCTTTTGAGGGACTGAGTGCTAACAAAGCCTCACAGCCAGGACAAACTTGCTGAGCTGAAGAAGGTGGGAGTACTTGAATCTCATCAGACTTTGCACCTTGAAGTCAGTTATCTCCTGAAGATCAGCCTCCAGACATAGGAGCTGCCAGGTTTGAGCTGGAGCTGTGTTACCTAATGCCTCAGGTGCATGATCATTGGTTATTTCATGACAGCTGAGTCACAATAGCCAGCAGAAATTTTCCATGTGTGTATTGTTAGTCTAACCCAAACATGAAATGCTCCTTAAACCTTCTCTCAACTTCAAGATGTTTGACCTTCTCAATTTTGCAAACTCAACAGATCAAAGATATCTAAAGTAATTGCTGTTTTGAGATCTTTTTACTGAGTATGAACTTAAATAAATGATAAAGTCTCAGAGAACTCTGCTTCATGCTGGGCTTCTGGGAAGGCCCTGGCTGTGCAGCTCGTGATCTTGCTCCTGTTACATGTGAGATACCACTCGTCATTCTGTTAGCTTGCCCACACAAATGTCATGAAGTCAACAAGGCCAAGTGCAAGGTCCTGCACATGGGTTGGGGCAATCAACAGTATCAATACAGACTGGAGGATGAATGGATTGAAAGCAGCCCTGCAGACAAGGAATTGGGGATACTGGTGGATGAAAAACTGGAGATGAACCAACAATGTGCACTTGCAGCCCAGAAAGCCAACCATATCCTGGGCTGCATCAAAAGAAGCATGACCAGCAAGTCAAGGGAGGTGATTCTGCCCCTCTGCTGCGTGCTGGTGAGACCCCACCTGGAGTACTGCATCCAGCTCTGGGGTCCTCAGCACAGGAGAGACATAGACCTGTTGAAGTGGGCCCAGAGGGGGGACATGAGGGGGCTAGAACACATCTCCTGTGAGGACAGGCTGAGAGAGTTGGGGTTGTTCAGCCTGGAGAAGAGAAGGCTCTGCAAAGACCTTATTGCAGCCTTTCAATACTTTCAGGCCCCTTCCAACCCCTACCATTCTATGATTCGAAGATTCTATAGATTCATGCAGGAGGCAAAAGCTGAGGGAAGAAATAGTGATTAGCTATTTACAGATTTAAATTTTCAAATTTATACATAGTATAATAATTACAGAAAACATTTTTTATTGTTGTTGGACAATGCAAGAAAACAGCGTGCAAAAAGTTGCATAAAGAAATGCTTACCTGTAGCACCCGATTTCACTGGAAATCTTACCAAAAGATTTTAGTTTGAAAATCAGTTGAAAGGAACCTGCTGTGTATGGACTGTGTTGAGAAGAAAGAGCACTGCATTTAGACTGCTGACCTTGGAGGACTGTAGATAACATTGTAATGACATTGGAGAGGAAAAAGTGCTGACAACATGATTTTGTTCTGTAGAAGAGATAAAAATGTGCTTACTAAATGGATTGCTAGATGTTGGGAAGGTTTAGAACATGGGTTATCTAGAAGGAGTTCTTATATGCAAGCAGTAAGTTGCCCACATTTGCTGATAAGTCCCACCATGAAAGCAAAGACAACTGTAGTTTAATTTTTCTTTATCAATTACTGTTATTTATTCTTGTGGGAAAAGTAGGAGGTGGAGCCTAGAGCTTCTTTTCTGGCTCCTAAAACAGAGCAAAGCAGCTGTAAATCTGCCCTAATGGATAGCAGAGGAAGTTGCAATAAACTTACGCCATCAGTGCTGTGCTCCTGCCCTCTGAAGGATTCCTAAGCACACAAGCGCATGCAACAGCCTGCCTGGCCAAGGGCAAAGCAGGATGAAAGGTAGTTTACAGCATAGTTTTGCCATCCCTCATCTCAACTACACTGAACATAAATCTTCAGGTGAATTATTGACAATAGTCATATTATCCTCTGCCTTCTGTACCTACTCAGAGAAGAGCCGCATGCCAAGTTTGGTTTATCTTTCAACAGTTTCTTTCCAAAGGCAAAAGAAACACTTTGCCACTGCTGTTTCATGATATTTACAACACATATACTGGCCATGCAAGGAATAGATGATATGACGTGCAAACGGGAGGGCTTGTTCTGATCTGGTACTTCATAGCTTATCTTCTTTGTTTGCAGATTAACAACATTTTTAATGATGTCTCATTTCCATATGCAAAGATCTGAGGTCTGATTACTGGCAAACAAATGCTGTGCTGAAAATCAGCTGTGTATTTGGATTATGGTTAGACCATAATGAAGCAGAGAAAATATTAAAAAAAAAAAAAAGTAATGACTTGTGGAGGTTGTTTACAGAGGGGATCATAGAATGAATCATAGAATCATAGAATGGTTTGCATTGGAAGGGACCTTAAAGATCATCTAGTTCCAATCCCACCTGGCATGGGCCAGGACACCTTCCACTAGGGCAGGTTTCTCAAAACCCCATCTGACCTGGGCTTGAACAGTTCCAGGGATGGAGTATCCACAACCTCTCTGGGCAACCTCTACCACGGCCTCACCACCCTCACAGTGAGGAACTTCTTCCCGACATGTCATCTAAATCTGCCCTCTTTCAGTTTAAAGCCATTACCCCTTGTCCTATCACTCCACTCCTTGATAAAGAGTCCCTCCCCATCTTTCCTGTAGGCCCCCTTGAAGTACTGGAAGTCCGCTATCAGGTCTCCCCAGAGCCTTCTCTTCTCCAGGCTAAATAATCCCAACCCTCTCAGCCTGTCTTCATGTGGGTGGTGCTTCAGCACCCTGATCATCTTGGTGGCCCTCCTCTGGACCCACTTGAGCAGGTCCATGCCATTCTTATGTTGAGACCCCCAGAGCTGAACATAGTACTCCAGGTGAGGTCTCACCAGAGTGGAGTAGAAGGGGAGAATCACCTCCCTTGACCTGCTGGTCACACTTCTTTTGATGCAGCCCAGGATATGGTTGGCCTTCTGGGCTGCAAATGCACATTGCTGGGTCATTCTGAGCTTCTTGTCACCCAATGGCCCCAAGTCCTTGTCTGCAGGGCTGCTTTCAATCCAATCATCCTCCAGTCTGTACTGATACTGTTGATTGCCCTGGCCCCCGTGCACGACCTTGCACTTGGCCTTGTTGAACTTCATGAGATTTGCACAGGCCCACCTCTCAAGACTTTCAAGGACCCTCTGGATGGCATCCCTTCCCACCAGGCCAAAGTCTGCTGTCCTGAAGTCCAGGGTAGCCAGCTTGCTGTGCACCCTCCTTGCTGCCCTAAGGATCTTGAACTCCACCATTTCATGGTCACTGCATCCAAGGCTGCCCTTGAGCTTCACATTCCCCACCAGCCCCTCCTTGCTGGTGAGAACAAGGTCCAGCATAGCACCTCTCCTTATTGTCTTCTCTATCATTTGGAGAAGAAAGTTATCATCAACACATTCCAGGAACCTCCTGCATTGCTTATGTCCTGCTTTGTTGTCCCTCCAACAGATACTGGGGTGGTTGAAGTCCCCCATGAGGACCAGGGCTTGTGAATGGGAGGCTGCTCCTATCTGTCTATAGAGGGCCTCATCCATTCGGTCTTCCTGGTCAGGTGGCCTGTAGCAGACCCCCACTATAATGTCACCTGTCCCTGCCCTCCCCTTAATCCTGATCCATAAGCTCTTGGGCAGCTCCTCATCCACCCCCAGGCAGAGCTCCATGCACTCCAGCTGGTCACTGACATAAAGGGTGACACCTCCTCCTCCTCTCCCCTGCCCGTCCTTCCTAAAGAGCCTGTATCCTTCCATTCCAACACTCCAGTCGTAGGAGTCATCCCACCACATCTCTGCAATGCCAATAAGATCATAGGCCTGCAAAAGTATGCACATCTCCAACTCCTCTTGTTTATTCCCCATGCTACGTGCGTTTGCATAGTGGCATTTAAGTTGGGCCCCTGATGAAGCTGACTTACTGGCTGGAGCAGCTGGAATTCCTTTGTGCTGCCCTTCAGGTGCTCTCCTGCTGACCTCTGATCCCTCTGCAGGCTCTGGGCATCTATTGCTGTCACTGGCATCAAACCGGTAGGAGTGGGATGGATTGAGGTTCCCCTCCCCCAGCAACTTTAGTTTAAAGCCCTCTTCACCCGCTTGGCAAGCCTATGACCAAAGGTGCTCTTCCCCTTCTCTGAGAGATGGACCCTGTCAGCCCCCAGTAGACCAGGTTTCTCAAAGGAGTCCCATGGTCTAAGTAGCCGAAGCCCTGGCTGTGGCACCAGTCCCGTAACCATTTGTTGATTCACCAGATTCAACTGGCCTTTCAAACCCCTTTCCTTTGACCAGGAGGATTGATTAAATTCTACCTGCGCTCCAGAGTCCCTTACCGCTGCTCCCAGGGCTCTGTAATCCTTCTCGATACTCCTCAGACTGCTCCCGATGGTGTCACTAGTGCCCACATATTTAGTGTAAAAGTGCAGCATTGACTGCCACTCCTTGTTTCCTTTAAGAGAAGTTTCAAAAATGAGCCCATTCCCAGCTGCCCTGCCCTTTCTCACATTTGGCATATAGTGTCACTCAGGATAAGAAATTATTCTTGGCTGGCCATAAGAGGGAGGAACAATTTAGTCCAGTCATGAAAAAAAGATGGCAGTGCAAAAAAGGACCTGCAAGCATAAGAACTTCTTATGTTGGGACTTCACAGCCCTTTAGGATTCATTATTTGAATTAAAACAGACCACCCAGAAAACATTACTCCAAACAAGAGCATAAGAAGATTTATTAGCGGCAATGTAAGTTTTTCTCATCTGATTATCCTGCAAATACTCAAGAGAAATCTTTAGCAAACAGCTTTACCCGTGGTGCAGCTGGCAGCAGCAATGTTGCGAAGTGGCAGAACATGGCCTTCATCTGAGGCAATATAAGATTTGTGAGGCCTTTTTGAACTGAGGCCTTTCTGGACCTGCCAGCAAAATGAGTGATTCACCATGAGATCAAGGAAAAGCAGATCGGCATTTGACAACACTCAGTTGATGCTTCTGAATAATTTCTCCAAGGATGGCAGAGTTTTGAAGAACACCGAAAAGGGATTTTTCATTTTAGTTTCTATTATTTACTGCAAGAGATAAGGGGAGACACAGGTGTGCTGAGGAAGACCCCTGCTATATGTGTGCTCTGTTCCTGCGGCCTACATCAAAACTTCAGCTGTTTAATGGGGACTTCTAAACACTTTCAATTAATAGGAATTTTTACCTGTTATAATTCCCTTTTTTCACCCTCCATTCATCTCACTTTATTTCCCTTTACATTTCACAGGCCTAATCAAATCATCAAAGGAAAGGGAGGTGCCTCAGTCCCTCTACGTAAGGAGCAAGCCCCTCTCCACCTTGCCGAAGGAGCCTGCAGATCCCCACAGTGCTGTGCCCGTGCCGGCGCAGAGCTGCCCCCCACGTCCAGGGGTGCCCTGCTGCATCCCACCCTTCCCTTGGCAGGTGTGCATCCCCTCGCACAAACAGCATCTTCTCCCAGGGTTTACTCTGCCCGCTGCCTCCGCATCTGCCCCAGGCTCTCCCTCGGTCCCGCTGGCAAGCCCTGCCAAGCACTCTCTGGAAAAGGGACCTTCTCCCCCCGCACGGACCAGGCATGGCACTCGGGGCTGGCACATGGCATCCCCATGGGGCCATGTTCTGCCAGAGAGCAGCTGTGGCGAGGCCCATCACCAGCTGCGGGGAGGTGCATCACTTTTTTTCAGAGGAGAAATAAAAGTGCTTCTGGCAGTGGGTCTCCCCATGGCGACCGGCCCCGTCACCCTCCTGTGTGGCGGGCAGATGGTGGCCATGCAGGTGTCTGGCCAGCACTGCTTGGCCCCCACAGCCCCAGCCCCATATGCCCCACTCAGCTGCTGGCACGGCTTGTCAGACTAGGAATCATTTTTCAACTACTAAGTGGTTGAAGCAAATGCGTCAAAGGACAAACTGGGTTTTTTCAGCGTTAGTGGCTACTGGACCCAGAAGCTCCAGAAATGCAGGAGGTGGATGAGTTTGACTTGCTCCCTGGTGGAAACGCTGGCAGAAATAAGCAGCAATGCTGCTGGTGGCATGGCTTCCTTCACAGCTAAAATGGTCCAACAGACCTGTGCTGGGAGACAGAGGAAACGGATTTGGGGTTATCTTTAAGTGCAGGTCACCTTAACAACAAGTTTTCCTACAAACCTGCAAAATTCAAACACTCCAAACTGTAACCTTATGCTAATATGTGAGAAGAAGCTGCTCTGCTGGTTCATAACACAGCTTGACACCTGCGCCCTTACTGCTGCTGCTGCTAAAGCTTGGAGTTACACAGTGCTGAGGTCTGGCATGGGAAAAGGACACTTTGATAGTACGGAGGTGATTTATGCATGAGGAGGTACTCAAAAGAAGGCAAAGTGGGCAAGTAAGTCTCTACCCGCTGCGCTTACCATCCAATGCCAAAATAAAGATGGTGAGGCAAAGACCACCTTGAGGGCTATTACATCCCCACAGCAACACCAGTGTAATGCTGGAGCCCAGGGGGAAAAGGTTGGCAGCCCCAGCAAACAGCTTGCCTCTTTTCTCCCCCACTGTTTGCAAGAAAACAGGCATAACGCTATGGCCTTGTCGTGTGGGACCGACCACAGGCAACCTCTCGGGCTGGCAGAGGCGCCGCTGGGGAAGCATCTTCGGCTTGCACGTGGCATACCTGCTACGACTGAGCAAAGCCATTGCCACTGCCTGGGCGTGTAGGAACAGAGCTCACGATTTCAAGGTCTGAACATGAGCTGGAACAAGTCAGAGGTGAGCAGAGAGCAGAGGAGATCAGGGCAGGACAAGACTGGCAGATTTGGATCATCTAGGGTACTGGGTGCGAGGGCATGTGCAGAGGTTGGAGTTGTAAGGAAAATATTGTGCTAGAGTTGTTTAGGGAAGGCATATTTTGAGACTTCTGGCAATTAAGGAAAAAGCGCAAAGAGCATTTGGTCTGCTTTAAATTATTGGACATCATTATGCTTGGAGACAACTGTTCTGGAAAGGAAAAAGATGATCAGAGTTTACAGGAGCCACCCCAGTTCTTCCAGCCTGACCCAGAGCAAGGTAGCTGGAGTAAGGATGCGAGATGTTTTCCTGGGAGACTTTCTTTGACTCACATGTATTTTCCCTGTGTTTTGAGCAAAGGCTGCTGTAACACTATTCAGGCATAACCTTTCCTCTTACCCTGAAGGCCCTTTGCTAAAATGAAGCCACATTGGTCCTCAGCATTCAGGACCACATAAAATAATGCCAGAGAAGGAAGCTGTGACTTTTTGCACACGTTCATTTCACCACTTTTATCATTCAAAATTTTAAAGTATGGCTACAAAAATCACCATTTATTTTTTAGTCAGTTAGCCAGCTTTTGTGTCCTTCGGATTCCTAGAACTTGTCTATAGGGGTTTTATTTTCACCTGAAGTTGTCCTAGCTACATTTAATCCAAGTTTACCACAGATAGACTAATAGACTTTTGATAATCTAGATCCTCTTGAAGAAGGTCTCATTTTAAAGTTCCAGGAAAATATCAACATGCTAATTTAAAAGCATATCAAAATGCACTGTGAATTTCTCTCACACATTTTCTTTCAAGGCTGCAATATAAAGCAATGTACAATTAGTTATGTGTTATCTTAGGTTTAGAAGTCACTCTTTAAGACTTCAAGAGACATGTGAATCAGTGGGTTGTCATTTCTAACTGTGAAAAATGGTTGTCACAGATCATTGGCTTTACAGTAAAGATTTAAGCTGCAAGGCGGATGGACAAGATGTTTGACCTACCTTATTCACCTCTAAACTTGGCTGGACTCTGCCATCATTTGTGCTGTTAGGACACTGCATGTATGCTGATGCTGCCTATTAAACACTGCGGTACCATTCTCAGAGGAGTCCTTACTTGGCATGTCAATCTAGCTGATGTGATTACATATTTCTTTGACAGAATAGAGGTGATTTTCCAGTCAAAGGAGAAGAAAGAGGTATGTTTTCTATGCCAAGATCATGGGTCCTATCTTCTTTATACTGTATAAGTTAGTTGGTAACCTCTGCACATGTATATACGAAAATATAGAGATCATTACTTGTTGCACTTAAAATGTCTCTGGAAGTGTTCTGAAACTTCATGGCTGATAAGTAAGACCTGCCTATTTCTACTGAGGGATATCAGATACCTTTCCTGTATATATGCATTCATTCAACAGTAAGATAGAAAGAAAAATCTATTTGTAGCTCAAAGAGCTTCCTACATTCTCTTAGATAGATACAGGCTCTCTTCTGAGCTGTTTTTTCCATGTTTTTCTATGGCAAAACCAAAATTGAAGTTATTTTAAACTGAGCCACTTTGGTGGAAATGGGTGGTTTAGATCTGGCAAAATATAGCAGCTACAAACCCAGACCTGAGTCTCCTGAAAAAAATCTTGCTTTACCAGTATGTGCAAACTCATTCATCCCAGCAATGTGGGAGATTAAAGATTTTATTTTTTAATATCCCTGGGATGCAAAGGCACTGTACCAAATAAGTATTTTCAAGCTTAACAACATTAGGAAGAGTCTCAAAATCCATTTAAATACCTTTTTTTTTTTTTAAACCTCTGTATGTTCATTGAGCAATGCTATATGTTCATGAATAACTCACACTGAATGAACAAAAAGATTATTCCTGCTCATAAAGCTTGAAGTGTGCAATCAGGAAACAGAAATACTATACCATTAAGCTGACCAACCATGTGGCACAAGCAGTAATCAACACACAATGAATAGTCAGTGAAGCCATTTTTCCAATAGCCCACAGGCCGAAAAAACACTACTGCAGTATCTAGAGATTTGGAAAAGTCAGTTACTTTACAGACAATTTAGAAACAGGAAAATGGAGTGTGCTGACTAAATTTATCAACTAAATTGTTAGCTTCAAACAATGTCACCTAGCTATTTGTTCAGCCTGTTGTGCCTTTGAAGCAAAGACTGTTGGTAATGTGCCCCTTGCCGGGTCCTCATTTTCGGAGTAAAGCATGCCGCGGACACCTGAGACCACAAAATAGCCACTGTTCTGTCCGTCTGTAAGTGGCACGATCTGTTACTGCTCAGAGCCCTCCCGAATTCCTGCCTCACCAAAGCAGCATGAAATCTAACAATGCTCTTTAGATTTGAAGAACTTGATCCTTGAACACACGGTGCAGCACCTAACCCACCCACACAACTCCTGTCTGCAAATGTCGCCCTTCATGTGGCCAATAATGTTCTTCTTCTTAGGAATGGTTGTGTGAGGGTTACAAAGTGGCTTGAGATCACTGGATGGAAGAGGCTGTGCAAGTAAAATAGACCATCTTTCAAATTATTACTAGAGGGTGTCATAATAATGCAGAATTCATCACTGCTGGAATAGATTTTTATCTGGAAATCCTGGGGTACAAGAAAGAATCAGTTTAATTATAATGAAGGTGAATGACTGATGCTTAACTGGGATAACATTAGAATAAATTCTGTTTAATGGAGATGCTTTTGACCTTTTCTAATTTATAAAGTGGCATTTAGGTATTAAAATAGAGGTGAAGTTTTAAACTTCAGTCTATTAAAAGGGATTTCAATAAATAAAGGTTTAAAGCTATGAATACTATTTTCATTTAAAAGATTTTTTAATGCTGAATTTAGATACATTTACGGATTTGTTTTGCCTTTAATAAAATGTCCTTTCTGATCAGAAATTCCTGGAGATTTTAAAATGATCATCTGTTTACTTAGATGTCAGAATTGAGGCTGACTGTTTTAAACACTTAGGCATGTGCTTAACTTGACATCAGCAAGACCACCCCTGCGCATGAAGTTAACCGTGTGTGAAGATATTTGTAGGACTGGTATCTAACAGTCTCTTGTAAACTCCAGTTCTTTGGAAAGGTTTTCAGTTCAAGTGCAAAAAAAGGAGTTGAAAGTGGAGAGCAGTGAAATGAAAGGACAGTATAATGTTACTCTTTCATAATTTGAAGCAAACACAAAAAACAGAGCAATTTTTATTTTTTCTCTTTACATTTGCAGAGTATGCACCAGCTGTGTAGGTACCCCCCTCAACTGGGGGCTGCTTTGGGATCTTCTCATGACCTTGGCTTATATCTGCGGTGGAGGTTGGATAGGCACAGATTTCAGTGCTGATCTAAAGCTGCTGAGGATCTTGGTCATCTTTCCAAAGTAGCTAAGGAAGGATTCCCACTGAAATTACCTGCATTTGAAGAACAGATAGGAAAGCATGGAAAAAAATCAGATCCACTTATCCTGGATTAAAGACTTGCAGCCACCTCTAGGCACAAGTGAGTGACAGAGCTGTGGCGTGCCACATAAGGCTTAGTAGTACTCACAAATTGAAATCTACGCTGTAGAGAATGGTGAACTGGCAATGGTATTCAGAGCTTTTCCCTAATGGGTAGCAGCTTAAAAAGTTCATAGCAAGCTTATTTCTCATCTGAGAGCTCTTCACAACTTTGAAGTGAAATGACTGTTAGTCACTTCGTGTACTTCCCCCATGGAAGATCTTCTTACACAATAAATGTAAATTCAGTGATTTCCCCTTTACCACCCCTGTTAAATTTTGGGTTCTTCTTTTCACATTCAGGGACCTGCAGAACTTTACATGTCCATTGGCATGTTCCCATTCTCCCTGGCTGCTCTGCCAAAGATGCCAGTCTTGGGGCAGCTTCATTTCCTCCCCAAACGCCCGGTGTCCTCCAGGCTGTTCCCTGTACACACACAGCAACTTTCTAGTCTTGGTGTCTCAGGCAGTCAGACCTTCCTGCTCAGCACGGAAAGCTGTCTACCATCACCTCCACCACGTGCAGGATAAACCTAGCAACTTGTACAGCTACTCTTCATCTATATTTAGAGGTACAGTGTCATTCCAGTGTTTCCAAAACCCAACTTTCCATTTTACAGCAGTACGTGTATCATCATCAAACACAAGAATGACAGAGTAAAGTCAAATACATTCATACATGCACATATGCACAGACATACAGTCATTTTTTAGGCAAATTATTTCAACCCTAGGTACCATCAGCTCCCTTCAGCTCCTCTGAATTTCAGATTTTGCATTTGAAGTGAATCTTTCACAACTGTAGTTGCAAAGAAAACTTCCAGAACCTAAGAAGAGTGTAAAATATAACTTTGCTTGCCCAAGTTTGCACAGAGCCTAAAAGAAAAGATCTGAGAAGCGGGGATGACTAAATTAAGCAAATTATGCAAGGTGCTAACTCAAACTTGTGGTGATGTTTTCAATGTTATCACTTTAATGTCAAGATGTTACCAGGTTGGTTTGACAAGTTGAACATGTGACCTTGGAAAAAGATCCTTTCCCACCTTCAAAAGCTTAACATATAATAAATATAATATAATATAATACAATACAATATAATATAATATAATATAATATAATATAATATGATATGATATGATATAATATATCTTTCCAAAGATGTACACTGTCATTAGTCAAAGTACTTGTACACTCCAAAGAAAGGAGTATCTTTTTGTGATGCTCAGAGTGTGCAGAGTACATACATGTACCAGCACCCCCCGCTTCCCATTCCATTCTCAGTTTTACCCTTTCATACACATGGTCTTGCACAGAAACCTGCCATACATTCATACAGACCTACTCACCAAAGCCACACCTGAGTGACCTCAACTTTTCGCAGCAACGGTCTCCTGCTCCCTCCTCTCCTGTTCTCTGACTATGAATGTTACATCCAAGCAGGTACCACCTGGAAAATTTGTTCCAGGGACACTTATGAATTCTATTGGATGTCTCAGGGTTTGGGAAATCTGCTGTATGTCGTCAGAGTGGTTATCAGAATGGCATTTACCAAGGTGTAACCTCATTTAGGGTATATATGGGAAGGTCTTGTCATATCATTCCCAGTCAGAGATAATGCAGAACTATTATACCTGGTATTAGCATGGGTTGCATCTTATACAGAGACAGTTATCTCCCACTTTTTTGCAAAAAAAAAATCAGGTGTTGAGGCTGGATTAAAAGAAAAAGAGAGACTTGGAAAACCTCTGTGGTTCATAGAGACAGGAGAATCTCAGACAAAGCAGAAAAATATTAGGAAAACTTTCAGAGAAACAATGTCCGTGATCTGGAAGAAAATGTTTGGAAAACTTTGACCAAACCCTAAGTGACAAAATATTGAAAGTGACAAGGAAATTGGGGCAGGGGAATGTATATAGTCCTTTGTTATTTTTTTTTAGCTATAAATATTCCATACACAAATTCGATTTGATTTCTGGAACTATGCAAAGCCTGCATGTTTGTTTTGGCTATTGCATACCCCTGAAGAGATGATCAGGTGGCCAAGAGATCATCTGACCTGGGAAAGAGCATCTGTATTTAAGCTATTGTGATAAATCAGTTAGTCTGAAGAAAAACTATTCAAGATTGACAGCAGATAGTAGATTCTATTTTGGAAATGAAATTCCCAAATGTGTTTGCAGTTACACTGGATTTAGCTACCTAAATAATCATACCGTGTTTCTGCGGACCAGGTTACATATAAGCATCTTGGGTTTTTACAAGTCATGATAGAAAGCATGCCTCATAACTTAGATATGGTTTAAAATACACAAATAACAAATACGTTTTTTTCTATAACAGTAATATATAAAATCTGGTTTCTTAAATTTGCATTGTTTTTGTCAAACACCATTATTAACAGCCAAATTAAGAATTCAGCCTCTATTGCCATGTTTGGTTTATACTGAGTTTAAATTATTTGTTTCAGATACTTTGAATCATTTAGTAGGTAGCAATTTGTAAGCCTTATGAGTCACTATTGATATTTTGATGGTGTGGGGAAGTTGTTGGTTTGTTTGTTCTGTTGCTGTTGCCACCTCCAGTATATTCTGCCTGTTCAGTGTTCAGAAAGAGCAAATCCTTGGAAATTAAATGCTTTTGAGTTCTCAGCACTGCTTAGAGAATATAGCAGTTAATGTCATTTCAAAACAACCACGAAATAAAGCTCAAAATAGATACAAAGACAGTTCATACCAGGGAAGGCATTATTAGCCCAGTCCTAGAGGAATGCCCCCACATGCAGCCCTCCTTTGGGCTTCACAGGTTTAGATCCAGACTGGAACCCACACAGGCTGGATTTAGGAGGCAAAAATTGCTATAAAAGCCAAAATTATTAATACTCCAGATAACCACTACTAAAAGGAAGAGCACAGAAAACTGCAGCACTGGGGCATCAACACTATCCTCAGCTGTAGAGCCAGATTCTCATTTGATTTTAACTGGAAAAGTTGCAGTGCAGCTAAGCTGACTTATCCTTGCTGAAGATCTCTCGCTTTAGTGCTTTGGGCTACCCTGGTGAGTTACAGCTACATGCTTGTACATATAAGAGGATTTGTTCTACAAAGGAGTTATTGACTGATATTTCATTAACATAAGAAAGGAAGGTATGTTGATGTATTGAATGTAAACTCTAAAATCTGGCTCAGAGGAGTTACTGAGATTCCTGGGGTTTTTTTATTCTTCATATCTGCTCTACTTACAGCTGTTACTTACTCTTGCAGAGGAAAAGAGCCTACTCTTGCCATAACTTTGCCTTCCTTAGCACACAAGTCAGGAAGGAGACCTTGGAGTCCTGCAGAGCCTCTTGCCAGAGTTGCTGTATATAGTAATCCTTTTCAAGAACTATTTTCTTACATCTGAAAGTGAGTCACATTGCTCGTGCCCTGACTCTGTTCAGACTAGCTCAGCACACAAAGATTTGAGTGGGAGTCTTGCGGGGTGTAAGTGCTCAGGGAAATTCACTCGAGTAACTGGATAAAGGCTTCTGCTACAGATGAGTTCAGATGAGTTCTGGGCTCCTCAGCCTGTGAAATGTGAACCACTCATCCCACAAGCTAATTCCAAAAAGGAAGAAAAATTTGTTCAGGTTGCACTTTTCCTTCCTGTGAAAAGGAAAATTCTCTCCTTATCAGCCACATACCTGTCAGAGGACCTGGCGAACCTTGAGGAACATTTCTGCCTACATCAGCCAAGGGCCTGAGAGAAAGACAGGAGATGCTGCTGCCACCACTGTGGGACAGCACACCTCCCTCTCCACACTGATGGTGTCCAAATAAAGTCAGGGCACCAGTGGCCCTAAGGATGTGATGATGCTCCTTCCTGCTTTTCAGATGTATCTGTGAGCCTAAGAGGGAACCCCTAGAGATAAATGTCGTTGACAAAAAGGAGTGAGCTTTTGTTATTCACAGCAAAGTGTTCTCCCTCCCTCCAAATCAAGTGTATGTCAGATCAGTCAAACGTCTTGGCTGGCTGTCCTGCTCAGCTATTCAGACACACTGATTGCTGGAGCTGGTCATCAGATAGTGCATTAGAGCTATTACCTCCCGGAGCCTTTCTATCATGCGCACTGTCCCAGCACAGTCATACAGGCTTTCCTTCAGGGAACATGGCTAGAGCCTCTCTGGATACTGGGAGGTACTGTGACATTTTAGATACAATCCAAACAGACCCGACCTTAGCAGGACATCTGCACTGTAGTTCCACCATTTGTCAAGGAACCGGGTTCTTGACCAGGTTGTATAAACACTTGATTAGGTAGCATAACACAGTCCACCACACCATATGTCAATACATCTCAGAATTTGTTTTCAGGCAGTGCTTACCCCAGTGGAGTGTCCAAGGAGATAAAATAATGATCTCACACTCACCCCCTGAGCCGGGCATGCCCGGCTGGGGCAGCCCACTTGCCCTGAATCCCACCCCACGTCTCCACTGCTTGACTAATTGCTTATTTTGGAGGGGAAACAGAATCTGAATGGTGTAAGGCATTGTAAAAGCTACACCAGATTATTTTTGTAGAGTTTTATGTTCTGCTAAGCAGTCGTGTTGTGGGCTGGCAACTCCCACAGGTGGGAACCGGGGCGAGTGCATGCAGTTTTCCCTCTGCCCCTGACCCTCGTCCCAGGGATGACATGATCTCCACAAAGCTGCATTATATGGCCTGGGTGACACCAGATGTGTCTATCTACTAAGTGTATAAAAAAGGGATATTTCGTGTACTTAAATGCCAATAATAAATTCAAATGAGATTTTTCTGTCCAGCCTGAGGAAGGTCTCAGATGTGTGCCCCTCCTCTCTAGCAGATTTTTCCTGCTGCTGAGGTTCACTGGTGGGGGGGTGGCGGGGAGGGAGCTGTTTAAGGTTTGTGGCTTTTAGGAACTGGTTTGATGCTAATTAAGCCAGTCTGCGGTCTTCCTCTGAGCCCAGCTTGAGGTACGGTCAGGTGCAAGAGGAGCCTGTAGCTCTGTGCCTGGGTACCGGAGCTCTCCAAGGGCATCACAGCGCGGTGAAATCCAGGGCTAAGCAAACTCTCTCCCTGCCTCCATTCTTCTGAGATTAGCAGATCTCTTGGGAATGAGGGGAATTTGGAATATCCCAGTAGCACCTTCTATGGTATGAACGCGAGAGTGCCTTCTGCATTTGAAAGCTGAGGTATTTGTGAGGATACATTATTACGTCTTGCTATGTGAGAGAAAAATGCCTTGATCAAAACAGTTCCTTCTTTTTCCTCATGTAAAATAGCACAGTATATAAAAAGGGCAAAAATATATGCTGGAACTGGCCTTTGTGTTAAATTTCAGATCTAGAAATTATTGTGGGGTAAGGGAAAGTATATGAGCAGAGATGGCTCACTGGGGTACTAACAATGTAAAAGACAGTTAAAAATGCAGAGGTAGTTGCTTTCAGTCTCCTTTGCCAGAACTGCTCAGCCTTCCCAGGGCTGTACAGAATACAGCTGCACATCACTGAGGATCTCAGGTGCATTTTTTTTCATCTTTGAAGATACCAGTTGCCACACGAGGACTGCCCATACATGTTGCTTCAGAAAATACACACTCAAATTCTCTGCTTCCTAGAAAAAGGTGTCAGGAAGAAAGTGCCCCTGGTTGGGACTCAGCAGGTGAACCCATTTCAAGCAGAGCCAGAGATTTCTTGTTTGATTTGAGACTAAACACTTCATAACTCTCTTCTTCAATTTATCCATTTAGTCAATTTGGTGGACACCAAATGCTTCCCCAGCCATGGGTACTATAAGAGTAATTTTGATTTTGCTTGTGATCTGCTATGGTGATGGGACCATATAAGTACAGAGATAACAGCTGGGCCAGACATATGCTACAGCATGTGATTCAAAACTGTTTCATATGTGAAGATGCGAAACCACAAAAACGGCTTCCATGAGAGTGCAAATGGGAATTCCACATCCTTCAAGCAAAACCCAAACACTGAAAAATAAAGATGGTTCTAGTTCCAGTCTGTGAATTTACTATTTCTCAGTACTCATTTAAGACATATATGTAATTCAAATATTTTTGAGATATTATGTCTTTCCCTTCCCACTTCCTTAAGGTGACAAATTTAACAATTCCAGTCACTCACTGAAAGAAATTTATTTCCTTGCTTGTGCTCATGACACAAGGGCTTCTTGCACACCAAGGAAGGATAAAAAATGTAAAATAAAAATATTGCCCATTGCTCTAAGTCTTCAGCATAATGGTCTTGGATACACTGTGGGGAATTTATTATTTACCCTATGAAATTTATGCTAGTATTTCCTTATGCAAACTCTGGCATTTATGCTCCATGAACATTGTGGCATTTGTTTTTCATGCACCAGGTGATATTTTTGATATTTGCACATTTAAATTGTCCTTTTTTTTGTGGTTTGCAGGTATGTGCCACCTTACTGCAGGTAAAAGCTAAAAATATTGCTATTTATTATTCCAAAAGTTGTGGTGGAAGTTTAGCATAATCTTGAGACTTCAGGGTGGAGGTGTGGATGAGAACATCTGCATGAGCCTTGCTCATGAAGCAATGGGTCAGAACAAACCACAATATTGGCAGGGTTCAAAATGTATGGTATATGCCAATATGACATAATATTTGTTTTACAGTACTCTGTAGTAGTGACTGTAAAGAGACTTATGGCTCTCACTGGAACCAGAGAATCATGAAGCATTTAACAGTTTAAACAGTTGAACAAACTTCTTGAGAGCCCTTAACGTATCCACATTGGACTGGAAGCAAACAGCAAGGAATCAACAGTAGGAAAACTTCAGGAAGAGGAAAAGATCAGAAGTCACTCTGTTATGACAGAGACCATTACCTCACATTTATCATCATTATAACGTTACAACAATATCCTTTCACTCTGCTGAAAATACCATATCCATTACACTGGGCTAAAACTGATCTACCTTCAGTGACTTTACCCATTGTGACAGACATTAGACTGTGGCTATTTCCTGGGTTTTCTAAAAGGATATATACATTTCCCGCTTTGACAATTAATTTCCACAAAAAAAAAAAAAAAAAAAAAAAAGGAGGCTAGTTTCAAATACTTAAGGATGACC
>JAVJGG010000058.1:19268434-19283854 GCA_035590195.1 Aviceda cuculoides
GGTTTGCTTTGCTTTTGCTTTCCCTGTTAAACTGTCTTTATCTCAGCCCATGAGCTTTCTCACTTTTATCCTTCCGACTCTCCTCCCCCATCCCACTGTGGAGGAGTGAGCGAGTGGCTCTGTGGGGCTGAGTTGACAGCTGGGGTCAAACCACGACACTTCCAAAGGAATTTTTTGAGAAATTGAGGGTTCCAGATGAACACACGGCTAATGGGAATGAGGTTATGAAAATTACTATAACGTATCTGGAACAAAAACTCATGAATGAAAATATGGGAGGTCTGAATATTTCCTCCCCAAAATGCTAAAACAGAAGAGGAAAAAAAAGATAGAGGATTAACTATTTTCTACTAAATCTCTGAAATCAGAAGTGGTATGATAAAGAACAACAAAAAACTAAACCAATTGAAGAGACAGAGAGGGAGAGAAACAGAAGAAAGCAGATTAATCACTTGGGCAACAATGGCAAATATTACAGCCTCAGTAGTATGCACAGCTTCAGGGCAAATCTTGAATTTTTGAAACAAAGCCAAAGAAGCAAAAGGAAAACAGGATAAAATGTAATGTGAGCTATCAAAAGTGGCTCATGCCACATAATATCGCTCTTCAGTAAGAATCTGATTTTCAAAAAAAAAAAAAAAAAAAATTTCTAAACTCCACAATGGATCTTATCCATCTGGATTTCCATGGAGTAGGTGACAAACTGCCCCATATCATAATTTATTGTTTAAGCTGGAGAAGAAAATATAAACACAAGGATTATAAAGTGATCAATCTGATGCCTTTATTTTTTGTTTCTTTTTTTTCTGACTTCATTTACTTTTTTGTTATTGTTGTCATAGTTATTTCAGAGAGGATATTATGTCTAGTATTGAAAAAGGAAATACTGTCATGTTGGGAGTTTACCAGGAAAGGCTTCAAAGATAGGGATGAAATCTTGACATTTCTCTTACTTTGTATTTCACAACAGCCCTGACAGATCCATGGGATATTTTTATAAGTTTATTGATGACAGGTGGTCAGGGCCATCACTAGTTCAAAGAAAGTTTGGCAGATCATACAGGAAGAACTGGATGACTTTGAGAGTTGGACTTATAGGCATGGGTGGAATTTCAGCTATGCCAAATACAAGTCTGCACATTTCAGAAGTGACTAGAACTTCTGCTAGGAGGTCATCACTGGAAAAAGACTTAAGAAATACCCAAACATATCTTATCAATCACAGAGTGGTTATAAGCCATCAATGCAATGAAAGCCAAGGGCAAAAAAATCAAATGTAATCCAAAAAAAAGTCAGACAAGATTTCCAAATAAGGTACTCTGAGGTAAAGAAATCTCTGCAGTGTAGAAGAAAGCTTGGCTCCTAATAAGATGCTGTAACATGGTTATGACTGCTAGCCAAGGACTCGACTCAACCGAAGAGACTCAAAACCCCAAGAGGTTCCCAAGATAAAATGTCGAAAAATGAAACCCTTCTCTTTTCCATCCTCAGTAGTCTCCTACTTCTGACAGTATCTTCAACCTCTTTTAGAGCTTGAGCTTGAAGGAAAATTTTGGCGTTCTCCTCACGTGGAAGTGTTGCTTGAAGTATTGCACACATTGTGCAGCCATTTGAATTTGCTCTGAAGAAGTTCTCGGTGATCACGTCACTCACTGCTTCATCTGCAGCTTGTGTAAGGTATTGTGGGACAGCTTTAGACCAGCTAGCTACTGGGAAAGACGGAAACCCTGTGCGGGATGCCAAATCCAGGAGAAATATTATTTGACTGCTCTGGTAGCTGCCTCACATCCGACTGTCCACTGCCACAGCAGTCTCTGAACCTGGTAGCCGGCAGAAAGTGTGGGGGTGTCTGCATACCTCTAAGGTTCTGTTTTGCTTTATGGCATGAAATAAGACTATGAAAAATAGAACTAAGAGCTCGTTTACTTTCTGTCTTTGCAGGAAGGAATATTTTTGCCCAAGAAACAAACAGCCAGAATGTACTTTTTAGTCAGTACATGGTAAACACTTAGATTCGCTTCTAAGTGACTAATGAGATACTCAATTTGTTTCATTTTTCCATAAAAAGCATAAAACACCTTACTTCAAATGGGTATTGAAAATCTGCCTGTGAACAGCCACTACACCAGCATAGCTCTGCAACTGCCAAAAGCATTTTTCCACTGGGGAGAGTGTCAGGATTGCAAAAAAAGGAAAATTAAATAAGCCTTGAATGGAAGTAAAATTCAAAGTGAATTTTTATCTGTGAGGAGAAAGCTAACAAATCTCTTTGAAAGAGAAGGCACTTGAGGTAACAGAGACTGGTAAGTGCAGATAATTTATATAGGAAAAAGTGGTATTGGGGCATTTATTTGTAAATCATATTTGTATAAGGCCATAAGAAAAAGTTACAGGTAGAGTTAAAATGAAAGATCACTGCTGTAAAAGGACAAAAAAAAGCGCAAAAGGACAGTAAAAACCTTTTGAAACAAATTGTGTTATAATCAAGTTCTCAGAAATCCATAGCAATGGCCAAGCCAATTCCTTAAAATGCCACAAGCAACTTTCCGTGGGCGCGGCGGAAAAGTGTAAGCAGATCGGTACGGAAAAAACCAACCACCGCAGTCTGAAAGAGAGTCTCCTCTACGCTAAAGAAAATCCTCTCCAGAAGACTCCTGTCTTCCCTGCCAGCGCCCAGGCAGGGGGACAGACGCCTGGCGAGACGGAGGCACCCCGGGGCAGGAGGAGCTGCTTCCCTGCCGAGCAGCCCCGAGCCCAGATGCGGCGTGCGGAGGAACGTCTGCCCTCCCGATGGCACAGAAGCTTTCCAAAACGCCCACTCTTTAAGATCTCAGCCTCGAAAGGCCCTTAGATGCCTGCGCAGTGGCGCGGGCGGTTGTCTCCTGTTTGTTTTCCCACCCGAAGGTGTGGACTGTGCTGCTCTGCCAGGGGGAGGTGCAGGGGTGAAGAAGGAGCCTGGAGGGGGGGACGTCGGCAGGGTTGGACTCTTTATCTGTGGGACAGGGGCTGAGTCAGGAAGAGCGTGTGTTGAAAACACTGACGTCAGGTGGTAAGGGGAGAGGATTCTGGAGGCAGGGGTCTGACCCCCTTCCACCTCCCAGCGTCAGAGAAGGGAGAGGAACAGGGATGAGATGGGAGGCCCATGGGATGGGGCCAAGGCACGTTGGCAAAAGGACAACAGGAGAGAGAGAGAGAAAGATGGCTGGTGCTGGAAGGGAGGACACAGATAATAAAAATATATTAGGGAAAGGAGTCAGCAAAAGCCAGTCAACACCAAGCTGTCCTGGGAGGCATGTTTAAGCAGCAAAGGTCACGTAGAGCTGTTTGCCATGGAATCCCCAGCGAGTTCTTGTGTCTGAAGTGAGCAGACTGAGCATGCGTGAATCCCACCCGGCACCCTTGGCAGGTCGGCTGGTTTCTTCTGCAGGCTGGTCCTGCTGCAGCCATAGGCTTTCCCACCAGCAGCGGCTGTCCCACGCTCCCATCAGGCTGCCTCTCACAGTGCTCGGAGCAGCCCCTTCCCCACGGGAGAAAGTATAGGAACAAAATGCTGCAAAATGGGAGTCACTTTTTCCAGCCCCGTTTGACGCAGAGGTCAGCAAGGCTGAGATTTACAGCAGAGGAGGAGCAAGCAGCAGACTTGTCTACGGTCACTGCCTGGCGGTGCGGGTTGATGCAAGGCCTGGTTTTACTGCTCGTTATCCTTGTTTTGACTTGATTGGTAGTAAGTTAAATTGATTTTGTTTCTTCCCCAAGTTGAGCCTGCCTTTGACTGTGACCATAAGTGGGGAGTGATCCCTCCCTGTCCTCGTCTCGACCCATGAGCTTTTCTTTGTATTTTCTCTTCATCCCGCTGGGGAGGGGAGGAGTGAGCGAGCGGCTGCCTGGTGCTTTGTTACCCGCTGGGCTTAAACCACGACAACAAGGTAGGCAGAGTATCTCTTCTGATACGTGCCTCCAAGTGCCTTGTTCGATGCTGGTACAGTGTCACAGCTGTTCCTGGCTTGGCATCTCAAAGAAATGTTATTTCCAGAATGGAAATGAATGCAGCCACAATCATTTCTGAGGCATTCTAATTTTTAGAAAAAATTAATTTATTTCCGTTTAAACTTCTAACACTATGATTATCCTTGCATATACTAGAAACATCTTTTTCTGCAGTGACTCACATTTTTTTTCAGTTCTGATTTTGGCTTTGTTTGAAGGCTTTGTTGGTTTTATTGCTGGGGTTTTCCCAGGACTGGTAGGGTCCCTGTAAAGAAACAACCACTGACAACCAAACCAGTAACTGTACAGCAAGACCTGTTGTGAACTCTTTCAGCATCAGATGTGCTGGAAAATCCAAAGTGTTGAAATAAGCTTCAGTAAGAAATGTTCTTAAATACTCTATTGGGTATCATATTGAGCAGTTTAGAATGATTTTTAATGTGGTTTTTTCCAGCTGGTTGAGGAAGGATACTGCTGAGACGGTTAGCATCCTTAAATGCACATGCCTGGTTAACTTAACAGTTCGCAAACAGCAGAGTGACGAAGTCCATGAGCTGCACAAGGAGCCATCTCAAGCCCTCCACGTTAGGAACCTGTAACTCTAACCTACTACCAGCACCACAGCTGTAGGGCTCCCACCTTGATAGCCAGCATCTCCAGGACACAAATACACCTGCGCGGACCGTACGGCTCCCTCGCGATGCAGCCGATGATTTGGCACGCATCAGACCTGACGTGCCCGAGGAGCAGGGCTAATGTTTCCTCGAAACTTCAGCCTTACTGGGAGCAGGGGGGGCGGCCGGCCGTGCAGGAGGTCTGCTTGTCCCAGAGGCACCCAGCCTCCTGAGCGCGGCTGAGCAGCACGCCCTGCTCCCCACAGCCCCAAACTGGATGCCCTGTGCTGACGGCTAAGCTCTTGTACCGTGGCGCTGAGGTTCTGGGATGGGCATCAGTCTTCCATTCAGGGAAAGTAAGGGAGAACGACTCAATGGCAATGGAAACCACGAGCTGCTGCAGCAGGCCCTGGTGCTACCTGCGTGCAGATCTGAGGAGTGAGCGACGTGGCTCAGATGGGACGTTCTGCAGTCCCTCGCGCTGGAAAAGGGGAGTAGCCTGACGGGATGGCGTCCAGGGGGATGGAGTCTGGTTGACGGAAAATGAGAGGAAGAAAGCTTTGTTTTCTCTGAGGTGCTGGCAGGAAGGATGCTCGAGCTGTAGCACAAAGGGACTTTCTCCCATTGCCTACTTGTTGGTTTTCTGGGAAAATAGGCTTTGCCCAGTCTTTCTAAGCAAACAGGACCACAAAAAAATAAAGACCTGAGCAGCCAAGTCTATCAGTTTTATCCTCTTCACAGAAACACTCCAAAATACCTCCAATAAAAGCTAGCAGCTCAGGCTAAAATTGGACCATGTGGTGATTTGCAATTTATACTTTTGTTTATTTTTCTCTCAGCAATGCACGCTCAAGGTTTTTCATCTTCCTCCATGCCAAAGGCTGATCTTTTATTTCTTTCCTATTGCTTTCATTCAGTGTTTGGGATGGCAAATTTATTTGGACAGAACTAGGTAAGCTTTGGTGTTTCTCAATGTGATTTTCAAGTGTATAGTATTGCAATTATATGTTTTCTTTTCATCAGAAAAGCAGATTGGTCTTCCTTTTGTAATGAAAACCTAAAAATTGACCAAGTGCCAATTTCTGGTTTTCTGTTTCTGGGTTCCAGCTGCAGATGTCAATTTGCTGGCATGCAGTCCAAGTCCACCCTGAGATGAAAAGACACTGGAGGCGGCAGGGGCAGGAGGTTTAACGCAAAGTTTTATAATGCATTTTATATTTGCAAAAGGATCAATCCACCCATGAAGGCCACTCTGAAGAGATTTCCAGCTCCAACAGTGAGGAAATGGTGAGGAGGGATACAGGGAAAATTAGCAGAAGGACCAGGAAGAAGTATGAAAAGGAGTCTACAGATGAAGAGCAATTTGAAGAAGAGAGGAATAAAATAAGAGGGAAAGCAGGATAGAATGGAAGATGAGATGGGGAGTCAGCTGTAAACAGCAAATATATTGGAGTCTAAAATGCATGAAGTGTGTACCGTGACAGAGATGGGACAAGGCATATGCAAAGCATTGAGTGACAAGGTGGGAAAGGGAGTCACTGTGCTTGTGTTTACTGCTGCAATTAAGATCCTGAAAAGATTATTTTTATTCTCATTAGTGAAAAAGATCCCCAGTGGTGTCTGTGACTAGTTAGCAGGGTAATTAAAACAGTGGTCAAAACTCAAGAGTGCTGTATGGTAATGAGAAACAAGATACGAGCACAGATTGTCACTTTAAGGGACTACTATTAGTTGCAATCCCCAGCATGACAAATCAGAAAGCGTATCGTTGTCTCAGCTCAGCTACTGAGAACAAGTGACTGAGGTTCCCTAAAGGGGAATTCAGACTGCGCTGGTTTTGTCACCAAAGTCACCCATTGCCTTTCATCTTATTAAATGGCATGTTCGAGATTACAGCTTGGATTCCTTAATGTGCTTACAAACTCTGTACATCTAGTCAGTGAGCAAAAGAAAACAGACCTCGATGCAAGTTGCTATTCTAGGCATTATGTACTCATCCTACATATGCCAGCTCAATCCAGCCTTGCTTCTCTGCCCGTTGACTCCATGCAGCTGGGGAGAACATCCTAACACTCCAGCTCCTGCCTTTTTTCAGGCTAACTTGCACATCGGATGTAACATAAGTATTCACATGCAGGCAACATTTCCAAAAGGTTCATTTAAAAGCACAAATCCCCTCTTGCCTGGCAGACCAGGCTCTAGTTAAGCCTGAGAACAGGGGAAGAGCCTCTGCAATATCTGTCTGGCTTCTAAGATGCTGCACAATATTACAGTACTGACTTCCTTCCCATAAGAGGGCTAAAAATAAGGTGAAAAAGTCTAAGGGTATGAAAATCAAACATTATCACCTTACTATTCATTCTTCTTTCCATATCATTTATAAATACAAATCTGTTTTGTAAGCCATCAGTAACCTTTCCATTTTAAAGACTGACTTCTTCTTGTTAACCTTTGGTTCCTGTCCTTTAACAAGCTTTTAATCCTGGAAAGAAACTTTCCTCTTATAACCATTTACAGAATCTTTGGTGAGGGAACTTGTTAAAAACTTTTCAGAAATCAGTGTATACCATCTCCTTACTGACTCCTTACAAGATTGTAATACAGATGATAAATCTTCTCTTTGGAAAATTTGGAAATCCGGAAAATGATGACTCTTCTCAACTTTATTATATTTATCCATGAGTCTACTAATTTCTTCCAGTTTTTTTGGTAGAGAAGACATTGATGCTGTGATTCTCAACAGCTTCTTTCACTTGGTCTTTTTTTCAAATTTGTCATCACATTTGGACCCTTCTGTTCTCATTGTAGCAAGACTGTTTTAAGAGAGATACACATGTCGCAAATAATAGTTCGGGATTTTTATATCTGAATTCTTTGAGAATACTGGGAAGAATGCTATCTAGTCCTGTTTATTACTATTCCTTCTATATTTTTTTCCTAAGACTTCTTCAACCAGTCCACTTTGAGATAGCTCTTCTGATCCAAGAAAGAAATTTCTTTTCTACTCCTTTTGCAAGAAATTGAAAAGCTTAACATCTGTTCTTTTGTTGTCAGTTGTGATAATACATTATACATTGTGTTGTTTGCCAAATAAATATTTGAATCTCTTTAATCACAACAGAGTCTTTCCCTAGGATGATAAAAAAATTTACCAAAGCAATCAAAGAGCAATACTTCCCTCAGTTTTATCAAATTTGTACTTCAGCCCAGAAGCTTAAGCGACTCGAGGAGGATGCCAGCTCCCCAGATTTAACTAGGTTGTAGCAGTTTGAGATCTGTTTAATTGATAGAGTCTAAAGTATATGAAGCCACTGCCCATTTTTCTCAGTGAAGGTTTTGTAACTGGGGTCCATATTGCTTCTGAGCATCAAATTGATGTGAAAACAAAAGTCATGTGGGAGAATGACATGGGTTATTGACTGCACTGCAGGGAACATAAATGCAGAAAGGAGTGCATTAGTGTTTACATACAGCTGAGCTAAACAAGGATACCAAATGCGCCCTGCTAAGAAGTATTTGAGCCATGACCTCTAACTAGCAATTTTCGTTTTAGCCAACATACTCTTTTTCAGTTTAACACAGATCACTGCTAAGGGCAAGCCTTGTTTCTTTCCTGCTCATTTTACAAGTTGTTTAAATACCTGAAAACAGTTGAGCTGCTGGAGAAGAGTATTGAGGGAAAAAAATATCTGGAAAAAAAGGTGTGTGAAACAGCTGCTTTCAGTACTTCGAGATTGAAAAGCAGAGTTAACTCTATGTGGGATTTTCCTTCTCCTGTAAAAGCCCTATAAAGTATTGCAAGGTTGCTCAGTTCATTGTCAGTACAACAAAACTGCCCAAGGGCAGGGGTAAGTACCAGTCTTCCATGAGGACACTGGCTCAGGGAGAAAGTCTGGAGCTTAGAAACACATTTTGTGAAAAGATGAGCTTATTTGCACCATCTCCTTTTGTGTCTTTTTTATTGCTGGGAAGAACAGATGTGCCTATTTTACCTAAACTTAGAAAAGGGAGAAAGCTTGAACTCTTTTAACGGTGGTTTCGTGGTAGGGTGTGAACAAGAGGAATAACACCAGAGGAACATGTTTCAGGTTGGTTTTTGTCTCCCCCCAACTGGTTTGGAGGAAGACAACTGTATTTCTAAGAAAATATGGCACAAACTGCAGGGGCTGGGAAAAGGGGGACGTGGGGCTGGAAGTCCACCTGCCTTTGACACCAGTCTGCCACCACGAACAGAAAGTGGGGTGGGATGGAGGAAAGAGAGATCACACCTGCTAGAGGAACTTAGTGTGGTTCTTTAAACACGTTGTGAAGACCATGACCTTGGCAGATCATCTCTTCTTTCCCGGGGTTTTTACAGGATGACCTGGAAAGTGTTCACCAGTAATCCCACTGACAGAACTGGAGACAGTGGGAGGAGAATGAGGGAGAGAGGAGGGTGCTTCTTGCTTTTTTCATGAGCAAGGGATCCTTGTTGCATATTAGATAGGCAGAGGATGATTTGAATCACTTCAGGGAACTGCTGTTTTGGTTTTCTCCCAACAGCTGTGAAATCTAACTTCATCTCTCTGTGGGTTTGGTGATGAGGGCCTGCCTTGTTACCAGCTTTATACAATTGTCATATCATGGGAAATGTGTAAAACCAAACCTGATTCTGTCTTTGGCCAGTTTCTGTCACTACATCCTAGTCCATGTTCCCAGTGTGACTCAGGAAATTACCAAGGACAAGTGGAAAAAAACCCCATAAATCTCCACAATTGTTTCAACATCCTTTTTTAAAATATTATTTTAGTAACATTTGTCTTAATCTTGCCCTTAACTTTGATGTTAGTGTCTCCCAGCGGAGACACATTTTTATGTATGTGAGTTACGTCCAGGAGCACTGAATCAGGTTGCTCACGTTTGGCAGCTGTGTGACACACAGCAGAGGGACAGGAGTCACCTCACTGAACTTGTCCTGGGGAGCCCCAGCTTTTTTCCTGCCTCTATTTCCTCATACGGTTTATCTGAGTACCAGACCTGCTGTTAACACATTCTCTGTCAGTAGAGAATGAGGGAAGAAAAAGGGGAAAATTGCCTCCACATCACCAGATGATCTGAAGATGCTCAACCACAAGCGTCAAAATCAGGTTGAACCTTTGCCGCTGGACAGCATGTGTTTTGTAATTGGTTATGACTAAATATATATGTAACTAAATATGTAAATATAAAACTATGTATAATATAATAATATTATAATATCATATTTTTATATATACTACATATTAAATGACTATTATGATTACCAACACTGGATCTCGGGGCTGATGGCAGGAAGCAAGAACAGTTCTGTAGGCTGGTCTGGTGACGAGGACAGATTTTTCTCTCTGCCCCAGAACAGTGACTAGTCTGATGCTCTCACCGGTTTTGACCGTACTCTGATCTTCAGCTTTTCTTCACCCAACAGCGACCTACAGCACCTGCTTCCCAGGTAGAGGGTAAGTAGTGACACCAGGGGTCTGCTGGCCTGTGTAGAGCACAAGAGGTTGTGCTTTGGGTCTTGTCCCGGCGTCAGCCGCGTCCCCGGCTCCGCTCTCGCCCAGGAAGGCTGAGCATCCACGAGGTGTGGGAGAGAAACACAGCAGGGAAGGGGGCTCAAGGTGGTCTTCTCCTAACCTCCTCTTCCCTATACACACACACAGACAGCTAGTGCAAGCATGTGCCTAAAGACATGGAGGGGACACATTACTTTTGTTTTTCTAAATGTTTCTTGGTTCTGGAAAACATTTTTTAGTATGTAAGAACCCTGATAACAGAATATTGGTACAATAAGCATAATTACAAAAAACAAGTGAGTGAAAACTTAAATAGCAGAGAAGGGGTTTTGTAATAGATGTCATAAAACCTGTGAAGTTTGTGCATCGGTGACAACATCAGAGGCCTCACTGTACTTTGACCAAAGGGAGACAGGGCAATGGAAGGGTTCTGCATGCAAGTAAATGTCTCACAGGTTTCCGGGGAGCCGCCGGCAAAAGGAGAGGAGCCAAACCTGGTACCTGTAAGGCACCAGGTGACGAGCCAAGTGAACCCCCCCGCAGGTGTGTGCTTCTCTTGGTTTGTGACCTATAAAGAAGTAAGCAGGGACACGTCCATCACATTTCTAAAACACGCCGTGCTCATGACAAGGATGTTCCAGCCCGGCCTATGGGCTGACTTACTGATACAAAGGAATTAACATGTCATGCAAAACCATTCTCCTTTGGCCTCAGGTTTATTTTGTTGTAAAGATTAAGACCTAATAAATACTTGCTGGCAAATTTCACTCTTCTAATGCTGTCATTTGTTTTATGTTGATAAATTTTTGGTCTTGGAAAGTACATGAAAAGCAGAAAGTAATTTTGCAGAGACCTATAGAAGTGTAGATTTGTTGAGTGGATATCAGAAAATAAAGTTTATGACAGTTTTTGTGGAGTCTGATATTTGTTATTTAGCAGATTTATGAGGCAAAAAATGTTTCCACAAAGCTCAAAGCTCAGACCACAGCTGTAGCTATAGTAATATCCTTAATGACTTTTTTTTTTTACCTTGGGTTGTAGTGTAGAGTGTCCTTCTGGCAGAAAAGTAATCAAGTGTACTTATAGATGTGACACTTGGACATAGTGAAATGCTTTGAAAAATAAAAACATAAATATCCCCCAAGATTGGACACAATAATTTGTTTCATAGCACAATATAAACAGTTTTTTCCTCTTAGCTATCCTGACTGTACATAAGAAAATACCATAGCACGATACCTTTTTGAATTTGTGAATAATGTTTTTCCATAGAAAAATGCTGCCATGAAAACAAGCTTTTCAACAGGAAGGTGGAATTTCCCTTTTGGTTAGCATTATAGAATTATAAAACTCCCCACATACCTCATTTCGTCATTCTCTGAACTAAAGGTTTTAATTTCATTCAAAAGGTTTGGATTTAAAATGTGAATTTACTATTCCAAATCAGAAGCAAAATTTCTGTTATCAAATTATTTGAATGATGAATCATTTGAACATTTTGATGAAAAGAAAAGGATGGATTGTCTGTTCTTGTGAAGTACAATAATTTGGTTTTTTCTCTACTTTGGACAGAAATAATAAATTCTTACATTGTTTGGGTTTTTAATCTCAAATTTGACAAGCCTGGGATAAAAGTATGTCCAGCTGAGGCACTCTGAGCTGTGCAGGGTACCTGACAGTTACCAGGACAACATGCTTTCAAAGGTGTATCTCCCAGATCGTAATATGTTCAAATATGTTTGTAACTATTCCCAAGGAGATTCCTTGGATGTATATGCAAACCCATCCTTCACTGAAACCAATGGCTTTTGGAGAGGTCTAGAAACAACTTTGTAAATTCATACCAGTATCCTCGTTTCACGTCCCGAGTCTAAAACAAATGCATGTAAAGCAACTGCGCGAGTGGCGTGGTGGTCGGGTTTGAGCGCTCATGAATTAGAAGCACTAGCGTGTGGTTTTCAGGCTCATTGTACCATGTTTAACGGAGGGAATTCACTGGGAGATCAGTTCTTGGTATGGATTAGTGATGAGCCAGCAGGCAGGAGTGAGCCTGGGCTTTACCTCCTGCTAAGCGGCATAAGTGAACTGAAGGTAAATATTTTCTGAAATCCAAGAACCTATGGTTAACGTGCTGTTTCTTTTCTTTCTGGCTTGGTACTAAATCAGATCAGCTCTAGGCTTCGCAGCTGCACTAGGGCTACACCGAGTTCACCAGCTGGCTTGCTTCTGTGGGGAAAAGTCTGTATTCTTAGAGCGAGGGGTGGCCGTCGGTGTGGCCTTGGGTCGGTGCTGGAAATTGTTAGCCTGGGTGGGCACCAGCCAGGCTTGAGCAGCTCTGTAAGGAAGCTGCAAGGGCCACCCTCACTGAGTGTTTCTTGAGGAAAACGAGTGCCACATGAATGTAATGTTCCTAGTCGTTAAAGAAAGTCTTATTTGGCATTTATGTCTAGGATGAACCTATAATACAGACACAAACGAGCCAGAAAACATCTGAGGGAAGAACTGCAAAAGGAAAGGGAGAGGGATACAGAGCGAGACATCCGTGGGTCCTTCTGTGTGCCGCGAGCGTTTGGCCGACTCGGGGCAGAAGTGCTGGGGCTGGAGAGTCCCTGGCTGCGGCATTTCAGCCCAAGATCCCACCGAGCAGCGTCCCCACAGACACGCTGGCCGCATTGCCGTGGGCCTCTTACCCTGCCATGGACAGGGTGAGTCGGCAAGGCTCTTTGTTTGCTTGTTAAATACCCGTGGCCTCAAACAGAAGTATTGTTTTCTTCGGCTTCCAGACTCCCAAAACATGTGACAGAGGTTCTCCATAAATTCACCTCCTGATGTACAGTGCGCTGCAAGAGTATTTTTGATAGCTAACTTTTGGCATTCGGTCAACATCTGAACTCTTTTACAGAAAGAAGAAATTGAGCAGGGGAGCCCTGCGTGACTCCAAACTGCAAATTAGAGCCCTTGAGCTGAGACCGAAGAAGCGGGGAGGAGGGAGCAGCCTGCGACGGCAGGTCCCTGCAGCCGCGGGACGGGAGGTGACCCCGCTGTGGTGTCTCCAGGCTTGTCCCTAATACAGCTCTACACCCTCGCTGCTGTTCAGCTCAGCCTGAGTGAGGCGTGACGGTGAGCTGAAGCACGCGTGAAATGTAGCTGAATGAGCTGATGCTGAACAGTACGAAATGTCAGTTCTCAGCAAGGGTAATAACACTGCCAGGACTTAAATCATTTGTTGGGATACAGCCAGACAGCAGAAAATTGCAGGCCTAATAACAGAAAAATATACATGGTACATGGTAGGTACAATTAAGTTGCAGGGCAACTATCTATCGAATATGACTACAAGGACTGTAACACGGAGGACAGAGTAGAGCAGAGTCAGTGTGGGTTGCAAAGGAGAGAGTGACTGGCAAAGCTGCGGTGCATTTTAATCAGCGAGCCAGCGCTAATTTTCACTTCACTGAAGGAAAGAGCTGGCTGAGGGTGGCTCTGGAGAGGCACAGCTTCAGGAGAGCAAAACCGCTTGGCTTCCCACAGCATAGGCTGCGGTTCAGAGTGGCAGAAATATGGGTTGTAAACTGAGCAGCGGCAGCGGCAGCAGGTAGGAACGTCATGAGCACAATGTTTTCCACACAGCATTTCATCTTGTGACTCGACTCACCCCCTGGCACGTCCAACATCATCCTAATCTGCCTCCATTGCTGTGTAAATAAATATTTGGCTGAAATTCCCCTTTCTCTGTGAGGACAGGTTAGTCGCTGGCCAGTGCCAGCCTCACGCCTGCTCACCTACAGGACAGCACGTTCCTGGCCTGGCCCTGTTCCCAGCAAGCCGGTCTCCTCCTGACCGAGTGCTCCACGTGCCCGGTGGTCCTGTCCCCAAAGCTGCCCAGCATCTCCTCCGGGACCCTCTCCCACACGCCATCCCCTGTCTTTGCAGCTTACGGGCAGCCGTGGTGACAACGGTTGGGCATCCAAGGGACCCCAGGGCCTGGGAACCTCTCCGGGGATGGGGCAGCGTGAGCTGGGATGCTGGGAGGGAAGAGGGGGGACTTCCCTCCACCCAGAGCAGAAAGACCAAAACGCCCTGGATGCAGAGGAAGCACGACGGAGCCCCCCTTCAAAGCAGCGGGAGCCGTGGGAAATGGCATTTTGGCAGCAGTATAACCCCACAGAAGGATGAGCGCGGCTCCGGGTGCCGCTGCGGAACACCCCAGCTGGAGCTCTGTGCTCGGAGGTGTCCCTGCGAGGAGCGCCTGCTGTGCCAACCTGTGGGCTAACCTCCAAGGAGAAGCCTCGACCGACCTGCGAATGGTGCTTTGTCATCCTGGAAAAACCGCCTGTACCTGCCGTGGGGCTGCTGGCAGGTTCCAAGCTGGGCGGGTGTCTAGCGGCTGCAAGGGCTGGCTGGGTCACGCACTGAATCTTGGCATGTGGGCACAAATTCTGAAAGTGAGAGCTATACTGACACGAAGAAAATTTTACCCTCACAAGAACAAGTAAAAAGTGATGAGTAACTTGGGCAAAGCAGCTGATACTGATCAACTATTTTTCAGCCTTACTTATTTGAAAACAGCATCAGTGGTATAGCAACATTTTTCGCGATAAGCAGAAAATAAATGCATCAGATTAATAGCTAACAGGCTTGTGCCTCAGAAAATAACGGACCAGAATGTTTTTATTTAGGCATAATGGGAGATTAAAAAAATAAGCTTAAATTGCAATATGATGCAGAGAGCTACTTCTGTGAAGTGCTGATGTAATATGTTACCTTGGCTGTTAAATAAACACCAAGAATAATCTCTTCGAGGGGGTAATGTGGCTAGCCTCAGTAAATAGTTGTACTCTATCTATCTGACAATTACACAGTGCCAACCACTGATCAGGAATACTCTGTAATGTAAATTCCATTCCAGTAGGGATTTTCACCTGAGATAATCAAATCTGCATATGTTGACAGACGAATGTCTGACGTACTCAGCTTTATAAATCTGATTAAGCCTATTTTTAAGAAATATTTTCAGAATTATGCAGTACCACAATCTACAGCCACTGTTTCCTGGGTATTTTTAAGACATGAGGCAGTTACATCACTTTCAAATTCGGAAATTGCATATGCAATTAGAGATTAGACAAACACGATCACTTTAGGGCTGTAGCCTCCAGAAACTACTGTCTTACCTTGAATTCAGCATGAGAGAGACTGTTGAAGCAAGATGGGAAGGAAAGGAAAGGAAAGGAAAGGAAAGGAAAGGAAAGGAAAGGAAAGGAAAGGAAAGGAAAGGAAAGGAAAGG
>JAVJGG010000058.1:19291534-19322089 GCA_035590195.1 Aviceda cuculoides
AAGGTGGAATAGAAGCTGGGACCCAAACTTGTCCTTAGCCTGTTCCTCAAGCTTTCCTCTCTAGGACTAGAAATGATCCCTAAGTCAGCCTAGAGCTGCAAGGTGCTGAGCCAGTTTCGTTAATACAATCCTTGTTCTAAGGAAAGCTGAATGCCAGCTCACCTCAGCCGTCTGGCAGGGTCCAAATCCGGATCCAGTCACAGCAGTCTGCCAGATGCCGTAGACACATTTTTATACTTTCCGTGCCCTTGCTATACTCCTTTGTTCTGTTTCCATTTCCACGTTACTCTTCTTAACTTTGTTGTCTCATCTTTCTCCTGCTCATGAGGAAGAGCTTTCCTGTAGCATTTAGCTTGAGTATCCTTGTGGCAGTCTACATGGGGCAATACTTTAATGCTATATGCCTGCGCTGTGAGGCCCAGGCATTTCCTAGCTGCCCTGCAGCTGGTCTGAACGCTGTTGACGACTGTCAGTGTTCAGGCAGCGTACCAATCCAGCCTGCCCTTGCAAAAAGTTACATTTCAGGCCTTCTTAGAAGCACACTGGAGCACCTTGTCCACCTAGGATCAACATCGCGATGTCGCTGCAACGGCTGCAGTTATGGCGGAGGGAGCCAGGCCTAAGGAGCGGCCTCCAGGATCCTCCCTAGGGCACAGGCCCCAGCCAGTGTTTTTCCCCAGGCTATGCAGAGCTGTCCCTGTCAAGTGGACAAATGGCCGATTTGGCCTCAAACCTTGACTGTCCTGAAAAGCAGTGGCACAGTGCAGTGAAGGAGACTGACTCTCCGAAGGGCAGCTACCAAAATAATCGTTCAGCAGCCAAGAATAGGCCTAAGGCTTTACCCACATAGTGGGTTTATCCCACACCTAAGCCCAAGGCTGTTGCCCTCTACCTGCCTGTGCCCACTGCTCCCACTCGGTCCAGAGTCACGGTGTTTCCCTGGCTGGTCCTTTGGGTCGCCTTCCCCAACACAGCTCCCAAAATCACTTACCGACAGCCCCCAGCCTGGGAGCAGTCCCACCCTGTTGTGGGCAAGTCCTGGCCACCCTCAAGTTGCCCTTCGGATTGTTGTTCTCAGTGGAACCCCAGCTGTCCCTTGCCATCTTCTGAGTATGGTTCAGATCCTGACTGTGCCTCCTGCTCTCCAGGGACTCTAAGGGAAGCTTCAGGTGGCAAACCGAGATGTGCAAGTCCAAAGTGAGACTGAGAGACACAGTGAGAGAACAAACGCTCTTGTAGCTCAACACAGATGGATAGGAGACTGCCAAAACTGCCTTGGCAACCTAAAAAGTTATGGGAAACAAGTTAAGTGCTGTAAGTCATTGCTGGCAAATACGGTTCAAAGAGATGGTAATCACAGCAAACACAACCAGCAGTTGACGAGTTCCTGTGTTACCCGTTTACTAACAGAAGCGTAAGTGCTGTATTTTATTAAATTGCTTAACTTCAAGAAAGAAGCCACTGTTTGTGTGATCCTTGGGGACTGGTAGCAGACTAACTTAAAATGATCCCCCTCCCCAACGCCAGATCTATAGTTGCCCTAAATCAGGAAAATTCTAGTGCCTTCGGGAAATCTCACCACTTTACAGCAGTTGAAGATCTAGCCCCCAAGAGTTTGCCTCTGGTTTCCACCACAAGAGCACTTCAGGCTTATACTATCTATAGACAACGCAGTCACATGCTATAAAGTGACTACGTGTCTTTCAACTCATTATAGATACTAATAAAACACCTAGGGCCCTTGACATTTAATCTACTGTTGTAATAATGTTGGAAATAATCGAAATGTGGAAATTCATTTCATAGTTTCAGCTCTTGATGACTGGCTGAGGATAACATTTTATGGCACCCAGAAAGGGCAGGTGAGATCATGCCTTTCATGTTGCTTGAGAAAATGCTAAAGAATTCTATGTAGAAAATAGAAAGAAGGCTCAAATTCTCCTTTCAGACCCATCCCCCTTGTCTGCAGCCATCATTCATGTTGTGTGACCCTCCAGCTTATCCCTCAGTATCAAAGGGACATCAAAATCTAAGGTCTTCATGGCAGCAGTGGTCCTCCGGTAAAAGTGGCAGAGACAACCCTGCTCTTAGAAATATTTTTGAATAGGACTAAATGAGAGCAAAGGTGCTTCAAAGATCTAAAATTTGAGAGACGCAGTACCCATCTACCAGACATGACCTCCTTCACACAAGCCCCACAGCCCCAGTTCATGGCAGCCTCAGGGCTGGGAAGGGACAGCCTTCTCCGAGATGTTGTGAAGCCAGGTAAGGAACATGTCATGGAAAGTAGAAAAGTAAGAAGTTACTTAGCAAATGCCCTGGGAGGACTCCTGCCTGCCTCAGCCCGCAACACAGCTTGTCCTGGTTGCTTGCAGGTTAACCAGCCGGGAGAGAACATGTAATGGAACAAAAAGGTGAGAGATGAAGTTTTCTGCATTTTTATCTCCATCTCTTCAGCCTCATCAAATGGCTATTGAATGTGACGGAAAGACTCGCAGGCTCCCTCTGGGCGGTGGAAGCTGGGAACACCTCCCACTGGTGTATTGACCCCTCTCCAGGGCAAAACCAACCCGACCCGATCGCCACGCCAAGGACACCCCAGCTCACTGCCCAGCTGGGAGCCACTGCGGGTCGGAGTTTTACAGGCCAGGATCCCATAGCCAGGCACCGGGAGACTGGTGCTGAAGCAGCCGTAGTTGCTGCCGAGGACATCAGGCAGGCCCTGGGAAAAGGCAGCGGCCAGGAGCCTGCCCTGGGGCTGGTGAGCACCGACCCTCCCCTTGCCCTGCCCAGCTGCCTTGGGACACGAGGATGCAGCATTTCTTCCGATGAGCTGTTTTGCTGTGTGTAGAAGACACGCATTCTGCTAGCATTAATCTTTCAGTCTTCTCGCTGCCAGTCTAGCTTGAAGGAACTATTACACAGTCTATAAAGTTTAAAAGAATAAGAAAAGCTTAGTTCCCCATGAAATAGGTTGAAACAAAAACCAGTTAGAGCATCTTTTCTGCAGCCGCTACAGAGACTAGACACAAAATAAGTCAGAAATGGAACTGGGACCGTAACTAAGAAATGAATTTGCAAGAGAAGATGCCAAAAAAAGTCCAGTTCCAGTTTTTGCTTTGAAAAAAACCAGAAGTACCAGATTCTCCAGCCTGCCAAATAACGCTGCCAGAAAAATAATATCATTTTAGAGAACTGTCGCTTGTCAGAAATGCAACCTAAATAGCTTTGGTTCATACTAGAGAGTCATTGCAGAGGCATATGGAAACCTGCCCTTGGATTGAAGGGGGTCAGGGTGTTCTCAAGGTTTCTGTTTCCACTGACAGCCACAATTTTCAGTATAAGTGCACCTCCCTGCAGGAACAGCAACAAAGTCAGAGCTAGTATGTTACTACTAGAGTAGTAATGTTCATACTTTACCAGTATGAACTATTCTCAAAGCCCAGCTCTCTGGTCGTGTGTTTCCAACCCTGGGAGAGGTAAACTCAGCTGTGGCAAATGCTGCTCCCATCTCCACTTCCAGGTATCATCATGACTTACCAGGCATGGGTAGACTAGGAAAATACTAGAATACAAAATAACCAGAAAGATTGCTGGCCCTTTCTGACCAGAGTAGGAAAAGTAGGGAGGGATGCATGTGAGCAAGTTTGGGTTGTGAACGAAGTTACTTAGCAGCTACTTTGCTTCTCTGTGAAGAGGGGTGTATGTAAACTGCTGATCAGGATGAATGCTGGAGAAAAGCCTTCATGAAATCTGCTATGTGTTTTCCAACTTAGACTTCAAATTAGAGCAAGACTAATAATTTATTGCAGATAATTCGCTCAATGATTTCACTACTTCCCCTGCTCACAAATCATTCACAAGTAGATTGCGAGTCTCCCTGTTTCTATCCTCCACTTGAAGTACCCTGGGGCAGCCAGATGCAGGTGTAAGGACCGCAGGCAAAACCAGAGCTCCTGTAAAGGCCAGAGCACTGACAAATCCCCAGTACCATTAGGAGGCTGGCTTGCATCACATGGCAGGAAAGCCTATGGCAGAAGAGCCCAAAGTCAAAAGTTGTTGAACAGATTACTGAGCCAGGGTGTGAGGGGGAAGCACAAGAGAGTCCCACCGAGTAGCTTTGTGAGGAAGAAGCACAAGTGCCAGGGGACGTATGCAGCTGGTGCTGGGGGGGGGCAGCCGTGCAATCAGAACGCAATGGGGGGTGGATAGGCTCACTGCAGCACAGGCTAATTCTGCTCTCGGGGATAAATCACTTGCTGATTTATGGCCAGATGAATGGTTCAGCTCAGGATGGAAAGTCTGGCCTCTTTGGTCAGGCACGCGAAGCTCTGCGAGGGTGCTCACAGGGTCCATGTGCATGGTCATCTGTGGGGAGCAGCAAGGCTTTGCCTGGAGTCCCCCCCACACACCTGCACAGGGCTGCTCCCTAAATTCACAGAGGGGCTACCAGGGTCGTGTTGTCATTTGTAGCTTTCTGAGAAGGAAATGTGTCCCAAGAGGAACAGTGAGCCTCAAAGACCGGTATGTACTTATGCTAATGGAAGAAATTCTTACTGACCTTCCAACAAAGCATTCAAGGGCACAAAACATTTTTAAAAGCCAGTGGAAAGACAAACAGGTAGTGATGACAGTGCCCTGAGCCTGCAGCTTTTAATGTGAAGAGCTTAGTATCCCACCGGCCAAAACCAAGCAGGACCTTAGCTGGTATCTAGGCTGCTGGTCACTTGGCCTTTATTAAGACACCCAGAATAAAGAAAATCTCAAATTAGAGTTTTACCAGCAAGAGAAATTTCAGCCCAGATCTCTGTGTTAATAACAAACGTGTATCTTTACGCTGATGTCAAACAGCGTTAGGAGCATCCTTACGAAATCCTCCAAACGGAGGCGTCAGAAGAGGAAAACAACAACACAAGACGCGATCTCGCAGATCAAGCCTCCCAGCAGACCTCTCCTAACGCAACCCCGGGCGCAGCGAGGCGGCAGCGTCCCTCGCTCACAGAGGTGGCCACCCGAGAGCCGGGAGGAGAACCTGCCCCACGGCAGACCACACCGCGACTGCCTGGCTGCTGGAGCGGTGGAAGTGCTTCTGCAGCAAGACCGTGCTGCGGGAGCGGGGGCCCAACGCGCTGCTTCGCCGTTTTGAACCACAGTGTTGTGAACAGTCTGTTGTTAAACAAAGCGGAGGCGCCTGTTATTTTTCTTTTTGGCATTTCGAATAAAGCTTCTGGAAAACTTGGCACTTTTCGGATTTCCTCATTCTGTCACTCGAGCAATGTTTCGTTCAGCTTTTTATAGAGCCTTGATTAAGTTTGAGGACTGTGACACAAATTTCAGTCTTTTTCAAACAAAATCTGTGTTGTCGCTCCAACAGCACAAACTTGTATGTGGGCGAGAAATACAGACAGCGCTGAACAAATACACAGCCTATAAAGAAAGGATACAGAATGAATCTGAGTTTGCTGTAGGACACTTTTTGCTTCAGCTTCCCCAGTGCTGTGAATGAATGCTTCTATACAACTCTCTTCTGTTCACTCAGAGTTGTGCCAGACAGTAGCCTCTCATTTTAAAACAGGCAAAGGGAAATAACTTTTTCCTCTTAAATTCAGCTGCTGATTTAAATTATTTTAATAGCTTTACGGATTGAGTCTCTGAAGTTTCTTTGTGCAGGATGAAAAGGTGTTCCTGTGTGTGATTCTTCTTTAATCAGTGCTGAAATTAGAAAGAAATTTGTTCTTTCTAATAACACTGCCTATTTTTAAAAATCTTATTTCTGCTGTGCTGGGTCTAGGATAAATTTCAAACTGTTAGTACCCATCTAGGGAGAACAGAATAACTCATTTCATAACAAAGATATTTTTGTTCCTTGTTGTGTTTGTAGTGGCATAGGAAATGGTGCTCCTGTTTTCTACCAGGACTACTTCAAGCCATCCTTCGTGGTAAAGCGCAGGGCTGATTCACTGTTACTGTCGTTCCAGCTGGAGAGTCAGTCAGCCTGCGCTGTCTGTTAACATAGAGGTATGTCTACATGCATACACGTTTAACTCGAAATCATTGCTATAAATACAGAACAAAGTGGTTGCCAAATAAGCCTATTTCCTTGTTAACTGGGCTATCGCATTAAACCCACACAGACAGAGCATTTGAAACAGAGATCACAAAAATGTCAGTTTTCTCCACTGACTCATTGCACCCAGATTAGCTGTTGCGGTGGCTAATTGGCCAGTTTGCAATCTGCTGCAATCCAGATAGGGTAGATGGAAAGGGCGTATTGGTGGTACTTATGAAAAAAAAAAAAGACCACTCCTCACATTGCGGCTAATTTATAGTCCTATTTTTCAATTACCTATTCCAGTAATAGAATGAAAGATCATTGCTTGCATTCAGTACGAACCAGAAACCACAAACTTAATGTTCTTGTCTACCAGGCAGTTTTTCTGACTTTTAGACCAATTGACAGTAGCTATAAAACCATTATAAAATACAGCATGATTTAAAGGATGCAGGTCTCATCTTCCTCAACATTGTTCAAAATATCTTTAGTTAAATGTAATTTTTAAAACAGGGGGCTGTCAAACTTTATCAGCAAAGGTCCAGTACTAAAGAAGTGTTTTGTGAAAACCTAGAATTTAACATCTGTTCTTCAGCTTTCTAATAAATCAAGTCTGCTACAAATGCCTGGATTTTCAAAGTCCAGTCAGAAACAGATTTAGCTGAATGATACATGCAACATAATACTTTCCAGCACTTCAGGTAGGAACTCAACAAAATTTAAAAACTGTATTAAAATTATAGATTTACTTATAATGTACCTGAAAGTATGCTGGAATTTCAGAGGATTAATAAATTGGAGGGTTTTTTCTGAAAGGATAATATTGGGAGTAAAGACACAGAGATCCCTTAGATCTCATTCTTGCATTTTTAAATGCATTTGAGTTGTAGCAACTCTTTTGAGAATTCCTATTTTCATGTTTTCATCTTAGATGCCTAAATGTCTTTAGCAGTCAGCCTTTTAAAAGCAGATGCTCCCCAGAATGTCAATGAGACTTTTGACTACAGCAATTTTGGAAATTAAAGTTAAAAATAAAAATTCTGAAGATACTTGAATCTTTTTTTGGGTGGGGTTTTTTGGTGGGTTTTACATAACTCTAATAAACAAATCAAGAGCTGCAAGAGAATGCCATGAATTATTGTAAATCTTTATCCAATTACCTTCAACTTATGTCCCACCACATTTTTTATCACCTGACGTTTGAACTCAGGCTGCCTTTATATCCACTATGACTTTATGACTGTTGTCCTGTCCACAGACATTTTCCTCCTGCTTCACCACACTTCCAACAACCAACGTGTCCACAACAAACTACAGCCTCTCTGATGGCTTCAGACTTGACAGGGCAGTCACTTCATAATGCAAACTGCACGTTATACATTGCATGATGTCAGGAAGAGCAGACTAGCTCTATTTTCCAACTAAGGAAAGCTCCTGAAGAATAAAAAGAACATACCTCTTGACTCCATGCATGCACGTCTGCTTTTCCCCAGGGCAGAGCTGGGCTGAGAGAGGTCGGTGCAATGCCAGGTACCCAGCCGACGATGGTGTCATTAGGAAACACGCAGCGCTTTGCTGTAGCCACAGCTATCTAAAGACACACACAGTCCAGACAAGTGCTGCATTTGCAGGCATGTATTTTATTAGATTAACTGAAAAATTGGACAGGCTGTTGAGTGCCCAAAGCTAAATACAAGTTGGGAAAACTATTCAGAGTTTAACTGGATGTATACAAGCTGGACCCATTAAAAGCTGATAGCCAGCACTCATGCAGCAAAGGGAGAGAGAGTGAGAGATGACCAGCTACCTATGTCCTAGGGGAAACAGCTAGAAAAATAATTTATAACCTATATGGAGAGGTTACAAAACCAGCAACAAAACAAACAACTCTGTTGCAACCACCCTTTTCTCATTACTACTATTAATTTTCATTCCTACACCAGAGGAGGCTGGAAGCCTGGAAGCCCTGGGATCATAAGCACAAGGTTCACAGTCCTCCAGCAGCAGCAAGGCTTCCATTGCCAAATGCAGGGAACTGTAGTCAAGAGGCCTTGGCATGAACTGGGAAGAGCCAGTGCCATGCGGAGGTGTGTAAATCGGAGCAGAGCACCTGGAAGGCAGGCACTGGCAGAGGTGTCCCTGGCAGAGCCCGTCCCCGAGCCATCGCTGGGAAAACGGCAAGAGCGCGCCGAGTGGGAAAATGGAGCAGCCCTTACAGCTGGGACTGGAAACCAGGGAGCAGCTGGAGGAAGTGAAGGCGAAGCAGATTTTCTGCTCTGCATCCACAAGCAGTGACTGACAGCAAAAGAGGACAACAGCCAAGTACGTGACAACAGGGGACACCAAAGTGCTGGATATACCAATTGCCTTGGGAGGCCGACTGTCACTGTAGTGCAGAGATGAAGCTCTAACTTCTGCATAACAGGGCAAATATATGGGAAATGCTTTTAATTAGAAGACAAAGAGGAAAACACGACTGTCTCATTTGGTAGCTGAGTGTCCTGCCCCTGAAGGGACAACCCAGAACTTACCCCTGACATGCCAACGGGAAACGACCATGCAAAGGCTACCCGAGCGGTGAATGCCCTCCTGATGATACAGAGGCAGAAAAGCCCAGAAATTATTTAAGAGACTCATTGCAGAGGGGCATATATAGCGATCGGTGCTCTAGTCCCCAGGGTACCACACACACACAGTGAAGCAATTCCCAGCATTTGAAAGAAGGCGAATGAAGGCCATCAGATGCTAAACTGCACCGAGGGTGTAGGAAGCCAACACCAGTAAGAACTGTTGTGGAAACAACCACAAAATCAGGTTGGGGTTTGTACACCAGTCCTTCTGTTTGGGCTGGAAAATGGAGCACGAAGGTAAAGGCATCTGCGCTGAGGAGGAGGAGGAGGAGCTCTCAGAGCAGCAGAGCTGACAGAGTCCCCACACCACATGGTTCTTATCCAGAGGGAAATGGATGTTTTTAAGGAAGGCAGTATGACTGGATGGGCAGAGTGCTTTGGGAGGGAGAATAGGAAAGTGTGTACTTGGTATGACTTTTCATTGGAAATGGCAGAAACTGAGCAGGCTGTAGGGGTCCAGGTCCACATAAGCATTACATGACTGATTTTTTGTTTGAAAAAAAACCATGAGTCCATTAAAAAGCAAGCAAACCATGAAGTAATGCAGTGAGTCACACCTGCCCAGCTCTAGCCATGAGGAGGGGTACCAGCAGGCACCAGTCCCTGGAGGGATAACAGTGAAGGCTTTCAGGAGGCTGAGTCTGATACCGTCAGGGCTATCTCAGACAGTGCAAAGCTGTCCTTGAAATCCCCACATCCATTCATCCCACGTCCTCCTTTAAAGTACATTAGCAGACACCCTCAGCAGCTTCCTCTATAGCCCAGAGCAAATCACCGTGACAGTTCTCGTCAGCCCAGCCAGCCACCAGACTGTTCCAGTGTGGAGAAGTCCAAGTCATTGGACGTACACCAGTCTTTGTGACCCTGTGGCAGGGCAGTTCAGAGAAGACTTCACAAGCTAAGTTACCTTATTGCATTCCTTTCTTCAGGTTCCTGCATTACCAGCTGTGTATCATGGGGTTGCCAGAAAAAGAAAAAAATGAAAAAAACCCTCAGCTACTCTCATACCCCAATTTTATCCATGTGTTTGGTCCTTAAAGGCTCATGTGCAAGTCCATCTGCAAGCCTCCCCACCTCAGGATGACCTTTTATGCCCAAAACCTTCTCTCTGGAAGCATCTGAGCATCCAAAAGCCAGCCCAGCTGCCCTGACTCCTCCCCTTCAGGCCAAACAGGATGCATTACCATTAAAAGAAAGTTAAATACAGTTTATTAAGAGATCCAGGTGTCCTTTAAACCCCAGCTGGAAACTCTTAGTATTAATCACTTTTTAATTTATTTGAATTGACCTCCTTGGTGAAATATTAATAACATATGTGTTTGTTCTCCTGCCAAGATCAAACACTGAGAACACAAAAGCCAAGGCCAAGTAAAGAGAAGTGTATTTCAATATTTACTTTGGAGGTGACAGAAAATCATCGGTGAAGAGTTCTCTTCCAATTAATGTTATCACTATTGTTGCAAACAGTGAATGACAGCGATGTTTTCACATGCTATAAAGCCTGGGTCTCTGACAGAGATGAACTGACACTCATGATCAACTCTTAACTTCCATTCCTTGTAAATGATTAGAATAAATGTGACAACAAAAAATCACTAGACCTTCACTAGGTAATGAAACTGAGTGATGAGCAGCCCATGATACTGCTTGTCACACCACCTTGATTGCTTTCTGGATGGACTAACAAAATTAGTAGGTAGCAAAAAAGTGGTGGGTGTCATACTTAAATTATGGCAAGGCAATTGATAGCATGTCACATAAATATTGTGTTCCAAATTCACTTAGATTGATTTGGATGTGAGTGCTCTCCCAGGAGTTGCAAAGTGACTGAGAGGACACTAGTAACAAAAGGAGGGGAAAAATCAGCCAAGGGGAAGTGTTTAATAAAGCACTGGAGGGAACTCTGTTACACTTTATGTTACACATGGCCCCACTGCAGGATGTGGCCACCAGTACATAATTTCTGTTCTTGCTTTGAAAAAGGACGAGGTGAAATAAGTGCCTCTCTCAGTGTTTTAATCTGCCAGGAGGCAAAGGCTCCCAGGGACCGACTCATGAGAGGGAGAAGAGAAACTCCTGGCCTTAAGCTTAAGTTTTGTCCTACTTTGGTTTTAAACTTTCTCTTATTTTGCCATGAAGCAATAAAGTGGGGTCTTATATTAAGAAATTGCTTTCCTTTCACTCCTTTCTTTTTCAGAGCCTACATCTGCACACACAATATTTCAAGGGGAACAGTAAATGGGAAATTTAATTAAAGAGTTATTTTATGAAAATTGACTTGGGTAGTATCCATTAGCCTCATACAAGTAACATAGTTATACTCAATAAGGTTTAAATAATATGTACAATGTTTCAAAATTCTTTGAGTTTATACCAAAAATAAAGCACTGGAGGCTATTTAAGAAGTATGATTAAAAGCCTTAGCATAACCATGAAGTTACAATATAGTTATGTAGAACATACAGGCACTACCAAAATTACAATAGACATATAGATTTATAAGCTACAACTTGCTCTTTATACAGAATTGTAACTATTGATGGCTTGTACTAATACTCTTAACTCCTCTCCATGCTGCAGAAGCTCTCTGGACTGTGAGCATTTTAGTCCCAACTTCCTGAGAAACTGAATAAGAAAAACAATACCATGACCATAAACCCCTGAGTAAATCTCTTGAAAGTCCCAAGAATCACTTCAGTTTCCCAAGAAAACAATTGTCCTACTGAGAAAACCATCCTGGAGAGTCAACTTGATGCCAAGTCCAAATTATATAAAAATGACAAGTTTTGTATAATTTATATAAAGCACATGAGTTAAAATCCCCTGACAAACTGAATGTCTAATGTGTATTTCTGTTTCACTAACAAATTAGTCTGTTGTCTAGCAGAATCAATAAGTAATTTGAGCACTGTAAGCTTATCACTCTTATTAAACTTGGTATGATTTGTGACCAGGAACAAGACTTCCTTTTATCAGAAGCCAGCTTCTCTGGCTAAAGAGAGCCAGAGCACTTCAGAAAGCTTAGTCAAAAAGTCCTAGAGCCTTGACAACTTCTTAGAAAACAAAGAAGGAAAAGCTTCTTAATGCAAGACTTTGAGAGGCACTCTCTTGTGTGAACCTCTAGTTAAAGAGCATGTGGCAGAGCTCCAGGTATGTAAGTACCAAAGTTTAGCCCTAGACACAGTAACTCTGAAATAAGCTGATGCTTTCTCATAATTAAGAAACATCTACATTTTTCACTGACCTAAGACCAGCTGTTCCATGAGTATCCACACTTGGCTAGAAGTAAGCACGGATTGTCACTCATGGATGCATAAGGATCCATAAGGACCCACGTCACCCACACAGACTGGGGCTCACTAAACCATTTGTGCTGGAACAAGATTGTGATAAATCTTGGAATTATTTGAACTGATTTATATGCCCTCAAGTGCTCCTTACTCATCACCAAGGACAACTGATGGCTGTGAATATTATGACTATATTATCTTTATTCTAATTTAGGAAAGATTTTTGCTGCCTTCAGAAATATTGTGCCTCCTTCTTTTCCATTCTTTCTTTAGAAAAGGAGCAGACACTCATGAAGTAGTAACTTTTAAAATAAATTGCATAATTCATGGGTACCACTCCCACAAGACCTGGGAGCAGAGAAACAAGATGTCATACCTACAGGTGCTTATTTCCTACTATGACCTGGTTGCAGGCCTTGTGATCTTTGATTTCTTTGCTGCTTCTTCATGCATGCACAGCACTGTCTACCGCTGCGCTTCTGGTAAGGCATTCATAATGTGCAGAAGTCTTCCTGTGTTTTGTTTCCTCTTCTTCTTTTCTCTGTAAGGCTCATTCTTTTCATAGTGCATGATAAAGCCAGGCTTCCCTCATTCAGACACGACCAAACTCTTCACTCTACAGTAAAACAGATGCTAAGGCAAAAAGTTTGTTCACGAGCGTACTGTGCAATGTGTTTCCTCATCTCTGCTTTCTCTCATTTATAAAATGCAAAGTCCTAAACCTCTCATCCTGGTTTACACAGCTGGGAGAAAACCACCGCCATCCACAGTAACTGTGTCTGTGCATGACCCACAGTCAGAGGACAAAAGCCGATTCAGAAGAACCTTGCAAGTTTGCTTGGCCTGTACCCTGCTGCCTCCTTTGCGGACCCAATACTATCCCACTCTGTAGTGCAAGTGAGAGCTGAGGAGTGAGTCGGTATCGTCTGAATAATGTCCTCTAGCATTTATACAAGGTGGGTGACGTGCTCTTCCCAGCAGCACTCCTTGCTCTCCCCAGCAAGGCTTCAGAGCAGAGCTTCCAGGGATTTGGATCAGCAGGACCCTGCAGACCCCCCGAAAGGGAATGAGAAGGCTCTGCTGGATGAGGACATCCTGCATTTGATAAAGCTTCACAGTGAGAAGTCCTCGGGATGGGTCAGTCTTCACCTCTGGGGTCAAATGGGTCAACAACTGAGTTAGCAAGATGGGGAGAGAACCTGGTCTCGCATGCATAGTCCACGCAAGGGGCTTAAATGCAGAGGGGCCTCAAGGGTTTCAGATCATCTCACCCATCACTAAGGTGAATGTCAAGATTCTCGCAAGCCCCAGCAGTGTGTGGATAACAGCAGGGTATTCTACCCTTAAACCTACCTTATTTGATCTATACTTCACCTTCAAATATAACATCCAAAGTTACAGGATGAAAAGTGTGAGCTGAAAACAACAGGGAGAAAATTGCCACTGTGAGGCCAAAATACTTCTAAAATTTGCACCTTCCGTCATCTGAAATATTTCTCCCTGAGACTGTTTTTCTGGTTTAACTGGTATTTGTGGAATAGAGATCGCTTGCTGCTGCTGTATTTCAGCAAAGATGGCAGTAAAGTGTGCAAAATACTCCTGGACTGTTAAGAAATATGTTATGTTTCTAGAAATAAAATATCCCTTTATGTCTTTGGAACATCACCACAGCGATTCATCAGAAACAAGCAAGTCTAAAAAAGTGTAATTATTCTTTAGCAGCTAATGAGGAAAATCTTCCTTGCCAGTACCAACTGAAAAGCTCAGTGTAAAGAATGAGGCTGGGTGGGCTGGAGTAGTTAGAAGAGGCAGCTTTCAGTGGAAGAGCAAACTCTAGAGGGTGGATCATCTCAAGATGTTTCTCTATCTCAGCGACGTCTGTTTGAAGCCTCACTGCACGGTCACAGAGTCCGTGGACGTTTGGCAGTGACTTGGCTGAAGAAGCTGAACCTTTGCACAGCCTAAGAGGCAAAACCAGCACCGAGACCGATGCTGGCTGCAGCTCTCCCTGTTGCATTTCATGCTTATTTTATGGTAGTTCACAGCACATTCCTGAAGAGTTCTGCTTCAAATAGGTAGGATTTGTTGCAATGTGTTATTTTGCTAGCGTGCATTAGAGTTATTTTGATCAAAGCAGACCTGGCTCATAACTTTACACTATAGGAATAGGTTGGAATTTACTGGAACTAAACAATAGCAATAAGAAGCAACAGTCATATTAAGGGTCTGTGATACGGCTCATTTAGTGTGCTGGCTTTATTAAATCTGGTGTAGTCTACATTATGCATCATGCAAGGGGAATTTGGTACAATTTTTCAGGTTTTAAAGAAATGCTTAAAAAAACCCCCAAGAAATAAGGAGATTAGAACAGTATCCTACATAAATAGTGATGCTTTTTTCACTAAAGAAGCTTCGCTTCAGAGCTCTGGCAAGCTGCAGAAATCCAAAGGCTATTTGCAGACTTTTTAGGTTTAATTGTGCTTTTAACATATTCCTACTTTCACTGAAAAGCTCAGTTGTCCCACTCTGAGAGAAAATTCTAGCTTCCATTTTGACTGAAGAGATGTCAATTTTCTCACTTTCAGTAAAAATCCTAGTTTTCAAGGTGAACTGCAGCCAAAACATCTATGGAAATCTATGGCACAGAGCAGTTATCTTACCACATGAACCAGTGTTCACGCTTTAGCAGCCAAGGCAAAAGAGGGAGAGACAGTCAAGAAGGGCAGGGATATTTTTGCACTTTTCCATAGAATAAGCAGTTGAACTAAAGAGTGGGTTCATTAGTCACGGTACATCACTAAATTTCAACTTGCCCAAGCAGGTTACCTGAATGCAATCAGTTTTTCCATCTACAAAGTAGTAAAATATTACTGCAGAGGTGAGATGGGCTTCACACTAAAATGGTTAGCAGACCTTGGAGAACCTGTAGACATGACTGACAAAAGCGAAATGAGGTTTTATTCTGGGTTTATAAAGAGGGCACTGCCAAAGGTGCCTGGCTGACAGTGAGGGTGTGCAGAGCAGAAACACAACCATCAGGAGCTGATTGCTTCACAGATGCACCAAAAAAGAAGATGTGAAAGCAAACACTGCCTCAGAGCCACATCCAGGCAGCCAGTGAGCAGCACGGGTCATTCCTCTTCCTCAGCAAAATCTCCTCGCCAGGCCTGCCAGAGGTGCTTGCCTAGCCTGTAGTTATTGGTTTAAATTTGGTTTTAGGCAAAACAATGTCATTATCTCATCACTTTTACATTTCCTTCTCAGTTGCTTCGCTATTTTTTTTTAAATATCTCTTTGCAAACTTGGACAGGTGGCAGTACTGGGGTTTTGCAAAGCAGCTTCTCATGTGCCGTGGCCTTACCCCCATCTCCATAGTGGGGTGCAGAGAACAGCAGGGTGCCCTGGCCTTTCTGAAGCAAATGTCCCAGCTCATGGAAATTGCTCTCTTCCCTCCCTACTCCCTGCACTCCCATCAAGAGCTGCTGAGGCTTGGGGGCAAGCGGGTGGATTTATAGGTCACACTTTGCTTGGAGGGTGCTATGGCCGTGCTCTACAGTCCTGGAGGAGTCAGGTGTAAACATCCACAATCCAAGAAGGAAAATTAAGCTGCAGCAGAGGTATGTCCTTTTGCATATCAGCTTCAGCCTCACCCAGAGCCATGGGGAAGCCCGTCAGCTCTGGAAGCATCAAGAAGCTCAGCCATCATGGGTGTGGAGGCACCTGAAACAACCACACTGTATGGGCCTGACCGGGGGAGTCCCTGGGGCATATTTTAACGATCTGTGTCACAGATGGACCATCTATGTCTCCTGAGTAGCTCCCTCTGCCGCCTCAAATTTATCCTCTGACTTCCTAGAGAAATTGTGTCCCATTCTTGTCTTCTCCATTAGTATTGGACTAGTCGACACAGAACAGGAGAACCACAACAGAGGAGACGCAAGCGCCTGCAAAGGCAATGGAGGCCGGCTGGGCAGAACCACCAACCCAACGGGCTGCAAAGGCACAACACGCAGGGAAAAGAAACGACCAACAACTTTTACAAGAAAATAAACACTTTAGACTCAGCATTCAGATTTCAGTTTTTTAAAGACGTGAGGCTTCAGAAAGGATTTGTACCGTGGGGAAATCAAGTGTTTTGCCACAATATCACATAACAAGCTAAGCTGGGAATAAACCAGCTGGTTAGATGTCTGTAGGGCGGGTAGCCTGGAAATAACATTCACTCAAAGACTAGACATGAAGAATGGACTGACCAACTCTACTGACATCCAATCTCACAGCCTATCCACAGGGGCATCCTTCTATATAAGCATAATGAAAGATCTGCCGCAGAGAAAATATGCCTGTAAACTCATATTGATCTAAAGTTAATGTACTTGTGAAAAATTGCTGTCTGGGGGGGCAGTGTAAGTGCTATCAGCATACTGGGAGTAAACACCGAGAAAATTATTCTGTTGGCATCTTGGAAAAGAGAAAATACGGAAGAAATATGCTTTAGTGATATGTTTTACAAACAAGCAGTGAGAAATAACTCATGTAGGTTTCCTGATGGAATACCTGCTAAAATAAGAGTCAGCAAAGACTGAGAATCCACAGAGCACTTGTTATATTGAATGTTAATGTCTCTAAAATGCCCTGAGAGCAGATAAACAACAAGAGATATATTACTTGGAATTCTTTCCCCAATTGCACAATAGACACCACAGTTGCTTTGGTAAATGAATGGAGAATTTCACTGGAACTTCCTCAAGTATGTTGGTGCTCTCCACTGAAACGCTCGTTTGTAAGACCCTCTCGCAGCACTCCTCAGCCTTCCATCCCCTCCAAACGGGAGTCACAGAGGCCCCTCGGGGAAGCTGGGCTGAGTCAGACAGCAAGGTCAGGTTAGTGGGAGAAAAACCTTAGAGCCAGCACAGCAGTCTGAGCTGGTAGCTACAAAAACGTATCTTGCACCAGTTTTAGTGGAGCACGTCAAAGTGAGATGGAGATCATCTGAAGAAAATAATATGCATTGGTGGCAAGAGGAGAGTTAGAAAAAAGAAGAGACAAGTAAAAAGAAGAAGAAAGAAAAAGAACATGTTTGGGATCAGTTTTGACTGAGCTGTGGTCTTGGCTGAAGGTACAAGGCTGCTCTCCAGTGTGTAGGTCTGCTACTGCTGTATCTTGAACTGCCGTTCCTCCAATGTTTTCTTTAAAAACTTGAGCTTCCACCAATCCTTTTCTGAAGTCTGTGGCCAAGACAGCATTGTACCTTGAAGTATAAGATCCCTTTGCTGTGAAATTCTGGCAGGGAAGTGCAGACTTCACACATCCATGAGATTGAACCTGTGTGATAGCTTTGGGCGTTTGTTTGCCTTTCAGCACACAAAGCCCTTTTACTCTGATACTTGATTAGCTGCTGTTATGCCTTTTCTCTGCTTTACCTGACTGTCCATGCAACTTATTTGTAAATTACTCCTATTTCCTAAGTCATTACTTGGTTCTTTTTGCTAATGTAAACCTGTAAGTTTTGCCTAACAAAAAAGATTTGAAATGTGGCTCTGGTTAGTGTATATCTGTTTTCCCAAAGCAACAAAGATCTAAAACTCTTATGTAGAACAGCTGTGTGTGCTAGATTCCTTGGTTTGGACAATGTTTTGAACAAACTCAATTTACCTTTCATTTCATAGTCTTGCTCATGTCTGAAAAAGAAATAACTTGATAAAACATTTGCAGCCTCTGCCAGCGTAAGCAACATCTGAAATGCTTTGTTGATGAATGGAAGTTTTCAGATTTTTTTTGGTGTCATGACATACTGCTGTACATAACCCAGCCTGGAAAATAACTGACAGCCTCTGGCATCTTGGAGATAAGCAGTATCAGCCACCATAGAGTAGTGGACTGTGTCTCATGAGTAAAACAGACGCTGGCAGTAGCTTTGAGCGAGAAGCCTGCTGTCTGGCTAACAAAATGGTCAAATGTGCCAGGGCAACTGGAAGAAAATCCAGAACACTTCTCAGAGCAGACTGTGTCCACAGTGTTGCTGATAATAATGACACGTCAGACGAGATGTCTTGACATAGGAAGAAAATGAGAACGGGCATCTGCACCCTCCTATATTATTTTCTCATCCCATTCTCCTTTAGTACGCCCACATCTGTGCACTGTTGCTATGTACTTGGTACAGAGGAAGCCTCTGGCTACTTTAAGTCACAAAAACAATTACAGACACAGTGTGCGTGTAAGTCTGTCAGATGGTAACAGCAATCACAGGCATCCAGTGGTTTTAAAGTGATAATTTAGGGGTAGAAAATCACTTGCAATTACTCTTTTCTGGAGATGTCAGTTGTGTACAATGAACACATTGTACATATCTTTGAAGAGAGACCACAGTACTATCTCATTACAAAATATTTTTCTTCCCAATCTGAAACTAAAACGAACAGAAAAGCATGGCCAATAGAAGTTGCATAAGTATCTTAATACATATCCTCATGTGTTGAAACTCACTGGATGGATGCTATCAGTCCCTAAGGAGATAATTCATTCAGAAGTCAGTCAAAGAGGATAATGATTTAAATGTTCACTCTTCTAAATGCTCTTTTTCACATATCTTTCTTCCCATAGCGTGGGCACTTTCGCGGTGTGCGAGTCCCCTCCTGAGCACGCCCCTCCTGAAACGCTTTGGGCCCGCAGGAGGCGGCACGGCGTAACGCAGCTGAACCCAGCCGCGAGCCCGCTGCACACAATTTAAACCAGCCGGTGGGTGTCCTTCCCAGCCACCCGCCCCATCCAGGGAGGCCCCGGGGGTCGCACCCCCCTATGGAGTCACCTGAGATAGCGGGATGGGACCCAGCTGCGGGGACTCTGCAAAGGGCAGCGACCCACCGCGGCGCTCAGCGCCGGCACGGGCCCGGCCGGGGAACCAGAGCCGGCACAGAGCTGCAGACACCTTCCCGTAGCCACGTGCCACCTTCCAGGAAGATCGGGGTGTAACCTGGCCCTTAGTCGTGCAAACTTGTAGTTTTTCCAAGCTCCATCTTTTTTAGGACTCGGAAACCATACCTCCCCCCCACCCCCCCCCCCCTTGAGCATTTTCTGTATTTCAAGCACACTGTTAATCCCAGAGGCGGCTGCAAGTTGAGCACGGTCACAAGGGCTTCCTTGAATAACAGTGCACTCGGGCAGCCATTTCTGATCCTCTGGACGACAAGAAAGTTTTCTGTCGCGGCATCCTGAAAACGCGTCAGTGACAGCACAGTGGAAAGGCTGTAGAGACTGAGGTGGCTCTGGTTTGAGATAATTTCATTACTCTGACACAGTACCTGTAATTGTCTCAGGAAAGATGTTTTAGGCAAAAGGGGGGGAAAAAAAGCTTATTTTCAACTTCCTTCTACCTCTCATCAAATAAAATGTAGATGATGCAGGATAATTAGTCTCATTGGCCTGAGTGGTTTGTGCTTGAAGCATTTGTGATAATAACCTGCTTTACTCTTTGTCTTTTTATTGCCCATAGGATACCGCGGAATATCAGGCCGATGCTGAGCTGCATCAGTGCAGGCAGCCTTGGGGGCTCATATCTTAATATATGTTTTGACATCTGGTCAATCTTTAAATTTAACATATTGATTTAAGTTGCTAGCATTATGAAGAGCTCTCTATGGCTACTGAACTGTGTCTTGTTTGGATATACAGGGTCAGCAGCAGCTTCTGCAGGTCAATTCTTTGCGGTCTGTGCCAGAAGCTGATAGGAGGCAAATCTTCTGTGCTCTCCTTGAAAATAAGCTGCAAATTTTCTTTAGGAAAAAAAAAAAAAAGTCATAATACACAAAAGAGGAAAAGCTGTGTGTAGGAAAATAGTGTGAATAGTGCAGAACGGGTTAAGGAAATGAAGATGGAGGCCAAGCTGCATGGTTCTGAATCTGAACTTCAGAATAATCACATTTCATCCTCCAGGAATATCCTCCCAGACAAAAGCATGAGATGAATACCATTGACTTTCCAGACCAGAATTTCTGGAAGGAAAATAATGAGACAGATAATATTTGACATTTATATGAAAGAGCTCTGGAAAATAACATTTGTGATTTCTTAGTATCAACAAGTAAATTTTTAAAACTCAAGAACTGTTAAGATATCCCTAACTGGTTTCAATGTCCATTTTTCTTCTACCTTGGCTAGTGTATTCTGATACTTTAGGCTTTTACGTTGAAGTTGCAGATGAGGAATTACAGTAAAATCATTGAAGTATCTTGTTAATTGCTGTCTGGTTGCTTATCAGGGGTTGTGACTTGGCAACTTTCATTGGAATGTACTTTGTCATAATCTGACAAGACAAATTAATTAGTGTAAAACTCAACCATGCCTTCATTAACACTGATGTGCCTTAAACCTTTGACATAACTGCTACTACATAATTTATGCAATTGGCAAGGAGCACAGTGAGACACAGGTTTATTTCTATCAGAGCACACAGCATTCACTTTCGAAACACCTGGGCCTCTTAATAAAGAGATTAATATTAAAATGACTTCTTAATATCGTTAAGGTCCTTAATATTGTTAAGTATCCCCAGCTGCTGAAATAGCCAGAGTGTTTATACACCTTCTCTGCATGTCTGCAGAAACACGGCTTAAAGATTATTGTGCAAAGACTTTCTTTCTGGTGCTTTAAATATCTTTCAGGTGCTTTACGGCCTCTCTCTGTTGCTGTCAATGAATTAGAGTATTGCTAATTTTCCTTGGTAAGCATTTGTCCCCACTATGTAAATGTCAAAGGCTACAGATGAAGTGAGCAGAGTCTGTTGCAGGAGACTTTAGAATTCAGCTGAATTAAGAACATTTTCATTTTAGGCAGATGGGACTGTTGAGATCATTAGGGATTGTTGTAGGGATGAACTCCAATCTGGAGGTGGCTGTGGGCAGGCAAGGAGGCCATGTGGGCGAAGAAATGGGACTGATGCCGTAGGAAGTAACGTCTACAATTCCTTCGATACTCCTCTAGCTGAATCGGGTAAGATGTCGTATGTTTTAGGAGGAGGAGTACTGAGTACAGCCCAGCTCATGCTGCATGGTGCAGATGCACACAGAGGGTCCTGATGCTGACTTTGCTGGAGCCAGTAGGTAAATTCTTGCTGACTTCAGTGGCTTGCAGATCAAACTCCAAAACTTCTCGTCACCCTTTTCTACAAAGAACAGATATCATAGTCACCAACTTGCAGAAAAATCTAATTCCTAACAAGAACATATGCTCCCATTTTGTTCTTCATCTCTTGGTTTTAGGGTCTAAGGCAGAACCAGAAAGCATCTCTCCACCACAACGTCAGCAGTTGTTGCTGTTATCTATCTCTTCATGACTATGTTCCTGTATTTCAAACACACACAAAAATATTGATTCCCTAAAAGTTCCTTTTGTTCTGGTATGCTGCCACTGACAGAAAGAAGAATAGCCCATATCTGAAAGAAAATTGCAGGTTTTTCCCTGGTGGCTGATACACAGGTGAGTCAGAAGCAACGCAAAAGAGTTGTGGGCCATAATCATCTAGGCTGCAATTTCCCCTCTGTATACAGCAGAGAAGAAAAGCGTGGGTGGCTCTTTCCTGATCTTGCCCTTTAGCCACCCCACTCCTGAGAGCAGCCTTTTCCCCACTCACTCCTGTGGGGGCTGCACAGCCCCCAGGATGAATGTGAGATGGGTGCAGAGGCCACCGCAGCACAAGGAGAAAATGGTCCTAGTTTGGGGTCTTATCAAAATTGAGAAGCCAAATCTTTACCTTATTCTGCTCATAAAATAGTATATAATTTTCACGTTTTTTTAGTGAGCCATCTATCTTAGAAGATGGTCATTATAAGCAGCAGCACAGTTCAGATACAGCCATTGGCAGTGCTCTGAAAAGTCAGTGCAAAATCGTTAAGTGCAAGCCTTCCTTCTGTACTCTTTGTTTACAAATGTCTCACCTATCTGTTTAATTTGTACATGACAGTCAAGTTTCTGATAAAGAAGGTGTGCTCAGACGATGCCAGGACTTGCATCAGTTCTGGGCGATGGGAAGGAAACAAAACCCATGCACATGGCTTTAAACAAATGCTGTCAGTAAACAGACACATTTAAAACACACCTGTCCTTCCGTTCCACTAAGATGCATTAGCCAATATATCATGTAGTTAGCAAGGAAGCACAGTTAGTCCTTACTTTGTACTACTTACAAAATATCTTTTTAAAGGTTTCTGTCCAATTTGGGGACTACAAGACAATGCTTCCTATTGAAGCATAGCTTTTTTTGCCATTTCCCCACTATCATGAGGCAGAAACATCATTCAAGATTGCTTAGGCAACCAAGAATGCCTAAGCAAATTGCAAGCCAAAGTACTATAGAAAAACAGTGAATTGATTAATTCTGTAAGGTAGAGTAAACATCCAACAGACTCATCTCACCTAGCATTAAAATTAGATGGTTCACAAGAATGTACATTATACATAGGAGAAGTTAACAGAAATCTAGGCTAAGTTAAAAGATGAAAGCACTATAAACTACAGTGTATTCTAAGCAAGAATAATCTTTCTACTCTGCTCATGAATCCACTAAAGCCTTTTTATCTCTGATTTCCGCTGAAAGACTGCCAAGGTAGGTCATAAATTTCTTACACAGAGAGATCTTCCCAATAATGCAATCTACATTTTAAAGGATGCTGAAATAGCTATTAGAGTGCAGCTTTTCAACCTTTTGTGCGTACAGATAGCACGGGAACAAGAGCCATCTTCCTCATGTTGTTACATTGCACGGAGCATCGTGCCTGCCCACTTTCCCCACCCGCCAGTTCCCAGCCATTCTCAGTGGACCCCCAAGGGCAAGATAAATAACAGAAGGATAATGTTAAAATAATTATTTTAGTGGCTACAGAACAAGAAAATTTGGCTGAGATCTTTAAAACTCTGAGCCTGGTAATAAAATCATAAACCCTTCACAGGCTTTTCACTATGTTCTTGCATTAAAGACAGCAGCACCTACTTATCACCAAATTAGATGACTGGCTTTATAGGCTCGTTCTCAAGGGTGAGCTTGTCCTTCGCTGTTTCCTGGGCACCTAAACCTACTTGCTTTGATGTCAGTGAGATCAATGAAAGTTTTGCACTGGCATTTGAACACTTAATTCAGTATGGTTGCAGATTTTTGTGGCACGGCCCTGATATGAAACATTTAATTCTGTTAATTTTGGATATGTAGATTTTTTTTCCAGGCTTAGATAATTTGGTTTTTACTTGTAATTTATCTATATAGTAACATACATTAAGAGATATCCTGGGAGGTCACTGCACCTATTTTGGTTATGTCAATTTTCGGGTTCTTTTTCTAAGGTTTGGGGGTTTTTTTAATGTCTAGAAAACATCAAGGAACATATTGCACAAAAATTGCAGGCTAAAACTCCAGGTTCTTCTTGTACAGGCATTTCCAGGGTTAAGTGTCCGGCAGATTCCTGCCGTCACTTCAGTGATTTGGATTACACCATAGCTTCACAAACCGTCTTATCGGCACTGAAGATGGAGTGAAAAACTGTGGCTTGAGTGGAGCCAAGCAGTTAGGAAAGGTGAAAAGGTATTAAAGTTATTTTCAGGGCTGATGTCAGCTTCTTCTGGTGCCAGCCCCACAGCAGGCATGAGACAAATCCAAAGAGTCGGTCCCAAGCGTTGCCCTTTCCCCAGGAACTGATCAGCAGCAGTAAGGGCTGGTATCCAATTTAAAGGACGTGAAACACTGAAACACTGCCCAAAGGCTCTACCCGGGAACCTGGAGAAGTTACACCAAACTTTTTGGCATTCAGAGAACTAATTTTTTCCATTTTCCAGCACTAATCAGTGGATTTAACATGCTGGATGTGATTAAAGGGTGCCCCACACGACACCAGCCGGCCAGGGCAGCTTTGCCAGCAGCGTCTGTTATTCCGACTCTGTGCAACAACACTTGGAGTTGGGTTCGCTCCTGATTTGGGTGACAACCACTGGGCTTCTGCAAGGAATGCAGGCACATCTGTCTGTGGCTCATGATCAAAGAAGAAAACAGAAAAGTAAAGAATAAGATCAAAGGGTTCGAACTTGAAGCCAAGTTCAGCAGAACTGGAATGAAGGATTCTTTCCTTCCACCATCTTATAGATCTTACTGTCCCATACACAATAAATTTGCTGAACTTGCAGCAGCTCGTGCAACTCACTTCCAAAAACATGTTGCCAAGTAGTCTCCATTTCCAAGTACTCCTCTTTTCATGCCCTTCAAAGGATTATAGAAACACACACAATCATTTTAAAGAACAATAAACGAAGTGAAAACTGTCAACTTTACTATGTAATTGTATTAAATCCATGCAATTATGTGCAAGAATAATTTAATTCCTTTTACCGATTCATTCCAGAGTTAGAATTACACAGGACTAATGCTAATTTTTCATACTTAGAATAATTAATTTGTCTCTGTTTGTTTGTGGGATGACTTAGGCAGGGAAGCACAAATTTCTCAGTGGCTAGATGATGTACACTTTAAAACCGTTTTCCCCGGCAGTATTTGGTGATACAAGGCTTTCTGCAAGACCACCACATACTAAAATCAACACTGGAGTGCCTTTACGGTACTTGAGGATGGTCCCCATGCTTTTTGGTTGAGGACTTTGTGCAGCTGCCAGAGGGTTGACTTCTCTTTGCTCCCACTTTTGCTCAGCAGAAATAGGAGGAAAGGGGGTTTTGGTCTTTTTCTCAGGCAGGTCCACATTCTTCCATCAGTCCCGTGGTTACTTTCAGGATGTTTTCCTGCTCCATACTTAATGCTGCAAACAAAGCTCCCAGCTGCGGATGGATGTTCGTTCCCAAGTAACAGTGCAACGAAAACGTGGGGACAGGTTTGGGTTTCACCCTGCATACAGATCCAATCTCTCGGGTGCCTTCGTGGCCCTGGGAGACACGAGCGCATACTCCAGCAGGAAGGTCGCCCTTTCCAGCTCCCGCTGGGGCTGTGCGTCAGGCAAGCGCCGGCCGCCACCGCGCAGCTCGAGGACAGGAGGGAGGCCATTCGGCAAGGGCGCCGACAGAGCTCCCTCGTGTTGCTTCTGCCACATGCTTCTCTTCAGAATTCGATTCTTGCACCGATAGATACAAAATTACCTAAAGGGCTCCTAATTTCTCAGAAAAATTGAGGTTATTTGAAGGAACAAACTAGGCTAATGAAAAGAAAGGAAACCTCAAATAATTTTAGAGCCAAAGTACAAGATAAATGGCACCCAAACGTAATTTGTCAGGGTAATCACACACGTGACTGAGCAATCCAGTAAAACACTGGGCAGATCCCTCTTTATATCCCAGATATAATCCCAATAGAATGGAGAAGCAAACCAAACCTAGTTAAATCAGTAGCGTAGGAATTAATTATTGTATCATCTGCTTACTTTACTCTCTTTTTTTAAGGAAAAAAAGAGCCCACAAAAAAAGAAAAATCTAGACATAAGCTAGTCTTTACTCGCATCAGAAGTGTCATGTGTGTGATCTATTTCATATGCATCACACTGATGTATTTTTGCTTAAAGCCTAATACAGACTGCTCTTGTATGTGTGAATTTCCAAAAGCCACTCTTAAGTCTTCACATCCCCACCTATTAACCTCATTTCATTTTTCAATGTGAGCCTTTTATTTCTCTTGGCAAGGTAATTTTTTCACTTCCTTTTTTCATTTCTCAGAAAGTTTTGTTTGAGCATTTGAACTTTTTTTCTCAATATACTGGTCAAGAAAGGGACAGAAAGCTAACAACAATGTAGGGGCTGTTTAAAGAGATGGCGCCAAGGAGAAGGGTCAGGAGGGGCAGGTAGAAAAGGGGTTTTGCAGCATGCAGACACCTTTGAGGAGGCATTTTGAGCAACTTTCAGTGAGGATAACCATATCAGCTGTTTGTATTTCTAGGTCACAAAGGTCAGAACGACACCAAGAAGCTTTTCTTTAAAGAAAACAAAACCTAACACATTAATCATTCATAGTATGGAAGTAATCAGATCATGAAAGTGAACACGTAAGAAATTTAGCAACAGGTGTGTGAAATTAAATTTCCCCACATTTTATCAAACTACAGCCTTTCCAAGGCCTTGCTACCACAGAAATGACCTTTTGGGCCATCACGTCTTTCTTGGAGATGTTAAATTTACGTTTGACTCTTCAAAGACTTGATCTTTTTCAGGTGTTTGAGTTACCAAGGCTAAGAGCTTAACGTCAGAAGCGCCTTGAAGCACTTGTTGTGGGATGATGCATTAGAAGTGCTACAGGTGCAGTGGGACGTGGGAAGGTTGGGATTTGCTGTGCCACTTTTCCGAAGCAGTAAGCCTCAGTGCACCACTGTGGTGAGACCTGCACAGCCAGGCAGCTGGGAGAGCACGCAGGAGAGGTCCCCGGTCCGCAGACAGCCGTGCAGCTCGCAGTACAGACATCTCGAGTTGAGGCAAGGGAGATTTAGGTTGGATATTAGGAAAAATGTCTTTACTGAGAGGGTTGTCGCACATTGGAATAGGCTGCGCAGGGAAGTGGTTGAGTCACCATCCCTGGAGGTGTTCAGAAAGTGCACAGACGGGGTACTCTGTAACATGGTCTAGTGGGCATGGATGATGGTTGGACTCGATGATCTCGAAGGTCTTTTCCAACCTAAACGATTCTAAGATTCTATGATTCTCTTTTCTACTGCCAGACAGCCAGCGAGGGAGATGGGTTGTACATTAATAGGCTAAAGATGCACCTTTCATTAATTCTGTCTGTTGTTTTGTTTAATTCACAGATCATTCCTCTCTGCTCATCTCATCTGCCCTATTCCCCCAGCCAGGCCTCCCCACCTCTGCGAGGCCAGAATACCTTTCTCTAATTTGACCACCCTACGCAGTGAGGCTGTACCTGCTGGAGAAAGTGTCTGAACTGTGCCTTGCAGAGCAGCAGGGAAGCCAGGTGTCCACCGCAGGCTACCGCCTCCACTGAGCATACAGCATACAGCATCGCTGTATTTCTACCCTTTTTTATCCCTCCACTCACCACTTTTGGAGTGAAACGAGTTGTCTTTGTTTCTGCTGGGAGAGCAGATGGGAGAGGAAGGTACTCCATGGTCAAGTACTTTTCTGGGTGTCTCTTATTTTTCCTCCACCTGTGCCCTCTATCTCTCGTTTTCTTCCTCCTCTCAGGAAGGGCTGGGCAGACACAGAGTTTTAAGACATTTATTGCCTTAAAACCTGACATAATTAAAATCTCCTTCATTACCATCACTGAGCTGAGAGTATCATTACAAAGAACAGGTTGATAATAGATACCTTTATCATTTACAGTAACAATAAAAGATAACTGCCAATGACCATATGTCTCAAATAGTATTAACAGAACGTACAGTTCAGTAATGAGAGGTAATTGAGTTGTAACAGCAGTGAGGTACTGGTATAATTTGACATTCAGATAGTGGACAGGATTCTGCAAACCACTGTTGCTTGGTCCGCTCCTCCCCGCGCGTGGAGCGCCCTCGGAGCACCCACCACCTGCAGTGGCAGGGCTCGGCTGCAGAGCAGACGTCCAGTGATGAGACCAGGTTCCTGCGGACAACGCACGGCGATGGCCCCGTGATGCTCTGCATACAAGACTTTTAAGGCATTTAAAGCCTTCTTGGGAAGTCAGTTCTCAGACTTGCAGCTGAAACTGCAGCTACGGCCCAAAACCTGTTGAGATAAATTTCTGTTTCTAAACCTGTCTCATCTTGGGAGGGACAGAAAGAGCCCCCCCTCTGCCTGTGCTGTGGCTCCCGCCCGCGGCAGGGAGCTGGCAAGCCCTACCCCAGGGGGGCCGGCTGGGATGACACGGAGGGCAACGCCATCTCTGCTTCGCCCTGCCCAAAGCCCCCTCTGCTGCGGGTACTGCCCGGCTCTGGGCACGCTGGTCCGCAGCGTGGGCTGAATCCTCCGCCACAGCTTGGATGCCGCTGGGGGCTGGTCCCGTCTTACCGTCATCCCCACTATTCACGTCTATCCACCCTCTGACCTCTCCGGCCAGCCTTCCAAAAAGGACGTCAGGTTTGCCCTGGCAAAACGGCAGCTCCCGTGAGAGGCAGTGAGAACAGGAGGAGCTGCTTTCCCACTGGAGATGCTTCCTGACCCGCTCCGGGCACATCCAGGAGCTGCTGAAGGACCAGAGCATCAGCCGGGCTGCCGAGGATGGCGCTGGCGGCTCTCCTCCCGGAGCAGCGGGGGCACTCAGCGAGGAGCTCAGTAGCGAATTCCTGCTGATTTGTTCGTCCTCAAGAAAGAACTAATATTCAGTCAGGGGATCAAATTGTGATCGGTTGTTTTTCTGTAAACACCAGGGCTTCCACTGAAGACTACGTGCAGTGCACCATTTCAGGAATTGTTTCATGACCTCTGCCATCTAGAGACAGGATGAGTCGTAGAGACTAACAAGGTAAGAATCAGAAACGAATTGAGGAGAGGAGGTAAGTGACGTGGGAATGCATCTGACAAAACTTTACAGACAGGTCTGACCCTCGTTTCAGTCGGTGCCATGAAGTCTTTATTCTCTGCTCTTTGCCACATTTCATAGCCAAACAGTTTTTTGTGGTCAGTGGCTCTGTAGCTTTTCTGAAAAACCACACCATGTGACATAGCTGGCATCATATTCTTATTTATCACCACTCATGAAGGCCAGAACATCTCAAAAAGGCCACTGAAAAACTAGAAAAGGTGGAGAGAGGAGCAGCAAGGGTGACCATTGCTCTGGAAAGAGAACAGGACCATATGGAAAGAGGCCAAGATCCTCCAAGTAGGAAAATATATAGCAGAGGGGAATTAGGAGTGAAAGAAATGGGTGGTAATGGAATAATTGGAGAACTGAGAGCCCTTGAATCAAATCGTATAGCAGGTAGTTTTGAAACAGTCACAAGGCCAAATTACCCAATATAATTAAACTATTGAGCTCATTGCTGCATAAAATTAGGGATGCAAAACGTAAAAACAATTAGACAAATTCATAGAAAGAAAAGGCTTCGTAGCTTAAGCCCTCACCTTGTGACTGAAGAAGCCCCTAAGCAGCAGGCTGTGGGTGCGTTTACTGCGGCAGCACGACTGCAGACTCACTCCACGCACCCACTCTCCGTCCGAGCGCTTTTCGTGTTACCTGGTGGCAGCTGCAGGGAGGGACAGAGGTTTCTGGGACGCACAGAACCTGTAAAACCTTGGATACAAGCCATCAGTATGGCTATAGCCTGGCCAAAACCAGCTGGACTCTTGCTTCTGGACTAGAGCGAGTGCCATGGGTCTGAGCTACTCGCCCCACACAGCAAGACCCAGGGAGGGGAACCTGGGATCTAGCAAAGATGCTGGGAGGTGGGTCGTCTCCCGTCGCCATTCCCTCCGGAACACGCTCCTGGGGAGCTGTACCAGCCTGTGCACAGCAAGCCCAGCCACATCTGCCCTGCTCCCACCAGGGAGGAGGGATGGGAACAGCCAGGGCACCCAGCCTGGAGGCAACACGGTGGACAGGGTGTTGGGGGCACTTCGTCAAACGATACCTCCGGGCTGTTCAGAGCCGGGGGAAGATTTTCTCCACCTCTGACTCAGAACTGAGCCCTGACAACACAACCGAGCCCTGTATAACTGATGAGTACAAGCTATGTGATGTCACGACTGATGTGATGACATCCCTTGCTAATCGCTTTTAATGTATTCCAGACCATTCTAGTATAGTTCAAAACAAAATACAGCAAAATGCTTAGTGGAAGGGAGGCATGAAATTGAGATGTATGGAGCAAAACCACATCCTCATTGCAGGAGGTAAAGAAAATTCAAGTTCTTTCATTAGGGAGCAATTAAAATGCAGTTTATAGAGCAGGAAAACAGAATATTATTGAACAACTGTAAGATAGGTGAGCTAATCATTAACTGATTCTATTATGTTGCCTTCTCTCAAAATTAAAGTGATTTCCCTCTAAATTAGAATGAATTAAGACTGTATTTCCTGATTACACCTTACATAACAATGCAGGGGATGGTGCTGCTGTTCACATATCCTTTCTTCTTTTACAAAATACGCCAGATAAGGAAAGTAGCTAGCTGTTCCCACCAGCTGTTTTGAGGGTATCCCACCCTCACAGCAGGCAACTGGTAGGTAGGCTGTGAAACAACCAGCTTTGAGCCCATTGTGAACAGGTTTGATGTAACTGATACTCCACAAATTACACCCACTTTACAAACTACACAGTGTGGGTGTCTATGCATTCCTGTCAAGAGGCAGTTTTGCTGGGTAAGGAATTTAGGACTGGTTTCAGAAGCTCTGCTGCCAGATTTTTCTTTTGGCACCCCTGGGAATTATCCCAGTTCAGAGTGTTCTACAAAATGAAGGAATCCCCTATCTACTGTCCTGGTTTTGGCTGGGATAGAGTTAATTTTCTTCATAGTAGCTGGCACAGTGTGTTTTGGATTTAGTGTGAGAATAATGTTGATAACACACCGATGTTTCAGTTGTTGCTAAGGAGCGCTTATCCTAAGTTAAGGATTTTTCAGTTTCCCACGCTCTGCCAGCGAGCAAGCGCACAAGAAGCTGGGAGGGAGCACGGCCAGGACA
>JAVJGG010000058.1:19322189-19339012 GCA_035590195.1 Aviceda cuculoides
TTTTTTAAAATTTTATTTTACTATATTCCTTTTCATGACAATTATTATATTTTATTATTATTATTGTTAATATTATGTTTTATTTTACTTTAGCTATTAAATCGTTCTTTTCTCAACCTATGAATTTTACTTTTTTTTTTTTTATTCTCCTCCCCATCCCACTGGGAGGGGGGGAATGAGCGAGCGTCTGCATGGTGCCTGGTAAATCTAAATGCCTGAGGAGGCCAAGCATGTGGGGTCATTCACCAGGAGGTGGGAGCGGAGGCGAAATGCCCTATATTCTCCCCACGACCTCCTCCCCAGAGCTCCCCTCCTCAAGCCTTGCCTTGCCCCGCTGCTGACCAAGACCCGGCCTCCCTCCTCCCCCAGCAGCTCCATGGCTCTCCCGAGCAGGCTGGTTGTGCCCAGCAAGCAGGAGGGGACAGCGCAGGGACACGGGGGGCACTCGCAGGAGGTGGGACGGTTCCCAGCGTGGTGCTGGTTCCGCTGTGGCCGGGGTGGTCGCTGGGGGCTTTCCTGCCCCTCGCTCCTGCTGCTCGTGTGGTGTCAGGGCCGCCCGCGCACCAGCTTCGGCTGCTCTCCCCGTTCGGTGGGTAACGCGTTTTCCAGAAATGGCATTCCAGCACCATTCATGAGCCTCAATGACATTTTATTTTTTTAAATTGCAGATGGGCATAATTAATGTGAATTACCATAATATATACTAAGTATTACGAATTCTTCCCTTGCTGAAGACAGCATTTCTCTTTTACACTTGATGTGGAGCCTAAGGTTATAGCACACGAAGGCAAGCACTTCTTTTACGAGATCGTTGGCTTGGCAGGTGTTAAAAAGATCACTTCTAGGATTGCGACAAGAAACATTTTAATTTTTACGCACTCCTAGCCTGGGGTCACTACACCTGGCAGAGCACAGCAATAGACTTATTGCACCAAAGCACATGGCACTTATGTTGTTTTTATGGCTTGTAGTATGCATTATCCAAAACATATGGACATGGGTAACCAACTAGATGGGTAGGGATGTGAAAGAAAGCACACAGTAAATGGCTTGGAATTAGTGTGTAAGTAATGAAGTGAGGTAACTAGCATTATTATCCCTTTCTCTGTGTGTAGTAGTGCATACAACCCTACTCATGGATCAGGATGTCTTTTTGTTAGATGATTTACTAATAGAAAATGGAAAGAAAATCCCAGTCCCCAAGAGCGTTATATAGTAGTTTCCATGTGTGTGTACTTTTAGAAAAAAATGTCTACTCTCCATTATCTGAACCACGACTTTGGCAATTGTGTTTAGTTGGAGTAGTAGCAACCACCTCTGAAGCACGTCAGGTCCAAGAGCTATATAGATGGTAGAAATGGACACAGCAATTACATTAAAAATAATAATAGTCAATGTGTGGAGGTCACAGAGGAAAGTAACATGTTGGACCTGTAAGAAAAGGAAAAGACAAAGAGTGAATAATAGTCTGTTCTGGGAGGACATTTAGACAATCATAGAATAAAAATAGATAGATGAAAAAAGCCCCCCCCCCAAAGGGAACTGACAAAAGAAAGGCATATTTTGAAATAGTAACAAAAGAGTGAATTATGCTCGAGACCTGAGAAGCTGAATGAAAAGTGCTAAGGTCAATGGGATGGTAGACAATGGTAAGAGGAGAAAGTTAAGAGCCTAGTCATTTGATAACTTGGTTATAAGGAAGAAAATTCAAGAGTTACAGAGAAAGAAAGAAAGAAAAGACTGAGAACAAAAGATAAAGTGAAAAAAAAAAGAGGTAGAGTTTGGTCCTGGAACACCAAGGAAGCTGAAAAAGGAACAGGAAGCGGGAATAAACAGCACTACAGAAATCAAGAAATGGCAAGTTCTGCAAAAACTAAAAGTAAAGCAATCTAAAAATCAGAGTATCCTTTCTTCTCTCTGAGGCACGAGAACAATCTGATTATGTGATAGGTTTGATACAGAAATGAAAAGAGACTTTGCAGGATGAGAAAAGTTTCAGTTACAGCTTGAGAAAAATACCCGTGTTTCTGAAAAAAGCGTGGAAGAAAATAACCTTGCTGGTGAGGCAAGTGAGGGTGAAAAGGGAAAGAGATCTGTATGTGCGATGATCATTGTACATTTTAGAAACTAAAATTTACACTTCAGGACATATGGGAAAACCAATGAGAAATAGTATAGATATGATATCAAAGACAAGTCATTCAAATCTTCCAATACAAGAAATGATGTTTGATTGTGAACAGTATTTCTGAGCTACACCACATACGGGCATAATATTTTTTTTTTCTCTGAAGCCCAAAATGTCTTTAAATATAAGCTGTAGAGAATTAACACAGAAGACAGATGCATAGATGCACTTGCCTTGAAAATAAGAAATTCCCTAAATGCTCGAGTACTTTCAACCAGTAGCTTTAATACCTAAAGTAGGTTGTAGGTCTTTATTTTCCTCTACTGTGAATTAATAAAGTGTTCATCTCACCTTTAACAGCAGTTCCCAAGGTAGGGCTCAAAGTGGGATGTGCAATCACTGTTTGAAGTCGAAGACTGTGGGGCAGACCGTTGTGTTTCTACTGGACAAAACCCTGCAGCCTGCGTTTCAGGGTGCTGGTATCCTGAATTCCTGGGGAATGTGGGAACCCAGGCTTCTCCCCAGAGCAAGGCCCCACCAGTTCGCTGGTGGCCACCCCTGTAGCCCGGCCAGGGAGGGAGCCCGTAGCCTGTAGCTCCTCCTGTGCTCTGCCCTGGGCTGGCACTGGCAGACGCTGCCATCCAGAGAGGAGAGAGCTCCCCTCCGACCACAGCATGCGCAAAACAGCGAGAAAGACGTAAATCGTGGCTTTGAACAGCTTACGTTCTGGAGTAGGAGCTTTTATGTATGTGGGAATATGGAACATTTGGTAAGGGACAGCAGCCATGGGGTACTGAGAGAAATGAACTGCAAGATGACGATAAAGGCTGAAAACCTTGTCCTTACCACAAGCGAGAAAAGACCCCACCTCGCTCAGAGTGAGGATCTGCTGGTTTCTGCAAGATGGGCCCCGGTAAGGGAATGCAGTTCCCAGCAGCCGTCTCCTGCAGCCTTCTCTGACCGAGAGGATAAGGGTGACTCCCGTGTCCTTGTGCCCATGAGAAGCAGCACCCAAACCCCCCAGACCCTGTGGCCCCAGGCCCTCCCTGCCGGAGCCTTGTGGCAAGCACGAGAGAAAGCATCCAGTAACACCCAACTCTGCGTTCGTACAAATGGGTTAAACCCGGGCTGTACCAGGTAGCCGAATTGCTCCAGGAGTGCTGCTGGTTGTCCAAGAGGAGTTATTCCTCTCCTTAGAGAGTCATGGGCCACCTGTGTGTGTCTGAGCCAGCCTAACCTTCTAAACTTGCACAGGGCTCCCAGTTGCAGCCCAGGGATTTTAAGAAGTTGTTGAAATACCAGCAAGCCTCAATCAAGCAGATTCCCCATGCCTGTTGTGAGTAGCCTGTTGCAAAACTGGATCAATCATTGCATTAATTCCATTTACTAAGGAAAGGAATCTGGTACCTCTGTTCAACCCCTGTTGTGCAGTCTACCCCTGACTGCTTCGATTTAAAGCCTCTTTTCTTTTTCTGACTAAAGACAAATTCACACATGTCCAGACTCTCCATTTTCCACTAACCAGCAGAAAGATGACATTAAATCTATTGTCTGCACTAATGCGCTAAGTACTCATGCGGTCTCTGAACACACTCCAAAAAACACTTTTGAGTGCAGGAATTTAGAAACCGCACTTATCTGAACAGCTTTCATCCTGTTCGTCAGATCTTTTAACTGACCATTACAATTCTAGGGGATTAAGCGACAAGCCTGGAGGATGCCGCGTGCGAAGGAGCGGTGCCGTTGCCTTGCAAGCCAGGAGCTCAGCCCTGCGAGGGCACCTCTGCGTACCCGTCACCTGTGGTGCCAGCAGCCACGCGTCAGAAGGGTCGTGGGCATCCGTGAAGTCCATGGATGCCACGGTGAGCATCCAAACTCATCTTTGGTTTATGCTGCTCAGGATAAAAGCCTTTGCCGTCCTTTTGATAGACTGCTGTCACTTAATTTTCTGTTGATGCTATCTAAACTTTCAGACAGTGCTGACATTTTCATTATTTGGCAAACTCGCCTTTCATTATCCACTTTGCCTCTCATCCAAGCTCCATAAGGCCCGAGATTTACCCTAAGTAACAGCAAACTGAATACATTTTCTCACTGAGAGAAATCTTTTAATCTGCAGAGATTAAATAACGGAATACTTGCGCAGCAACAATTCAACTGAAGATTGAATTGCCAGACGCTCACACCATCCTAATGAGCAACAGCAAGTCAACAGCAGGGAGATACTATTTCCCAGCTCTCTTTCTTTAATCTACCAACAAGGCGTGGACAGAAGAGAAACCTCAGCTCAATAGGCAGGGAGGTCCCCTTTTAACATTTTCTCCAGGCTCAAATTTTTAGAGACATACGACAAAGACATTTTCTTGCCTTTGCTGGTTTGCAGACATAAGGCTTGAAACATAATAATTGTCATCAACACTTGCTGATGAAGTGAGAACTCTTATCTTGACTATTTGAGAGCAATAATAAAGGACCTTTGGGGCAATTTTTCCTCCCTATTCTTATGTAAACCTGTGGTCCTTTTCTGGTTTTGGTTGTTTTCCTATGAAATTGTCATTCAGACCCAAATTTCAGGCACTTTCATATGCATGTGAGTGGCAGAGGGAAATAAAATACAACCTGGTAAACTCAAATGACATGATGTGAACATGAAACCTTGTCAGACTTCTGTAGCTATGCTAAGCTAGAGGAAAACTAGGAAAATTTGAATTCAGACTACTTAAGGAATATGGTTCAGCTATCTGCTGCCTTTATTGTGAATGATGTTGACATTTTTCTCACAGAACGATTTTTCCTGAAGAAGACCTGAAGAAGCAAAAAATATCCAGTGGAAACACATTGAGTTGAAAGTAATTTTATTTTGCCACTCTCTATTTTATTTTCTCATAACACGTAACTTTTAATATACAAAGGTTAAAATCTTCAGTGAAATGCTTCAGGCTATTTTTCTTCATAAGGAAAATCCACAATTTCAGCTTTTAACTAGACAAAAAAGAGCATGGTGCAAACTCTCAGCGTTTCTCTTGGGCCGGATTTTACAGGCTGTCTCTGGAATAGCTGTAAACTGTGTGAGCAACTTGCAAGGTGTGCAGTGACCGGCAAGAGAGGCCAGAGCATCGTGAGTTGTCCTTGGCAGGTCTCAAGCCCAAACACGAGACCCAGATCAGACCCATGGCTCCCACTTCCACTCGTCCTGCTGATCCGTGGGCCAGGTGAGGATTTCACCGGGGGTCCTGCCTCCCACGGCCCGGGATGGCAGCAGCATCCTTCCTGCTGTAGTATCGCCCCACTGCCGACACCATGCTAATAAGATTTTGAACTGCTATTTATAGAGGCTCTTTCAAGTCTTTTCTTCCAGTCTAAGTCTTTCATATCCTCTGAACAGACAGAGTAAGAATTTGCCTGCTATGCATTACAATCTTTTGTGAGAAACTCAGTCTCCTCTGGATTAAATTCCTTTGCTTTTCTTTGCAGAAATCTCCACATCTGACTGAAAGTCTGCAAAGCCCAAATGCTTTCTTTTTTTCTTTTTTCTTTTTTTTTGCCATCCTATTTCATTTACAGGGGGCTGTATGGCCTTCAGATAAAATACAGAAGGGTATTTTTCACATTGGGTCTTCCACTGGAAGGCAGAGTGATTTATACCAAATATGGGGAAGCACAAAAAGTACAACAGTGTGAGAAAAGTCATTCACCCCAACAGATTCAAATCATCAGGGAACATATTTTCATTTGAAATGTGACTAGCAGCCTGAAGCGGGGAAGGGAGCAGCAACATGTTCCCCCTCCCAGGAGGAAAAGGCACCCCTTTTTTCACAACACCACAACGGATGCGTTAATGTCAAATCTGACACATTTTTCATGACAGAAAATTTCTGCTAGCGAAAAACAACTGTTTCATAGAAACTACTACGAAAGGGTTGCTGAATACCGATGAGCACCAGATTCTAGTGCATTTCCTAAAAGAGGCAGGGAGTGCCTATTTCAGACATCAAATTTTGGCTGTAGCACATAGAAGATATGGAGGCAGTGCATCTAAATTGAAACTAAGCCTCAAGACAAAATACCCCATGCAATTTCTGTGGGCAAAAGCAATGCACCTTATATGCAAAGCCAAAATGTGTTATTAGTCTAATTAAAGTTGCAAAAGTCCAATCAAAGAGTCACTACTAGTCCATTTACGATGATACTTAAAGCTATTGTCCAAATTATATAATTATTACAGGAAAAGCCTAATTAATAATACAGTTAAAGTTCTGCTGCACGACCTCTCCATATCCACCCTTCCCATGGTGTAATGCTGACCTTTGCCCTGCCTTTCTGGTTCCTAAGGTCAGTGGTACCAGTTTTCCCCGAGAGGAGTGGGGATCATGACATGTCCTCAGCATCTCGCCTTCTTCCCTGGGGAGAATCCGATGTTGATAATGGAGGTTACGGTTCCGTGTTAGCTAACACAGACTGCTTATTTACCCCTTCTTTATTGGTCTTCATTCCTCCTTAGATCTGTTTTTTCTGCTTATGATATATTTTCTGTATGTCCGCACCCTCCCAGGGCCTTTGACCCTCCGAGTCCTTAATTTGGGTTCCCACCTGCCTTCGTGCCCCCGCGCTCCTCTGTGCACGTGGAGCAGGGCCTCTGATGGGACGACGGCCCCTGGGATGGACTGGGAGTAGCCAGGACAGAGCGCGAATCCGGCTTCCCCTGCCATTGTCTCTCCGTGCTCCTTTGTGGGTGTGCAGACCAGCTTATTACACAACCTAACAGACTAAAATTAAAATCTGCAAACTACTTCAAAGTGTTTCTGGCAACGGCTCTGGGAAGGCACCGAGCGTGGATTTAACGTGCATGAGTATGCGCCCTGGTGAACAGAGCAATCGCGCTTTCACTGCTCTCTTGCACTTTCACTGCTCTCTTGCACTTTCACTGCTCTCTTGCAGCCTGTATGACCAACTTTTGGAAGACAGGCTGAGGTCTGTAGGAAGATGTCTTGCTGGTCTTACAGCCAAGGGTATTTAGCCATTGAATAACGACAGCGTTTTTCTGGCAGCATGAAAAGCTTCACCTCACCAGCTGCAGAATATTTCAGTCTGTCAGCCTGCGTGCCACCCAGCACGGAATGAATACGTAACTGAGGCGATCTTTGTTTCATCTTCTGCCCAGCCTTGATAGCCACTCTCTGGGATTCTTCATGCTGCCCTCAGTCTGTGGCTTTCTTCCCCTGGGAATACAAATGTGGAAGAGACAAGCTAAGTGACGTTACCATAAGCCAGAGATAATGCTAGTCTGCCGGACCTCTTCACTGGGATGCCATACGGCAGAGCAGAAGCAAGCCCTTACCGTGCGTCCTCTTCCTACTGCAGCCGTCTCCATTTAACTGAAGATGCTATGTCCTCATCTGTCCCCACGAAGGAAAATTCAAATGAAAAGGAATTAACTGCATAGCAAAGGCTGGGGGAAGGAAGAGTTGAGTTTCCAAAAATAATCTTCTTTCATCTGCTAGCTTCTTTTCAAGCACCTATAATATTGAGGTGACCATGACAATTCAGATTGGCCCTCTGCTCTTTAATCTCTGCTGACTACGTGTGTATTGAAAGCTTTTCTCTTTCTCGCATCAGTGAGAAAATGTGTAAATGCAGAATATAATTTTGTTTTCTGTTAGATGTAAATGTAAAATCAGAGTTTTCTTGAAAATTCAGCCTGCTGCCTGATACACCAGGTAATTCACTGAGATCAAAGCACAGACACACTTTAGTGACAATGGGCAATCTAATCTGATATTTAAGAAATAAAATCAAGCACAAATTATGTAGATGGTAATTTTTTTATCAGGAGGTAACAGCATTTTGAAAAAAAAAATATGGATTTATCATTATATCTTAGAGATGTTTCTGCTTGGATGTTCTCCCTATGTGGTTTTCAGAAATAAAAAAAAATTAAACCCTTCTTTTTAGGCATCTTCATCTGTAGTTTTCTCAGATGTAGGAGTTTGGGAGGATGGTGGTTTTTTGTGAGGTTTTTTGCACTGGGAGAAACAAATCTGAACAGCATCTAATAGAGCAGAAGACAATTTTTCAGTTAAAAAGCCAGGTTTTTTGCCTCCATTTTCCAACAGGACCAGGTAAGGGGATGGAGTGAGAAAGGGGAATGTGTAGCTCATTGCATGCACCATCCTGTTTCGTAAGTATGTCCATAATAGCACAGACCAAAACTTTAATTCTGTACTATAGATGTTCTTTAATATCTAAGTAATTAGTAAGCCTCAACGTGGTTTAATACCAGAGCTCTGTAATAACAGAGTCCCTCAATCCCTTGGTATTCATGATGTATCTCAAGGTTCACTGATAAGGATTTATCTTTCATAAATTTTGAACAGTATTTTCACTAGCCACGACATTACACAGTTTTATAACTTTCACAAATAATATAATCATCTCGTTCTTCAAATTGTTCTTGTTTTTCTTTTCTTTAGAAAGGACTGATGATTGCACTCAGAAATCAGCCTATGTGGCTTTACTTTTTTTATTTATTCTTCAGAAAACATTTGTTCTGGCTAGTGCAAAGGATTTGTGTAGGCTGAACAAAAATGCCACTGAAGTCATCAGAAAGTATTCTACTCACTGCAATGGGAATAGCTTCAGGCACATTAAACTCATGTTCCATTACATCTCCTTCATTTACAGTATGGTGATGGAGAAAAGGAATTAATTTCATAACGCTTCAAGCCTTCTCTGTCACTAAGCAGTTGGTAATGTCTGATTCCCTTCTCCTTGGGTGGTTAATTTTTACTGGCAGTAGGGAAATGTAATTACCTTCATTCTGGTGTAGTTCTAGGCTATACTTGGTCTCCCAAACACACCAAGAACATCAAAACTACCTACCACAGGAATTTCAACATATATATATGTTAAAATTATGTATTAGATTCAGCAATTCCCTTCCCCCTACAGCAACAAATATGGCCTTTGTGAGCTAGTATTGTATGAAAAATAAGCTGTCCATTCAAATACAGAGAATTCCTTTGCAGAATTGTATTTTTTTTTTCCCCATTTGAAATCCATTTTCAGGCTATATCATCTAATAAATACCAGATCCCGATTTATGTTCAGGTAGAGTATTATATTAGCATTCTTGGAACTCTACCTCATTATTGCACCCTGCCTCTATAAGATTAACATTTTTCTTTAGACACAGACGTCAACCTATATTGATGACATTCTCCCACTCCTAATAATGGGTATGAAACTGTTCAACAGTCCCTGCATAGAAATGCATAGCCCATTCTGCAATGAGCCACTCAGCAACCACATGAAAAGCTAGCAAGAAAACCATCTTCTCCAAAAGCTAAAATGACATATTAAAACCTGCAAAACTTGGTATCGTACCAAAGAAAATTAGAGCATTCTCTGAGGCTTTGAGCATGGCAGCACACGCGCAGCCCTGTGTGTGCAGTCACTTACCTCTCCTCTGGTATGACGTGAAGGCCAGCATTTAAAATTACTTGTTAACTTTTTTGCTTACAGAAGAATAAGCCAAAACTGTTCAAGATTGCACAGGTCTAGTTAGGGTCCTTGAGTTAATAGCTTGTTCATTTTTACCTCAGAGCACCATTGTCTTCAATTTGTTTTCCCTATTTTACTTTGCTATTGTAATGGATCAGGCTGCTTTCTTGGGAAACTGCTTGGGAATACTGCCATGGAACAACTGGAGAGGGAATCACCTGTAAAAGAGAAATTCAAGAGGCCATCTGGTCCCTGCCCCACACTGATGGAGAGATGGTCCTGTGAGATGAGTGTCCAGTCGTTTCTTGCAATTTTTTGATGAAGGGTATTCCAAAGCCTCTGTGTGTTTGTTGCTATATATCTTGAGTTGAAATTTTTTTTCCCAAAATCAGACTTCCATTTTCTTTTCTGCAATTAAACTGCATACTTCTTGCCAGCTGTGGAAAACAACTGGACATGGGAAGTAATTAATGGGTATGTTCTTCACAGTTACATTTTACTTATTAGAAATCTGTTATGATGTTTCCCACCTCCATTCCATCCTCCTAAGACTAAACAAGGACAGTTCTCTCAACCTGCCCCTCCAAGGTGATGTCTTCAAGTCATCCGTCTTACTAATGTTGTCTTCCAGCTTTTGGCATGCTCCAGTTTGCAATCAAGGAGACTGAAAGGTGCAGGTGGGATAACGTCAAAAACCAGAACTGAACAGAATCTTATTGTCTGGTTGCTACTTTTTTTGTGAAAAGGATCATCTTTAACACAGTGGACACAGTTCAGTCACCAGCACAGAGGCATCTAGTGTTATTTGAAATGTCCTGCAGATCTCCCCAGCTGACAGATGCTGTTCCACAAGGGCACAGCCCTCCCATGGCTGCATATTCCCTAGTCCTGCACAGATGCCTCAGCTATCAAAAGCAGCAAAAATGACACCATGTTCGGGCAACTCAATCCATCTCTACATCTCTGCTTGCAGAGCTGCACACAAAAAAGATCCTTCAAGATATGAATTAACATCAGTTTAGTGCATTCATTTTAGACATTGTTGTGCTTTTGCAGGCCAGACGGATTTCTACTGCCTCGTGTCGTGCAGTTTTACACTTCCTGAGGATCTGCAGGTGCAAGAAGTATGATTTCCTGTCCTTGTCCAATAATGACGGAGTTCACTATTAACTTAACCTGTAAATTCACATTGGAGTTACTCTCTGGCCTAATTACCTTTTTGTTTTAAGAATCATTCCATAAGCTCCAAAGATAGTTGATTATGTCAGAGTGATATCCAAACCCAAAACAGACTTCCATTAAAATTTTACTAGAGGAACTGGGTGTAAAACTGAGACTTTGCTCTTCGTTTGAGCCAGCTTGTGATTATGATCTGTTCTTCCAAATATGCTTCTGCCAAATTCTTTGTCACCTATGTAACTATGTAAGGTTGTATGTATGGCCTTCCTAATCTCCTTCTGTAGTTAACGAAAAAAGATAGACCCTCCAGACTCTAGGATTGTCAATGCAGATAAATGCAAAGGGCCAAGAAGGGAGTTTACACAGTGAATCTTTGAACATCTATAATTTTCTTTATTCCTTGACACGTTTTTGATTGCTTCAACTAATTCTCTCTAAAATTTCACCCATGCCCAGCCCAGCCGATAGCAGAATAGCTCTCTCAAACAGATGTCCCACTTCAGGACATGTATCTTCCACCTCACTCTGTAGAAACACCACTTCGATGGTCTAAAACACGGCCCTCGTTGTCTTAGGCATGAGAACTAAAAGAACACACAGAAGAGCAAGCCCAGCTTTGGGGCAGAGGAGCACCCACACGGGCCCAGCAGAAACCCAGGGCCAAGTGCTGTGCAGCTGAGACATCACCAATCTGCACTGACTGTGGGCGCAATACAGGCACGAGTCAGTCCACGCCAGCGGGCTGGGCAGCCAGGGAAATCCCTTCCCTGCCTTCTAATTGGAAGGTTATCATCTCCCTGACTAGAGACAGCTTAGGACAGCAAAGTCTTTAGTTTAGGTGGCACCGTGCACCCAAAAAAAAGCCGATTGAAAGCCGTGTGTTGCTGGGTAATAGCGACTGTAGCACAGATTTGTGGATCCCATCCAAAGGGGTTAGAGGGAAGTTACAGACCATGTGGGTTTTCCCTTTCCTGCTCCTGTCCTGATAAAACAGTCACAGGGAATTCCTGCAGGCAGGTCAAGGGCAACAAAATCCTCACTATACGCATAATGGGAAGTCCCGCTGACCAACCCTTTGAGACACCTCAATGTAAATTGTGAGGGGAACAGGGAGGGATAATTTTTCTCGGTGTTCCTTAGCAGTTACCTGTTCTTTCACATTGAAGAAAAACCATATAATTTCTCATAGCAGAAACCCCAAAATATTTCTGATATTCTGTATGGTGAAAAATACTTATTAACATGCAGAAATTGCAATGTATAAAATTACAGCTTTAAATTTAAAACTGGCATTGATACAAGTATGTTGCTGGGAAGGGAAACATGGTTTGTGATACTAGCAGTGTTGAACCCCATAGTGGGCTGTTATTTACTAGTATTTTTATACATACAAAGCATACACCCATTAGCAAGCCACTTCAGTAAATAAGTAGGGTACAACTGTAGTTAACAATTATTGCAACTGAGCCAGTACTGAATACAGGCTCTTCTCATCTGCACTCAGACACACAGACTTTCCCCTTTAAGCTCACTGCTTATGCTTATGTGTGAAAAAATGAACTCTTTTTTAATATGATTTGCCTTTCTACATTATCTGCAGAATACAAGAATAGCAGCAGGGCTGAAACCCTCCAGCATGACTCAGAGAGCAAAGAAAAGCCACTAGCCACTCTGCTAATGCGATGAGAACTCGCATGCAGAGCTGCTAACTGCTTGCCTGCAAAAAAGCATCCCCACGCTAATACATCTCTGCTCACTGTCTTCATATCATCGCTTACACACACACACACACACATATATATATATATACACACAGTGGGGGCGAGCATGGCGCAAAAAAAGTGGCCGCAGTGAAGTCAATCATAATACTCCTGGTGAGTTAAACAGTTCGCCTCAGGTCTTGAAGTCAATGTGCCTGTGTAAAATTACATCTAAATTGTGGGCCGGTGACACCGCTTCCGGGTGTCCTGGGTGAAACCTTGGCCTCGAGCACGCGGTGGGACCACGGGAGGTCGCGTTGCCCCTCCGTGCCCAAGGATAAAACACTGTCATTCTGATTCAGCGACCCTTCAGAGATACTCACGCAGCGGTACCCAACGCCCTCCCCTCTGAACTGGTTTTCTGCTCACAGTGTGAAAACAAAAACCATTACTGACCAGCGAAACACAGCAGATCAAAAGCCAACCCTTACTGCAGGGAGTATGTGTTTTTCCAATTAGGGCACCTTCCAGATATCTCTGGTTTTAAGTGCTATGGCAACAGGCAGTACGAACATTAACAAATCGAACAGAAAGGGAGGGGAGTGCTGAGTTTCAGCAGCTTGCAGTGAATTACATTGTCCCAGCTGTGAAGTTTACAAAAATCACAAAAAATAATCTCTGTTTTCCATTATTAAGAAAGTGGCTTTGTTACATTCATTGAATTTGTTGCCCAGCCTCATGCCTAAGGTTTTTTTCCAAACTTTCTTTTCAAAAAATCCTAAAGGCCTTGACATTTTCTTGCACTCTTGAAAGGCATGAAGTCTCCCAGGTTTTTATTCTCAAAAGGAGAGCAAAGGGAAAGAACAGAGGAAGGAAATCTTCTCTTCCTGCCCCTTCCCCTCATTCCCCCAAGCTCCCCCCGTCTGCCCCAAAGTCTGAATCCAGCTGCAGCGGCTGCGGTGGTGGAGGCGGGTAAGGGCAGAGATGGCGTCTGAGGAGGCTTTGACGTCTCCCGAGTCTTTACGCCACCTACGTCCTTCAGCACGCCGCAGAACTGGGTGCGTGTCCTCTGGCCCCGCCGGAGCAGCCAAGGAACGGCGGAGCGTTCCGGCTCCAGCTCGTGGCTCCTGCTCCCAATGGCTCCGGCCCCGAGGCAGCAGGACAGGGCAGGGGGGGCTTCACGTGGGCAGAGGAGTTCAGGGGCTTGCCTAGTGGTGGTGGTCCCCGCCACCAGTCAAAATTTTGCCATCCTCCCCAGTTCTAAGAGCAGCAAGGGAGAACTAACCCGCCGGAGACATTTCCAGCGTCACTGGCCTAGATTGTATAGGGAAGTATTTTTCCTCTGGCAAATCCTGGCTGAATTTGTTGCTATGTAGCATGGCACAGAATAAAAGGTTCGCTCCTGGATGGCCTACAAGGGGAAATAAGGTGAAATTTCTGTGTGTACTGCAAGTTACCTCGTGTGGAAATCAAGGCCATGACTGTGGACTGCAAGTTGCACTGAAAAGACCTTTAGCTAGTATGTTAGAAGCGCTTTCCTAATATCAGCAACCCCCTTTTCAATTCCTCTGCCAGTTTCTCTCCTATGGAGCCTGAAATTTAGCTACTGCAGAGCAACACAGATACTATCCCTCACAGCTGCAAATTGGGGTTTTTATTTATACTTAGGCCCTATTGTCAGTAGTCACACAGAGAAAAAGGCACATTTTCCATTTCCAGGCCAAGGGCACACCGCGGGGTGGGACGCAGGCCAGGTGCAGTCCTTTCTCGAGAAACAGATTCAAGCTGAATCAAATGAGGTGAGGGAAAATCACGTAAGACACTCCAGACCAGAGTTGGTCACTTTTCTTGTGTAGGGCAAAGAGGGCACCGAGGGGAAGAGAAAGCTCCACCTTACCCCAGCTGGCTCAGTTTGGCCTGACTAGTGCCGTTTAAAGCAATTGCCCCATATTAGCCCAGGGAAAGTCCATTAAAGTCACCAGGAACCGGTGATTTCACGGCATCGTGGATCGGATCCACGTTCAATCAGCTTCGGTGTTCTCCACATACTCTGTCCTCTCTGACCGGTGTTTGCCCTCACCCTGCCCTGACCCCTAACAGCCAAAAGCCAGCAGAAAGCCTCCCGCGGTCACCCTTCTTTAAGATGATGTTACATTTCTTTTGCTTCCACTAGCAGAATAAAACATCTGGGAGTTGTTTGCACCAATATCAGTGTGGAAAATGTGAATACATTTGTCAGCAGCACAGGAACAAACTCTGGCAACGACTGGGCTTTGATTTGGGGGGGGGGTGGTGATTGTATCAGTGAGAATAAGTAGATGTTTTAGTTTTCATCTGTAGCAAGGTTTATTCTGAAGAGTTAAAATATATTCAACATATGCACACATATATACACGCACCCCTGCCCACAAAATTAGAACATTTTGCCCTTGGGTCTACAAACAGTTTATCCCTGAGAGCACCAATATGCAATATGTAGTATAGAGAATTAAATGTAAAAATACCTGTACTGGCTTTACACAAGAACAGGCACTGATACTGTGAACAGCTGAGCAAGAAAATAACTCTCTTTGTAGGAGCAAACAGGGATGTGATTTTTCTTTCTATGTAATATCTGCCTCTTTTTTAGGATCCTATACATTCAATTCACTTGGAACTGTTTCATTCCAGCAGTGGGTGTCACACAACTTGCCACACAGCTGTTGTCAATTAATAACAATGGGATATTATAATAAAACGAATAGCCTATTAGTTTACATCCTGGTTTATTTTCATGCCTCACTCTCGAGAAAACCAACAGGCAGCTGCTCTGTGACTTTAAACTGGTCCCTATTAATTTTCTACAGGGTGCGCCTGGACACAGAAATGTATTATGCATGCACACCAGCACAAAGGAGTCTCGTTCTTGCTTCGAGTGTGTGAAAATAATACATTGGATCTGATGGTTATATAAATAGTAGTAATTACACAGAACACAGCCCATGTTCCGTTGGTAATAGCACCTCATTAATTTTGCTGAAACCTCCCTAAATTACAGCAATGAATTCTGCTGTCAGGTTTTGGTTTGGGTTTTTTTGTTTGTTTGTTTTTCCCTTTCATGAGCAAATTGTGCCATAGAAGAATAAGACAGGAACTTTTCTGCTGGGTTGCAGTGGGCAAATTGCCCATCAGATAAAACAGCGGTGGGAGAGAAGAAGAGCTGTGATGGATAGTGTACACTAAAATTGTGCTTGCTAACAGGTGTAGAGAAAGTATTACTTTGATGAAAAAATTCAAGTTGTTCCAGAAGTGGTGGAGCCCAGTTTCCAACGGATTTTTGTCTTTTGGGTAGCTGAATTGCACGAAGGCTGCAGCATGAACTCACCCTGTCAGTAGCCATGAGAGAACCCTCTGAGGAGAAAGAAACAGTATGAATTTTGAGAAAAACTGCAATTAGCTAGTTGTTATTTTTTTTATTATCAGTAAATGCCAGATAATGTCCTTAGGAGCCAACCACTGACAGAGCAGAGGACTCTTCACTTGTTGCTGACTCTGCATGGTGCAGCTGAATGTTAGCCATGAAACACAACTCGCTGGAGGCCTTGAAGACAGCCAGAGCATCCCTTCGGTCTCCGTACGGATCCTCTGGCAACTAGTACAATTTGAGCTCAGGCTGTAATATCTTTCCCTTGGTAAGGAAATGGGTGGAAATGCAGTGTCTTTGAGGCCTTCAGCAGTCTGTCAAATCTGGTCAAAACTGAATCACGAGTTTGAAAGCTATTGAGAAGAGAGCTGATGATGGACATACCTGTGCAACAACGGAGAATGAGTCTAGCTTCTTCAGAAACCAGGCTGATAGAGAGATACACTTTCATTATTGCCACTTTTCTGTTTCCCAGGGCTAGCTGGTAATAGTGTCATGAGGCTGATGGCCTCCACATCAAAATCCGCATGTATTCCTCTCAATCTCTTTGTCTTTGGAGGTCCAGGCCTTTAATACATGTATTTCTTTTCAATGGACAAACACTAGAGAAGTAGCCCTCTACTCTCTAACATTAAGTATCAAGGCTCTGCAGATAGGCTGGATCGATGGGCCAAGGCCAATTGTACGAGGTTCAACAAGGCCAAGTGCCGGGTCCTGCACTTGGGTCACATCAACCCCAGGCAGCGCTACAGGCTTGGGGAGGAGTGGCTGGAAAGCTGCCCGGCAGAGAAGGACCTGGGGGTGTTGGTCGACAGCCGGCTGGAGATGAGCCAGCAGTGTGCCCAGTGGCCAAGAAGGCCAACGGCATCCTGGCCTGTGTCAGAAATGGTGTGGCCAGCAGGAGCAGGGAGGG
>JAVJGG010000058.1:19341464-19363060 GCA_035590195.1 Aviceda cuculoides
TGCTGGATTTGCTTTTTTTTTTTCTGATTTGAAATAGTCTTTTGCTACTGGAGAAAATACTTTTATAGCACTACTAGTAGCTTCCCAAATACTGTCAGCATTCAGGAAGCAATGACAGGGAACAGCTTATCCAGCCTGTGTGTTTCTGTCACCGATCATACCTAGGGACTGAATCCTGTTTAAAATACAGCTTTATTTCCCAACTGACCGTTTCCCTAGAAAAACAGATGTCTGAATGAAAAAGGGGAAGGTAAGGTGAGACTGCAGCCTTTACATTTTTTATTGGATTTCAAGTAGGAAGAATTTTTCTACGGTGATAAATGACAGGGAAATCCAGGAGTAGGTGCTGCACAGCACTTACTTGGTGGCTTTGGAGCCCCAGGCCCCAGGAGCCATGCTGGCATGCAGTCAGGCTGCTTTCTCCCCAGTTTCTGCCATGCCTGAGCTATTTCCATCAAATGTTTAATTTTCTGTCACTCCGCAGAACCAGGCAACGCTGTTTTGTCGGAATTTTTCAAGCACCTCTAGGCGCTGTGGCACATAATTATTTCTACGAAAACCTCCTTCCGCTCCTCCATTCTCCGCTTTACTTCTCTCTCCTCCGCAAGTCCCGTTTTGCTTCGCGGCTGCTGAAACCTTGACAGGGCAAAGGCACCTGCTGTTTCTGCAGTTGCTGCCTACCACCCTGCCCATCCACCCGTGTTCACCCATGGAAGCTCGTCAGCTAATTACGTTGTCCAGCGGGGGGCAAGGATGGTCTTCGGCCAGCACCCAGCATGCAGGGATCCTGCGCTGCGCAAGCACCCCCCAGCGCAACAGCAACACAAACATAGCCACAAAATAGTACTTGAAATAGAAATGGGTGGTTTCAGCCCAGCCGGTAACAAAGCACCACGCAGCCGATCGCTCACTCCCACCCCCCCATACCCCCCCCCGGCCACGGTGGGATGAGGAGAAAATATAAAGAAACACTGGTGGGTCGAGACAAGGCTTCTCTCCTGCCACTCCAGTAAACTTCATTTCAGTCACCAAAACCAGGTAATGCATTATTCCTTCATGTTCATAGACAGATAATAGCCCAGAAGGTGCAGGCACTGTAACAGCTTAGATTTGTTTCCAGCTCAGCTTTGTTTCAAAAATAACTGCAGTTTCATATTAAGCCAAGCTTTGCTTTTGTGCCAGGTATGGACTTCGGACCAATGGAAGTTACGTGTAAGCTATTTGTAAGGCTCGTTTTGAACTTTCCTATAAGAAAAAGGCCTGTTTGGATACAGACCTGTGTCACTCTATCTACCTTGATATGAACTGACATGATTATTAATATGTTGAATCTAAAACTTATTTTTTGCTTCTTGAATTTAAAAACAATGGAACAAAGGGTTTGTTGATAGCTGCTGTTAGGCAAGAAGAGACCAAAACATGTGCTAAAAAAAAGCCTCTTTAGCACTCTCCCAGAGTCTTCAAATCTCTTTTCACTTAGTAAAAATTTGGAATATTAGGAAAATGTGATTCATACTGTTACTCTAGGCAATTAAAGAAGTTTTCAAACTTTTTAAATTCCTGGCTTTCAGTTACTGAAGCATCTTAAACCACATGTAATTCACAGTAGTTCTAACAACATCTGTGGTTTCCTTGGGAATACTTCTCTTGTCAGAAATTAAAATTCATTATCACTAATGAGATATTCCGATTTCAGATTGTCATTTCCGATTCTAAATATAAAAGTAATTACCAGCACATATGACCCCCCTAATAGAACAATTTTATCATCATTCCCAGAAGTAACATCAATACTTCTGTTGTTTCTTGTAAATGAAAAGCCTTTACCATAATGACCCCCTGATAGTCAAGTAGAAGCCATTACATAGATACAAAGGAATGAAATAATTGCATCAGTGATTTAGCAACATTTTCTACTTACAAAAACAAGAAATAAATACAAAAGGGCAGTTATTTAAGTTATTGTTTACAGTTATAGAATGCAGCTTTTGTTCTTGTTTCCAAACTCATGGAAAAAATTACCAAAACATGCAGTCGAGTCTCTGAAAACTGCAGCAACACCAGGCAGCAAAGAGAAGTTGGTGCTGCTTCTAATCTCAACAAATAAAATGTCCTTTCATTTCATCATACCAATATATCACTTTACATACTATAGAGCTATTCACAAGAGGCCTTTTAAAATACAAGCAGCAGATTCATAAACAAGCTGGATTTCAGGTACTATTTTGTCAAGTGCAAACCTGGTATCTGGGTCCTGCAGCACCTCTCCTTTTTCAGCAGACTTTTTGCAGTAGGCAAACATTTCTGTTAGCATCAGCACCCATCTTACGATTTGGCCCTACCAACCACGTATGCCCTATATTGGATTTCCTGTGTTTGAGACGTAATATCACACAATGTCTTAGAAGGGAGTCACACAAGTAAATAGACATTTATAGGCTCTCCCTTTACCTAGCACTCATAGTTAAGATTATCTAAATAATTGCTGCATTCTTATACAACCTGTTCCTATTCTGTAATTGCATTGACTATCCCTGTGCATGTCTATACATTACAACACACCTCTGTATAGCCCCATCCATGTTTTACAAGTTAGATTTTTTGATGAGCAGTACTGAATATATTAAGAATTATGATTGATTACATAAGTTTATCAAGAACATTTCTTCATTACTTACGACTTGTTACTGAGAAACTGTATTTTGTACAAACTGTTCTGGTTTATTCTAATAGGAAAGTTTTTCAGAATAAAGCACCGTACTGGATATCTGATGAGACCAATACTTAGACAGACATTAACTATGTCCTCTTTTCCCAATCCCATTTCACGCCCATTTGAAAGACACGAGAACGTGGTGGATTTTTACCTGAATTCTTCTGCTTTCCCTGAGGAAAAGACCATAAAGACCATGGGAGGAGATCGATTAAGAAAAGAAGAGAGGAAGGATCTTCCTGGATCATCAGATCTAGTCTTCTGTAATGTCTATTAGCCATGTCACACACATGTTTTCATAAAGAGACAAGTACATAGCTTTTTTTTTTTTTTTTTTTTTTTTACTGCTATCAGAGATCAGCTACTGGTTAGGAACATAGGATTCATTCCCACTTTGAAATTATTCTTGTCCGTGTGCATTTCCAATTGTTCTTATACCAGTTAAATGCAGCAAGGTCCTTCGGTTAACTGCTGGAAAATGGGTTTTCCTATCTTCTGACCCTCCTCTCCCTCTCGCCCCTGTTCTTACCCCTCTTCAGAAAGGACGGGTCACCACAACCGTGCCCAGCGTTTTGGGTGGGAACTCACCAGTGGTTCACACAGGGTAAACAAGACTTTTCCAGTCTCTGCTGGGCGCGCTCTGCCTGACCAAGCCAAAGGCCCCTTCTGGGCCGTCCCGCAGCTGCACGTCAACCTCGCCCCCCCGCAGCCGCTCAGCAGAACAGGGTCTCGGTCCTTCCTCCTTTGTTTCCAGCTGATGAATTCCAGCTTACAGCAGGAATTTCTGCTACTTATCAACCTTGTAATTTTGACTGCTGCAATTTCATTATTTCTCTATTATGTCAAGATTTAAGGTCATCCTGTTGTTCCTGTACGGTTCCTCCCTCCCAGCTGTTACCATTACGAGTTCATCAGCATGTTCCTAATTTATCTGCCAAACTCTACGACATTTCTGAGTCCTATATCCAGTCCCTGAGGAATTCTCTTTCCTCCTATTGATTAGTTTCTCTCCACTGCAAGCCTCTTAGCATCTGCTTATTGGCCATTTCCTTAGCTGTCATATACTAACACACAAAACTCCAGACCAATTAATCATTTCCAGTGAGGAAATGTTTTACTGAAGTCCAGACAGATTGGAGCTATTTCACTCCCCTCATATCAAAAATTAACCAACTCATGAGAGGTAAGTATCAGGTTGGACTGGCACAATCTACTGTCAGGAGATCATAAATCTATATTGTGTTTTATACCACTCCCCATTTAGTTCCTTGCCTTTAATTATTCTTTCAGACTTCTGGGATGAATATTGCCTAACTTTCTAGTTTGAATTTATTCAGCATTTTGAATTCAAATTTGCTTATGGGAATCAGCATATTTTACCATCACGTTCAGAATTACTGGATTCAGTTGAAAATATAGTAACATTTAATTATTTGTAAGGCTATCTTTCGATTATGTAATATGTCTACGTGGGCATCTATATTGCTAAAGAAACTTCTCTTACTTGCTTTAAAGTGCATTACAAAGTCTAAACGAGTGCCATTTTTCTGCAGTTTTGACTTCAGTCATAATCTTCTTGATTTCCAATTGTCTTTTTTGTTGATCTACCCCTTCTTTTTTTGCTGATCAGTCTGACAAGCTCCTGCCTCTCTATACAGATTCTAAAGGGACTTTCAATGGCTCAAATGTAGCAAGTCTTCACCAGCATTGCAGATGCCTGAAGCCAAGAAAAATTAAAACCAGCCTGGAAGTCTTTCAAAATACACCGCAACTAATTCAGAAGTATGGACTTGATGCACAATATAAGGCTCTGAAGCCTGTGTTGTGAAAATCATGTATATGATGCTAATGGTCCCGTTGGCTTTTTTGTAGGTAATTAATGAGGAAGCTTGTCACTAACCGCATCCAGGAAAATTGTGCCCCACTGTTATTACCATGGTTCTTCATTCTACACCTTAGAAGGTAGTTTCCTCATTCACATTGCAATTCTTAACATGTTTTTAACTTGGAGAAGTACTCAAATATTAATGTACTCAAATGTATTCACACAAGCAAGTATGGAGATAAACACTGGGGAAAAAAAGTCAAAGATGTCTGTGAAATAATTCTGCAGCACACAGTGCAGTAGTACATTTGCTTTAGTAAAACTGGTAGAAAAAACCCTTGCCGTTCTTACTAGCATTTCTACAATCACCTGAAGCGTTCCGCTTCACAAGTATTTCTGGTATAGTAAGAGAACTAGAGGATTTGACCTAGCTGCTAGATTTAAGAGAAACAGGACAGACAAAGGAAGAAGTCAGAGGTTTTCAAAGCAGAAAATGTTGCCAGGGTTACAGGAATTTGCTCATGCAATGCTCTCCACCACACTTGAACTATCCCAGGGCTGTTTCCTGGGCCCACACGCTGAAGTAAGTGCATATGCACACATCTTGAGAATGTCATTTATAGATGATGGGAAATACAAGATGCTGTGTTCAACACTGCTTTTGTTCCTCATTCCTTATCAAACCAAAAAAAAGAATGAGGTGACCTTGGTTTGAGGAAGTTAATTGGATCGTCAAGACGTTTCAGTACTATTTCCAGAATGGCATCACTTGAGTAGACTCTTAATATTTCATAATGGACTTCATGGTAGTGCTGAAGAGTTTCAGAAAAGCAAACCTACTTTTTAAGTCTGTACCAATGCATATTTCACCTTATCAGCATCTGACCAAAACAAAATGTTTGTTACAGTGCAGTGCGCTGTAAACCCCCTCAGAGAAACCCAAGTGTGAGACTTGAAACCTATAAACCAGGAGCTCCCCTGGCCCCTGCCCCTGCCTTGGCTACGCTGCAGCTCCCTATCCCGCAGCATCTCTTACCAACCGGGCATCCTGGTCCTCCTCGTGTCCCCGGTCCTGCCTGGCCCTGCCTCCTGCACGAACCTCGGACCCCCATCGCAGCAGCGTCTCTGCTGCTGCTGGCTGGGCTCCGGACCTGACTCCCCACCTTGCTCCACCTGGGACTGCCGGTGGATCCTGCCACTGTCACCAACCCACCCCTGCTCGCACCCTGCAGGAGAGCGTCTCACCGGAGAGGGCAAACTAAACCCAAGCCCCAAAGGCAGCAGGGCTGAAAAACTCAGAGCAAGGAAAGCACGAGCCCTGTGGGAGCTGCGACGAGAACCAGCCTTCCCCGCGGTTCGGTTCTTCTACCCCGCGCTGACTTTCCAGGCTGAGGATCAGCCCAGCTGGGCACAGCCTGGCTGAAGCCCGTCTACGCTTCTGCTACAGCTCTTCTTCTGGGCTACCCGCGGTGCAAGAAGGATTACGGTAGCATACGCGGTAGTTCGCTTTGCATGCCGGTGGAGAGTCTTCTTCTGCCTAGGAAGGCCCTCCTCTTGCCGGGCTACAGCCACCATACCACAGCAGGTACCAACCACACTCCCCAAGGTCCTCTGGGGATCCATGGGGCCCGGGAGAAGCCAGCAGTACGTGAAGCTGGATTTCATCTCAGCAATATCCAGGTAGCTCTCTGAGTGCTGACTGCTGCAGATTCTCACCACGTCACAGAGTGTTAGAAACTAATGTCTGTTTCCGTGAGTGCTCTGTAAAGCACTCCTGTCCTTCTTGGATTGTGCTGCTCGTTCTAGTCCTTGCTTTGTTTTTCATGGCTAGTCACTAATTACCCCATGGATTGATGCAGAAGGCTGTGAGAACAGGTTGCTTTTGACATCAAACAACTTTTAAAAAAAAAAATAATCTTCATTAAGGAAAGTTGGAGATGTGGTTTGTCTGAGGCCCATACGGATAGAGCCAGAAGACCTGTTAGACCCATAAGTAAAGCTGAGACTAGAATGATCTCATGGGCTATATTTTCATTATTAAAATGCGTCCCAGCAAAGGGTTAACATTACTTGAGCATGTCTTGCCTGGGTTTTTGCGAGAACACTTACTGCACTTCCCAGCACATCTCAGGCTTTGAAGTACTCTGCCCTCCCTCAGAGGGGGCAGGAACGGGTTCGGCCTGCCAGCGGGCAGTCTGCCATCGCGAGCGTATTACGGCGTTACACAAACGTAACACCAACCGGCCCAGCGTTGTTCAGGCACGTATGCATAAATAGAATGCAGAGCATTCAGAACAGAGGCATCACGCCCTGCCTTGCATCACAGCCCAGCTCAGCCCAGCTGCCTTTTGCGCAACCTGGCCCCAGAGCCTCTTAATTCCCGACTCCAGGAGCAACTCCCGGTGCTCAGCAGCAGAGAATAAGGGCTGTGCTTTCCCCACCTGCCCCTAAAGGCTGCTCTCCTGGCTCCCAGCCCTGCCTTAGAGAGCAGCAGGGTCCCTGTGGGGTGTAAGGGAGGGTCTCTGAACCCTTGGAGGAGGAGGAGATGAGGGAAAAGATTATGCTGGAGTGAAGACTTGGGGCAGGAGAAGAGATCTCGTTGTACGACCTCGAATAGCAATGTTCACTGTGGCGGCACATCCCAGGCTCTTCACCTCTCCTTTGTTCTTGTTCCAGCTGAGCACTCAATGTACCAATTCCCTCCTAATCAGCATCATCCTTTGTGAGCAACACAGGAAGTTTCCCATTTTCTAGATACAGCAAAATAACGCCTTGATTGAATTTCCTCCCTGGAGAGAGGTAGAGGGAGAAAGACCTTCTTCCACCTCTGCCCCTACACTAAGAGCCCCTTAGTACAGCATTATCTACAACACTCAGAAACAGATTTAGCTTGCTGCCTCCAGAACTGAAAAACAGGGCAATCGAGAATCGCATAAAATCTGCACTATTGCTGCTTTAAAACGCCCTTTAACTGACAGCTCCTAAACCCAGCATCAGCGTGGGGGCATGTCCAGGCAGCGAACGCCTTAAGATGCAGCGTGACAAGGTTACAAAACCCAGACTCCTCCATCGCATTTGTTCCGAAGTTTACCTCCGTAGCTTTTGGCTCCCTAAGTAACTGTAAACACCCACTGCAGCTAGCTTTTCCTAAAGTGGGAGCCCAGTACCGCGCGACCCTCAGCACCAGCAGCACCACAGCTAAAATTCCCTAGCTGGATAGGGGTAGTATATGCCTGCGAGACAATCAGTACGTCTTTGCAAGCAGTTCCCACTGGGAGTCTTGGAAATGGTTACTTAAACCTTTGGCTTAGCTACCACAAAGAGATAGCATTTGGATATAAAAAGACAGTATCAGTTTGTGGGAACTTTATTTTGTGGTTTAATGGTGCTTGGGGCAGCATGGGTGAAGCTGTACACAAAAAAAACCAAAACAGGCAAGTAGGCAGTGGTCCTGGCAAATGGCATAGTCATTTATTCTAATTAACTGAATAAAATTACAGGAGTGAGACAAACTGTCTTTCTACAACCAGCCAACAAAATCAATACCAAGGATTAGTCATAGCAAATTTAGTAGTGTTGCCTCTTATGAAGGTGGCTGGGCATTTCCTATTAGAAGACCTGCTTTTGAGCTAAATATTCCTTGCAAAACTTCATCTGTCTGGACTGAAATTTTCCATATGCAACATCTAATTTTGACTGACCCTTCCGGAAAATTTTAGCAAGAAGAGTCCAACAATTTCCAAGAATGAAAACAGTGAATAGGATACTGCTTGACCTTGCTACTTGCCAAGTTTTTTCTTTCCACTCTCTTGCCTTTTGCTTTGGAGGCGGGATTTGAAATGCAGTAGGAGGTGGACGCTAGCATCAGGCACCAGATTTGTGACTCCCCGTAGGGTCTACCCAAGCTCAGCTAAGCTTCACAGTCCTCAGACCCTCCACAGACGTTCTGGAGCGTCTGATAGCTGCGATGGCCAGAGCTCCAGCCCTCCCTGAGCGCACTGCGTCCAGCTCCCTCCTGACACGACCCGGCCGACCGCTCCGCACGCAGCAGCGGGGGAAGCTCCCCTGAACAGCTGCTCTCAGCCATTCCCAACCTACCTGGGAGAAGCAAAGAATTTGTACTTAATTGTACCTTTGGTGGCACCCAAGCAACCCAAGGGAGGGACCAGTCCCGCTCTGAATAAGGAAGGGATTCAAATCAAAATGACGAGAAAGGAGAAGACGGGCCAGGTGCAGCGGATTCGGACCTCGGCCTGGGACAGGAAGGAAAGGAGGCTGTGGCAAGAGGAGTCGAAGGCCCACGTTGAGACGAGCACCCAGGCAACGGCCCAAGTCTCCGTGGAGGCCCTGGCACACACCAGTGTCCTCTCCAAGGTGGCTTCCATCAGGAGAAAGATCCCTGGGTGCAAGCCAGACAGAAACCTCCCTCCGGCCCAAGAGGTGCCGACTCAGCGCGACGAGGAAAGCCAGGACAGGAGGAGGGAGGAGGACTGGAAGGAAGTGGACGATAGGGCACATCACCAGGCAGGAGAGAATACTGCCGCGAGTGAGAGAAAGAAGATTAATATTTCTTATAAAATCAAAGTTCTAATCAATAAATATTAAGAAGACAGTAAGGGAAAATTAACACATTAATTTTTATTACCTCTTGCTCTTCTAGCAGGTGTGCTGACTATTCCTGGCCCACAACACGAGAGGTAACCAAGCATAACCCAGCCACGCAACGGAGCCATCAATAAGTCTGTCGCCAGGATGCCTAAGGGAATTCTCTCCTAACCTGTTTAAGTCCCAATGAGCTTGGGAGTAGCTGTCAGAGCAGACTCTGATGATCTGCACTAATCATCTTTTCAGGCCACTGGGGAGGAAATAAAACTGAACATTTTATTATCTGACTTGCTGTGGGTTTGGGCTTGGTTTTTTTTCATTTCTCATCTGAGAAATTCAACCTCCAAAAACTTTCTACTCATTTCCTTGGGTTGGGGCTTCTAACCATGGTCAGATGTGCCCTGCAGAAATGACTGTTGATCCACACATTATCATTTCCCTGCTGGAGGTGAACACTTCTCCATCTGAATCAGGAGAACCAGTTGTCAGAGTTCTCCTTCATCGGTCCTTTGCCAGCTGCTAGGGTGATTTAATATTCACTAGAAGGCAGTTTAACCTACCCTGGCTTACTTCGCCCTGAGGCGGACAAAGACCTCACGTTTCCTCCAGCTGGGGGAGCAATCACCTCTGAAATCATCACAGGTATTCCAGCAGGAATCATCTGCCTCCAACCTAAACTTACGTTGTGCAAATGCTTAGCGCAAAGTTTATGTCCCAGAGCATCTGTTTGCTGCCACAATTTAGCCCCCATAATGCTGAAAAAAAGAAAAGTGAGGACAACCCAGATGCTGCTCTATTTCAGCAGTTGACAAACATTTGGGTTGGAAATGTTGGCAGGGTGGCAAACACACACCTATAAACGAGCAGTCTCCACTCTTTATTCATATTAGGGTTTCCTATAGTGTCTATCTGTCATGGGAGAAAGCTGGCCTATTCCCTGTACCTCCTCTCCTGTGGATCTGAATTCCCAAAATGCGTGAAGAAAAAGTCAGTGCATAACCTTACCCTCTGGCCTCCCACACTTCCAGCCCCAAACTTCTCCTATTCAAGTAAGGATCAAATAGATAATATTCTTGCTTTCATACAATGTGTCTTCCTGGTTTCATTCCAACATGTATTTTTTGTCATCCGTGTTGACATAAAACACGCGGCTGTTCATAACAACAAGAACATGACGTTTTAGCAGAAAAACAGCGTGGGGGGCTCACGTTTCTCTGCTCCCTCTAGTCCCAGCCTCCTTTCATCCTCGGGATGAGAACACAGACAACGTGGCCATTTGAAGGACATTGGAACCTTCTCCTTTCAAGCCCCGGGCTGTTAAAGTGCCTCCCAGCTGGCGCCCAAGACTCTCTCAGCAGACTGGCTCGCTGGGGAGGCGACGGCCCTGCGCTCCTCACCACCCCCTGGAAGCCAGCGAAGTATTTGGACAGTTAAGCAGCACGCACTCCCTAACCCCGAGCCCTGCAAATAATGAGGAGTTTAAATGCCAGAGCTCCCACACCTGTGGCATCGTGAAGTATTTCACTTCGATAAGCTGCATTAGTGCTTCGATTTCTCTCTCGGCCAAAGCCAGCCTTGATCTAAAGACCCAGCAGCTGGTTTGGTGACACCCTGGCTCAGGTTTTCGCAGTGTGCTAAACTCTTTGAAATATCTGGTTCCATTTACATCAAAGAGGAGATCTGGCCTCTTAATGGGTGTATCACAGTGAGACTAGAGAAAGTCTAATGAAATCCATGCTGGGATATTTCATTATCGTGCAGGCAATAAAGCCATCAAAACAAAGCCATTCATTATCTTTCCTATTAGGGAAGAAAACAAGGAATCTGTATCATTTAGATTATCTCATTGTCCTCCCTGGTCAAAAATGATAGTGGCATAACGAACGCTAAAGAAAGTAATGTATGTTATTCACTTATTTCTTTCCACAGTAAGAAAGCAGTGCCTTAGAAGTAAGAATAAGCTCGAGGGCTCAGCTGCATAAAAATCGTCTATTTTACAGCTCATTGCATTGTTAAGTAACATTACAGGGTAATTTGGGCTCTGGAATGTAGTTTTACATAGGGTAGACAAGCACTTGCAGATTTTTTTTTTTGATGTCCCATTCCCCCAAACACGTTACACATAACCAAATTCAATATTTGGATTTTTAAATCTGCACTAAATGGAAATGACTATGAGCATACACGACAGCAGGCAGCTTCTGGACTCAAATTCTGAAAAACATAATTGTTTCTAAAGTGATATATTGAACACTTTGGAATTGCTTGTCTATCTTGTCAAAACAGATTATAAAGTCTTTACGGTAAGAGCTCTGTCACATCAACATGCCGTAAGGCTGTGATCATAATAAGAGATTTGGGATGGCAAAAAAATATAATTATAATGATAATAACCCAGCCCTCGCGGGAGCCCTTCAGACCCGGAGTCACTGGCCACTGCTCCAGGGCTCACCCCCGTCTCAGAGGGTAACGAGCCCAGACAGGGCACACTGCGCGCCAAAATACACATCTTCCACCGTTTAGAACACCTGGGACAAGTAAAAATAGCCCCTCAGCTGCTGCAATGTTTATTAGACATGTTCTGCCTAAGCAGCAGAAGAAAAAACACTAGTGAGGTGTTCTCCCAGGTCATACCTCCCTGCTCCTCCTTTACCTTCCCTGGTACTTACTGCAAGACAAGTTCTATATATGCGACTTTTATTCTTCCATACAAATACCTGATTAGGTATCACCCTACTACGCTGACAAGCCATACTAGCTTATACGGACTTGTTCTTTTAAGGCCTAGCCGTGCCAAGGGAGCTCCTGCAGCCAGCCATCAGATCCTAACATGCGAAATGTGCCCAGTCCGCGACGGATAGCGCTCAGCTTTGAGCCTAAACCAGAGGGGACAGGGGGATCTTCACCACAGCAGAATCCCCACCGGTTGCGTATGCGACACTCAGTACAGACACTGTATTTAATGATGATTACACCAGAAGTAGACCGAGGCAGCCATGGAGAAGGTTTATCCAGTATTTGGATTCAACAAGGCTAGGATTTTATGTCTGGGAAATGCCTTTTCCGAGTTTCCATGGCATTTTTATTTCAATTAAGCCAGAATGAGATTCTAGTCTCCATGGCTGTGGGAAGTAATTTGAAGCCGAAATATATGGCTTAGAGGCAGCAAGTGAAATCAAAGGGAAAACCAGAAGAGTGTGTCACTATATTGCCCATCTCTAGATGACTAAAGAAAACAGCATCTAAAAGAGCAGCAGCATGTATGTTACTTTCAGACTGGAGGGTCCTACAAACAAATGGCAAAAAAAACCCTGTTGGTAGTAAAGACAATCAGACTGTGTGAAAGGAAAAATGTGCCAGGGTCCCCCTAATAAGGAATTTCCCTACAAAGAATATGACTACCACAATCATTTTTTAAAAGCTCACTTGTAGTAAGATTTTTTTTTTTTATTTAGTAGAAGACATTAAAGCTAGGAAGAAAATAGTGATATTTCATTTCATGAGAGGAGGGGAAATGCTGGATTATGTTCTGGAATCGGATTCTTAATAAACAAACATTATTAAATAACTATTTGTTCAGGCAACTAACATGGTTATCCTGTGGTAGCACCTCAGTTCTGTATTATTAAATAGATAGAGTAAATAGATAATAGGTTATTCTCCAAAGCTGGAGATTCCTTTTCGGATTCACCATAATGCTCAAATCTTTAATTGTAGGTCAGCAGTAGAAGATCCTTTGTGCTAGTTTAGCTTTAAAGCAATTAAGTTCTTAATGCCACTGAAACATAAATTTTCCCTACCATTTTCAGCTTAGCTGAAAGGAGAGGGCCAAATGTTGCCTTTGGGCATATTAATGCAAGTTACATAGACAGATGAATGAACTTCATTTGGTATTTGAAGTTATAAATTCTCATTCGAATCCAGAAGAGCTATTTCTGACTCCGAAGCTGTTACCTAAAATATATCTCAGCTTAGGTCATACTGTAAGAAACCATAATCCTTCTTAAATGACTTTTTCATCTCGCCAAATACTTACATAGTACTTTTCATCCACAATGCTTTCCAAAAGACATCGATCTGCTTCTGTTGTACAGCAACTTTTTTCCCTTCCTAAATACATTCCTCCCAGAGGCGCTGCCACCACGGCTGACGGGCTCAGCCTTGGCCGGCGGCGGGTCCGTCCCGGAGCCGGCCGGCATCGGCTCTGTCGGACACGGGGGAAGCTTCTGGCAGCTTCTCGCAGAAGCCACCCCTGTAACCCCCCCCTACCAAAACCTTGCCACGCAAACCCAATACTCATGAATGAGAAACTGATGACAGATGTATTTATGGGTTTTATACTTAAGTACCTAAAACCCTTTAAAAATATGGTTACTCCTTTAAAGGATAAAAAGAAAGATAACAGAGCATCACAGACCACCCTAGAGCAGAGAGAGAGAAATACAGTGGAAAAATACTGCTAAACTGTTACAGGATTGTTGTCACAGCAATGATGGACCGAGGGTAAAGTGAGGCATGATTTGTGGGGAGAAGTAGTATTTTTGTTAGATGAGGTTACATTGTTGGGAAAACCAAACTAAATTTCAGGTACACAAGCTCTCCTTCAGATGACCCAAAAGCTTGTCAAAACTCTTCTAGATAAATCTTTTCATTTCATGACGATTGCACATCTGCCTTCGAGTTTGCTTCTCCTCTCTAACTTCACAGCCAAAGTGTTAACCAGTGTGTCAGAGTCAGCAAAGCACAGGCTATTAGTTCAGACAGCACTGGACACCTGGTCTTTTATGAGGTTCATGCTGCTGAACACTGCAGTAAATACTACCAGAATTTTGTCAGTCTGTATAGTAGAAACAAAAATGACATAAATTAGCACCCTTGTAAATTAAGGCTCCTTACTGTTAAAGAACAAAGCAAGCAGAAGGGGTGAAAGTCTTTTACCCCTTTCACACTCACATATTTCTCTGCCTCACACAAGATGACCAACAGATGTTGAAGGTATCATCTTAGAAAAAGCAGTTTCAGAGAACTGCCACTGACACGTTTTATTTTGTACCTAGACTTTTACTTTACACAGTCATATTTCAAGCTATGCATAGGTTCTTGATTAAACTTTTACATTTGCATCACTACCACATTAAATATAAAAGCACATAAGCATAAACTTTGTGTGATTACTCTAACCTGCCCTAGTAAGCCTTCTGTCAAAAGTCTCAACTAAAACTATCACAGGACTTCTACACACTCTCAAATTAACAAGCAATTATGTCTTTGTTCACCAGGGAACTCAGACCTGCATTACCCTGAGTAAAAAGCAGATCACTACATGTATAATCTCATCCTTAATTCACTTAGTTATGCAAGTAGCAAATCTCCTAATTCATGCCCCTCAGGGGGTCTGATTCCCTCCTGCTTACAATACTGTGCTGCTAACTTCACATAGCCAGGAGAGCTTTGCATCTTCGATTAGTTGGAGAGAAATGTTTGGTGGTCAAAACCTTTCTTTCTTAAAGCTTGTGTAAAACTGAAAGAAGATGCTCTGAAGAGTGGAATCCTTGTAAGTCTGTACACACAAGTCTGGCAATAGTAATGATGTTAGCAGTAAGATAGCGTACACAGAAATAACTCTATACCGGGAACCTGCTTTATACTCAATTACAAACTAGCACTGACCAAATGCTGTAAAAGGTGTCACATTATGCTCGCAAGACCAAACACAGGGAAAGCACATTAGCCAGCCACAAGCCTTAGAAGTTAAATGTTCTGACTGTTCAAAATTTTGGATGCCCATTCCATTCCTCAAACCTCGACACTCAACCGAGGCATATTATTAGGCAGGTATGTTAACAGGATTTCAAGCTCTTCCAGGTAGTGCTTGCATTTGAACTATGCTGAGAACAGTTTTCTTTCATGTTTACAAGCTTCCTTCTATCCCTTTTAGAATAAACTAAATTAAAATCCCGAGTAGGAGAGATGAATGAGTAGCACATCCAGCAGAGGAAATGATAATAAGCATTCCTCAGCCTGAGGCTGGCACTAGCAGAAGCAGAAGCTGGCACAGGCTCTTCTGAACCAGCAGGGATAATAACTGGATGGACAAGGCAGTGACGCAGCAAGTTCCAGCCATTAGAGAGAAAAAAGAGGTGCTGTCACTTCTCACTGAATCTGTGCCTCCCCAGAGAATAGGGTTCAAGACTTATTTGGCCAAAAAGAGAAAGCAAGAGGGATTCTTTAACCTATTTATTATGGCACTGGTTTAGCAAACGGGAGTCCTGTGCTCCGGCTCCTTTGCCAACGACTGTTTCTGTCTTTTGTTCAGTAACTACTTAAAATACACACACGGCCTGAAGACTTGGGCTCGGGTGCTCTCCCTGCCTCCCTCCTTTCCCAAGGAACCTCCTGTTGCCTCACCCACGGAATCACGTACTTGCTGTTTCTCCGACACAGCACCAGTGGGGGTTTTTTTTGCAATTACCCCAACGTTACGACAGCAATGAACACTGCCCTGAGAACCGATTTTAACCTTGTTGCGTGGGCAGTCCCCAAAGCAGAGGGGGCCTGGCTGCCTCCGAAACTCAGGAGGAAATCGGCCCTGCCTCCTGCGTCCCGGGGGGTGCTCCGGGAAAGGGACTGTTATTCGGCAAGGGAGGGAGGCCGAATCCTTGCACGGTAACAGACGGCAGCAGACCTGCTGCGGTGTCCCGCGCGGAGCTGGGCCCAGCGAGGGCACTCGGAGCGCGCTCACCTGGGCACCCCGCCGGGAGACCGGCGTGCAGGCTCCTGGCTGGGCTCGGGCAACGACAAGTTGCTATATTCGAGGCCTCGGCTGACGCGGAGAAGGTCTGCGGCCCACGAGAAGGATGCCTGTTGTCCTCCGGGGAAGCTCAGGCCACCCAGGGGTGAGTCTGCTTACCTGAGCCCCGAAAACCAAAGGGAGCCAGTGAAATCTAGCTGATTAGAAACGATGAGCTGATGGTGGTGACTAACCCCCACTTCAGCAGCTACGCATCAGGAATAGGATCATCTGACCAAACACAGACACCCGAGCCATTTGGGCCAGGACCTTCTTTAAGGCTCCTGACAAGAAAGCAACGCCCATGGGTAATTCATCTGATCTGCTGAGGATGACAGAAAAGCACCTGATTTTTCTTCTGATTATAAAAGGAACCTGTGGCGAGCAGCTCACATACAGGCATGGACATTTAGCTAAACTGACACTGTGCAGGTGCTTAGACGAGCACGGTTCGCCTATTTTAAAACAAGGACTGTGGTGCTGCATTTCGCACAACAGCCCACCACTCGAGTGGGACACTCACCAAGCTCAGAGGACCCAGACCAGGCCATCCAGGGCGACTCGGGCACTGTGCTGCCTGGCTTCTGGAATACAGTCCCAACAACTCAGAGCAGCATGTCTGCGTGGAAGTTTGGGGAAGCTTTCAGCAAAAAAAATGGCCGATAGGAAGGTGAGCACAACAGCCATATAGGATAGGAACCATTTTTGGGTGACGTGGGAACACTCGATGGTTTGAGAGCCTTCTATTGGCACACACTCGTTAGATGCGCGTTGGAGGCACCCGCAGCAGTGTGCTTCCCCGGGTGGGTTCAGAACTGAATCACGCCAGCATTTGGAACGGATCTTCACTTTTATTTCCTCCAAAAGGAACCGAGGTCTGGCGCACAGCAACTGCTGTGAGAAACTGATCACGTGTGGTAAGTGGAGAGGGTTTGCTTCAAAACTGCACTATTTCTCCAAATTGCTAATTTAGACTTGGACAACGAGGAGCATGTTCCAAAGGTAGCAAAAGTGATATTCAAACTAAAAGACACCTGAAATCATATTTTTATTTCTCAGATTGACTCTGTGAAACCAGGAGTTTCTTGCAGCTGTTATCGGGTGAGGTTATATTATGCCAAATCTCAGAGCAGACTTTCCTAACTATTCCTTTAAACATATGGAGTTCAGGATTATGCTTTAATCCAAGACTTGAGTCAGTTCTTAGGTCATCCAAACTACACTACTGTTAACTTCACTAGCAGCTTCCAACTGTTGAGTTTCTTAAATTATTAACAGAGAGCCCATAGAGGTAGAAAAGACAGACTTACCTTTCCAGTAGCACTCCTGAAACACAGGATGTCTACACTTCAGGCAAAGCTGGTTTTCTAGGCTCTGATCCAAATCTGTGAGAGCATGTTACCAGAAGTCCAATAAGGCAACCAATTTCCTCAACTGAACTAGGATGTTACAAGTAGAGAAAATATTTCATACACAAACAAACCATCAAAGTGTAAAGATTAAAGTACGCAATTTTTACAAGATGAAAGACAGTTTAACAGACATTATTCTAGCAGCAGGTCAGCTAGGTCAGACCAGGATGTTGGATCCTGCAATCCATGAGGAATTTTAAGAAGCAAGGAACCAGACAGCACTGAAGATGACTCACTTGTATATGAATAAAGAACAACAGAACTGGTCCATCTCTCTGCTCCATGAAAAGTTAATTCACACTAAAAAAAATACACAGTTTAAAAAAAAAAAAAAACAACTTACATATAAAAGCAAGAGAATCAACCAGAAATTGGAAAATCAACATTTCTGGACTTGCTGTTCAGGATGAACTTCCCACTGAGGCAAGATAGACATTTTCTTTTAATATCTAATAGATGCTTATGTAAATATTCTGAGTCATTTTAGGGGAATTACACAAATATGAACCTCCTACATAGTAGAAAAACACATAGATTCTCTTCATATCTTTATTTTAGATGAGTCCTTAATTCATTTCACTCTGTCAGCACATGATATTTAACAATTCAGATACAGATGAATACCTGAAAAACCTAGAACTACTGAGAACGTGACAGAGGCAGAAATATCTGAGACACTAAGTTCATTGCCATAAAAATATAAAGGCTGCTAACTGGGAAAACGAGTGAAATCCTTGAACAAAGTGCTGATCGTGTCAAGAGTGGGGACAGGGTGAACTGGTAAGAAGAGTTTGGAAGCTGTCACAGAGCTAGCAGCTACCAATTCATTACGCTAGCAGGGAAAAACTAAACACCATGTGGGATGAAATGCTGAGGCACAGAAATACATCACGACCCTCTGCAGATGCCCGAGAGAAGGAGCGTCCTTCTGCGTGTGCAAGCACGAGGTGTTGGGCAGTCCTGGGCACGGAAAGGATTATGCTGTCTGCTTCCCCGTCATGTTGCAGTGGGTGAGTTTCCCCGGGATGCTGGAGGAGGCCACAGGCTCCCCCAAGGGCAATGTTCTTCTCATTCCCTCCTTGATCGACCTTACTCCCTTTCTCAGCAAATTTTAGTCACCTCACATATGCAAACAGTGAAGTTAGGGGAAACGACCTTCGGCAGTCCCACGCAGGTGTCCACAGCCCCTGTTCACTGCGGTGCTGACCTGGCTTCACTGCCAGCAGCAGCCAAGCTAACTCAGGAGTCCTGTATGCTGTAATTACACTCCCTACTGTCATCAAGACGCGCACGGAGTTTGGTGAGAACCTTTCATTTGCATTGCTACGGTAACTGTAACCTTGCTCCCAGGAGGAGGTTAGCTTAGTTGGTAAGTCACTTGTTGCTCTTACATTTGATCCTCCCTTAACCTCCTCCGCACCCTTTTGGGCAGCAAGCCCCTGCCCTTGCGGTCACTGCCAATCTGAAAACTTCCTGTATCTTGGTGCTGCAATTCCTGCTTACACTGGTTCTTGCAGAGAACTCAGCCTCTACTTTCAAGCTGTTGCTCAAAGCCTCCAGTGTCTTGCTGGCAAGCTAGGGCTTAGATGCCTGCAGAGGAATTTAGGAGAGCCGTGACTGAGTCCCATGAATCCCAGGTGACAGGAACCGCCCTGGTACCACCCTGTTAATCAGCAAAGTCATACTTTGTGTAATATGAATATGGCACCACTTCAGTGGCTTCTTCAGAAAAACAGCAAGGTAGTGCAGGATCCAGCCCACCCTTCCACAAGTACTCCCTAATGAGAACAGTCTGGTTGGCCACGGAAATCCTCCGTGCCTCACAAAACTTAGACACATGCCTCTCCATTAGATTTAACCCCTGCAGGCATTACGCTAGCACATGAAGGTTTTCTCTCCAAGCTGCTAAATAAACTAGGAAAGAAACCTCAGCTTCAAGGTAGTACATGCTAAAGTACGTTTGAGCAGATGCTGAAGGACTTCATGTGTAAAGCTTAGAGTGAAACAGGAACCTACACTGCTGAGATGCAATACTTGACCAGAGATATTCAGTAAGATACAGCTCTGTCAATAGTACCAGGTAAGTGCAACACCTACCCCACACTCACATCCAAACTTGGATGCTGCTCCCCTTGTTACAAATAAGCACAGCCTCTGGTCCAACCCAACCAAGCCACCAAACTTTCTGTGAGGGAAAACCTGAGCGTAGCTGGCATACCAGCACAAGACCAATTTCTGGATGAGGCAGGCATAGATTTTTTAAGTGTCATCCTCCAACACACCCAACAGATCTTCAGTCAGGTTTTCCCCGAGTGGTTTAGCTATCTCTAGGTCAGTAAACTATACAGCCTCATGAAACATGCCCAGGAACAGGTACATCACCACCCACCCTGGCAAAATACAGCACAGCTTTGTCCCAGCGTATCTGGCACCCTCCCCCAGGCACCCGAGAGTCAGCACCCACTAGGGACCCTTCCCAGCAGGCAGCCTCACCGCGGAGCCCTTCTTTGGACCCGAGTTTCACACAATCACAGAATAGCTGAGGTTGGCAGGGACCTCTGGAGTCCAGCCCAACCCCTGGCTGAGAGCAGGTCAGAGACAGTAAGGTGTTCAGGGCTGTGTCCAGTTGGGTTTGAGGGTCTGCAATGATGGGCAAGCTGTTCTAGTGTTCCACCAACTGCAACACAAAAAAGTTCTCTCTTACCTTTAAGTAGAATTTCCTGTGTTTCACTTCCTGCCCATTGCCTCTTCTTCTGTCACTGGGCACCACCGAGAAGAGTCTGACTCTGTCTTCTTTATTCCCCTCGCATCAGGTATTTATAAACATTGGTAAGATCCCCCTTGAGCCACCTCTTCTCCAGACTGAACAATGCTAGATCTCTCAGCCTATCATATGATTAATGCTCCATCTCCATCGTCCTTCACTGGACTCATTCCCGTACGTCCATGAAAGTTTAGCTGTACAGAAGCAATCTCAGCCACCGCAGCTCAAAAGACTACTGTCCCTGCCCTAAAATACTATTACAAATACAGCCCTTGAGCCTATGCAACATTCAACTGAGCCAACATAGGATGGAAAATACAGATTTCAGTTCTTGCTGTGCTCCAAGTATATGCTAAAGAGGAGTTTTAACCAGTGGTACTGGGCTAGACAGTCCAGTACATTAGGTTACCTGCTCAACAGTTCATGCTTCCCAAGGAGGAAGAATGGATCCAAGTCTATCAAGACATGATCAGGCAATGTACAGATGCAGATTAATGCAAGAGTAAATATATCTTTCCTTCTGCATCTCTTTCATCACATACCCCATTTTGGAATGAAAACACCAAAGCAAACTGCTTCATTTAATTGTTATCCCTTACAAGAACCTAAAGTCCGTTATTGACATGCAAATGAAAAACATATAAGCAATCTCGCTTTGCTAAAATTTGGTGTGTATTTCTGTACTAGCAGGCTGTCTTTTTTGTCCTGCCACAGCAGTAACAAAATAGCAATCTAGCAGAGAACAGTATATTAGGTATAAACATAGAAATGGAAATTAATACATTTCCACTAAAGGTCCTTACTCAAACAGGATGAGAGGTCTGAAGTAATGCAAAAGCATGCTCCACAAGCATTTTGCTTCAGAAGGATAACAGTCAACCTTCAAGCCTTGCCCTCTATCCATGCTTAGGAATGATTTCTTCAGACTTCAGACCATGTGTGTAAGGTTTGGCTTTTTCACCTCCTCCTCTCTCTTTAGTGAGAGAAGCCTAGCTATAGGTTGCTCGTGACAATCATGCTTAATTTCACAGAATGGTTGAGGTTGGAAGGGACCTCTGTAGGTCACCTGGTCCATCCCCCCTGCTCAAGCAGAGTCACTTAGACCCAGTTGCCCAGGACCATTATTCAGGCAGCTTTTGAGTATCTCCAAGAATGGAGACTCCACAACTTCCCTGGGCAACCTGGGCCAGGGCTCGGTCACTCTTACAGTGAAAAAGTGTTTCCTGACGGTCAGATAAAGCTTCTTGTTTCAGTTTATGCCCATCGCCCCTGGTCCTGTCACTGGGCACCACTGGGAAGACCCTGGCTCCGTCCTCTTTGCACCCTCCCTTCAGGTATTTAGACACACGGATGAGATTTCCCCCTCCCGCCTCGAGCCTTCTCTAGGCTGAACAGTCCCAGCATCCCACAGGCAGGCAGGAGTTCAGCCATCTCCAGGACAGCCGGGCTCCAGCACGCGGAACGGGGACTGGGGGAGACAAACGCCA
>JAVJGG010000058.1:19363258-19397475 GCA_035590195.1 Aviceda cuculoides
CTCAGCAGGAACTAAAACACCCCTGGGTTATCAACGCTGCCTTCAGCACAAATCCAAACCGTAGCCCCATACCAGCTGCTATGAAGAAAATTAACTCTATCCCAGCCAAAACCAGCGCGCACTCAGCCTTTCCTCACAGGAGGGATGCTCCAGTCTTTAATCACCTTAGTGGCCCTTCACTGGACTCCTTCCAGTACGCCCATGTCCCTCTTGTACTGGGCAGCCCCCAGCTGGACACAGCGCTCTGGGTGTGACCTCACCAGGACGGATCAGGGGGAAGGATCACCTCCCTCGACATGCTGCCAAGACTCCTAACGCAGCCCAGGATCTGGCTGGAAAAGGCTCGGTCGCCTTCTTCCATTTTGGAAACGGCATGCCACTGCTTCTGTCACTTCAAAAAGGAGATGGATCCCCTGTGGCAGTGATGTGTGTGTCCCCAGGATACTGCTTTGTGTAGCACAGTCAGCGGGAAGAGGATTGCTAAGGGTGCTGGGAGATTAAGGTGCTGTTTCCAGCTTCACCCCAAGTTGTATGTCTTTTTGTCCCCTCATTTTGTCGGATAACTCACAGCTTCTCACAGACAATACAACTGGGACGTGACTAATGAAAAATTCCCTCCTTGACACCACAGTTCACAATTGGCACCATGATTCTTTAACACAGTATCTGAACACTTCTGAATAATACCATTTAATACACTTGAAAATACATCTGCACATTACAGACAATCTTAGGAAATGTTTCACCTTTCACAAACCAGTGGCCAGTGTCTCTCACTGGGGAAGACATAGAGCGACAAGAATTCTGTCAAGACCTGCTATTTCTAAGGCACGCATCTGCAAATCACTTTAGAAAAACACCGCCATAGGAATACATTTTATATTTCATTACCGTTAGAGCTTCTTTTAGTGAAGAGACAAATTGGCTGTGTAACCTGAGATTCTCTAAAGCAATGCAAAGCTCTCAAACGTACTGTTTTACAAAGCTGTAATAAGGGATGTGGTGCTTTTTTTTTTTTCCTACAGATATTTACCTTTTGATAAATTAAAAAAGTCACTTTGCCCAAAACCGAAATGGCTCAAAAAACCACAAAGCTGAAAATTCAGAAGTTTTCTTTATAGGAAAGAGTGCCCCAGGCATTTGGAGCCCACCAGTTACACAGCTCAGGTCCAGCTTCTGTGACAGGTCTGATGATACCGCATTGCTCACGGGATCCAGCCTTAAACACTGGGCAGCACCTCTCGCCTTCCCCTTCTGTCTCAGCGATTCAGGCTGCAGTCCTGCCTTTGCAGGGCTGCCTGCAATTGTCATGCAGTGGAATAACTTGTGATTTCTAAATTAAAATACCTTGTTCTATTCTACTGGGGAATGAGTGCCATGACCACAGAGTGGTCACTGGATGAGGGAAAACAAGGGTGAACCTTAATTCACCTTTATACTCATCTGTTGAAATTAACTGTGTGTCACATGGCTGGAGCCCAGATAACGCTCCAGGTTTATGACTGGTTCTTCTACAACTTTCATACAAGTGTTCAAATTACATTTTAACATATGAGTGTATTTACCTTCTCTCCTACAAAATACAAATGCAAACCCACCTTCTAATATCACTTCTGTAATTTTGCAGGTCAGTATTACATTCAGTATTATCAGACTTTCAGGAGAAATAGAGCAAATAAACTCAAACTTTTGTAAAGTGAAATCACTTATAAAAGCCAAGTGAAAAGATGTGTATCCAACATCCATTATTATAATCACAAAGAGCTGAAATACAGCAATAATTTCTCATTTGTACATATTGAACAGCAAAAAAGTAAAAATATATATACACAACAAGCTTAACAGGGAAACAAACCTGAACCAGTTCTCTACTGCTCACAGATAAGACATCTTTCCCTTAAATTCTTCAATGCATTCCCTCTCATTCACAAGAACTAATGCATTTTATCTACCTGTTCTAAGGCAAGCTGAAAACAATCAAATCTTCCTTCAAATCAAGAACAGTTGTGAACTAGCGAGTTAATACATATTCACCTGAGATCACTCTGAAATATAGGAGAAGATCAGTAATGATTAACAGCTAAGGTGCACAACCATTTTGTCATTTTTAAAGAGAAACAGCATTTATACAGAACAGTTTTTGCTACAGGACAGTAAAACTGTCATCTGTAAAGAGAATTACTGAAAACACTATAGGATGAGACACTATGAGGACTGTAAGCAGCTTACTCTTCTACTTTCTTCTATTCAATATTGTCCCGTTCCCAACTTTCTGTAACATAAAAAGAGGAAGGGGAAGGAAGAATAAATGGAAAAAAATTAATGATTAAAAATATTTCTTCTGTAACTCAGTTTATTTCATGCTTACGTCAGTTTCTCTCAAATTCACTGACTGACTTCAAAGTAGTCCTATGGTAAATACTACAAGTAGATGCATTTCATCTAGGTCAAACAGCATAAAGCAAAACCACAAAGCCAAATATAGTCTACACGTGTATCCAGCCCTGATTAATGGGTAGAATTAATCCTGAGATAAAAATAATGAGCCAATACTTCTATCCTTCTTTTATATCTGGAATTAGTTATTTAATCCCTTTTAGAGTAATTCTGTGGAATACAACTGGTATCCACCAGTGACATGTTCAAACAAAATCAGCTTGACTACTGATAACAAATGCATCACAAAAGTACATTCATCCAAGCACTGAAAAAGTCACATCTGCAATGGTAAACAGAGAATTACCATTCATAAATTCCATCGAGGAAAGCAAGGTCAAAGCTAAGGGGGCTGTCCTGTACTATGTGTTGGTCTCGAGAAAACAGCCATAGTGACGTTTGGAGGTGGGAAGGATCTGGGCAAGAGTGAAAAGGAACATTTTGTCTACTTATTTTTTGGTCACTCTAGGACATGCATCAGCACTGTATCTGCATGCACCAGGTCATGAAATCATTTAACATTCTGTTCTCCACTCACATGATTTGGGGACGTATTATCTTTAACATGTGGTACATGAGAGGGAAAAAGAAATAAATTAAAAATCACAGAAGAAACCCATGCTGTGGCTAAGGACAAAACTCCAACTTCTAGCATCTCATGCCAGTATTTTAATCATGAGACCATCAAGCAGAAACGCATCATTCATACGCAGCCTTAACCGTCTGTTTGGCACAGCTGCTTAGCGACTACACCATGTGAGAGGAATAAAATCAGAGGGGAAAGTTGTGTCCTCTTACAGAAGTGCTCAGAAGTACTGAAAAGCATGTATGTACACACAGATCAGAGTACCATACCAGCCACAACTAATGAATCTGCATAAGTAAAATAAAGTAAGACTAAGATTCAAACCCAGATCCTGCAGAGGTCAGGTGTCTCACAGGAAATATAACCTCCAAACTGAAAGGAAATCTATGGCTACCATGTTTACAGGTGAAAAAACAACCAATCCAACATCACTTTGGCAAAGCCTATAGCAAACAAAGCTATGATTTTATAAAGCTCGTTTGCATCTCTATCACTCTGCAGATTAAACCCAAGTATTTATCTTGGGATGTCTTCATTGTACAAATGCATCAAAGGCAATTACAGGTGAATATTAATGCAAAATAAAAAGACATGTCAACATAATGTACTCAAAGTGATCCAAACTGAAATAACAAAAAAAATAAAACATAATTTTAAAAAGTATTTTACCTTCAAACACTAACACAACTTGATTTTGTACAGCATCCTACACACAAGCTGTACCCAAAATACTTAGCAGACTTTAATATCACAATTGCAGAGTTAAGCAGCAGAAGAGGAAAACAATTAAGTGCTGCAGGCAAGGAAGAAAACATAAGCTCTCAGATGGGATTTGAAACAAAAGGAAGAATCAAGATAACTTTGTCTCCTGTTTTAAGTCTAGAAGAAATAAATGTCACAAAGGAGTATCAAAACAATTTGGTTTACCTCAATAGCATCATCCATTTCTGTGATCTCATACAATCATTTCAGCTTGTTTCTGAATTAGGAAACTCTTTTTCTGGAGAGCTGTCATCACTGAGGTCACTGTAGCTGTCACTGTTAAAAGCAATACACAGTCAGTAGGACCCAAACCAAGTACTTTATTTCAGACCCTCCAACCCAGATGATGTATATGACCAACACTTTCCTCAAATGCAACCCATTTCCAGAAAACTACTTTAAGTTTGTGCTCAATTTTGGTATTTTAGAATACCTTCCTCTACAGGAATGGGCGTAAGTTTTGAGTTTAAAGCCTGATGAGAAAAAATATTCTACCCGAGAAACAGTATGTTCAATTTCTTTTTGCTTAGCTCTTGTACATTCATTCTACAGTTTGCTGGTGCTGCATGCCTATGACCCTGATTAACAACATGGAGAGTAACAGGTATTCACAGCAAGACTAAAAGGAATTTCTCCTTTATGATAAAGAAAATTATTGTTTTGACCAAAGAAAAAGTTAAGGCAACTTCATTTATTCAGAATGCTTCAACTTATACTTAAATTACAATTCTTGCTCTTCCAGTCAGAACATAAATCATTTTCATTGCACCAAGCAATATCCTGACAGTTTTTCCTGAGCTTTTTATCCCCTTTTGCCATTTCCTGAGAGAAGCAGACCAGTTTTCACAGAACAAACTGCCATGCAAGTGATTGTTTTATAAGTGGCCAGAACAAGGAAACAGTGAAGAACAGGAATCACCACAGCAATCAAGAGAAAGAAGTGCCCCAAAACCATATTTTCAGTCAGCTGTGATGTCTATCGGGTCTCCGGGTTTATCTTAACTCTAAGTGCACCTCTTCAGAATAACCTCCAGCCCTCACCTCCCTCTAACTACACTTCACTTCTACAGTCTGTCTTCCAGATACTTGAATTTCCCAAGATCGGAAGCCAGCAAAGGGAGCCCCGGGAACTGACAAGTACACTTGAGCAGCAATAATTCCGGTCAGTCCCGTGACGCTTCAGAGCGCGAGTTATGGTTAACACGGTACAGGTGGGGCTCTCGGACCTCACTGGTGTGGGTACACCAGCGCCAGCCTCGGGCGCCAGCTCTTCTCCAGCCGCTGCACACCCGCCTCGTCACACCTCGCTCCCGAAGCGCACACCTTCGTCCTCCGGCCGGCAGGACCTCAGTCGCGTCGCGCTCCCCACCCCTGGGCAGGATCCCTGCCGAGACATCGAGCACGCAACCAGCCCACCACCCGCCCCGCCGCCGCCGCGTCGGCGGCTCCGCAGTGACTGCCTGCTACGAAACGTTTCAAGGGGAACCCCGCAGCGCCGCAGGCGGAGGTCTTCGATCCGGACTGCAACGTGGGACAGCGAACGAACGGCAGTCCGCTACACTGCTGCGTGTCACCGAGCACTGCTTTGCAGCCTGAATTTCACCCTCTCTCCTTTGCAAAAAAATTTTTTTTTAAAAAAATCAAATATTAGGTAAAAACACAGCCATTTTAATAGAATGGGACAGGAGGAACGGCACCAACAGTCATCTCGTTTAATTTCTACCGCTGTTAGGAAAGCCTCCCACAGTTACAGCAAATTACCCTACCAAATTCTGCACAAGATAGCATAGATATTCCGACTGTTCTAACATTAAGACTTTGCCTACAGCATTCTGCCCTTTCTTCACATGACACGCATGTTGTTGATGCGGTTCTTATAAAGAGTGCGTTATATTGGACTAGTGAGAAATGCTCAATTTAATCATTTCACCAGCTGGCAAACAAATACACAGTTCAAGTGAGGAAAGTGTTGTTAACAGTATGATCGAGCATGCCAGATGCACACAGACAAACACAACATCACCGACATTGTACTTACTTCTTTCTGAAAGTACCCATGGGAACATGGAATAAAAATTCAGTATTATTAAAAGAGTTTTGCATTTTCACATCACAGCAAAATAGCAAAGATTGTCCACAGAACAGAGGGTAAAACTGTGACTGCAGAGAGCTGCGTAATCTTGTGATAGCCCTGCTTTAAGCCCAAAGCCTTCAGAGAACTTTTGTTTATTTTACCGGCTCTGCTGCCCAGTGGCAGTCACAACCCAAAAACATATGCCAGAGCTCCACATACAACACAGTATAGGAGGCAGATGCTTCAGTAAAAATGCTCAGGGACGATGAGGTGAGTGGCAAACTGCTCAGCTTCGTCTCTTGAAGCCAGTTAGGCACTGCCCCCCCCCAGCATGCTCATCATCGGTCCTCCACCACTCAACGACACCAGTTTTAGAAGCATTCGCCCACAGAAGCAGTCACACAACGCTGGGCGCTGCTGGCATTTCAGTGACTTACCACCCCTACTCCTCAGGCCTGTTTCCAGCTTGCAGAAGCTGAGGGTTACTTGGCCAGCCACTAGCCCAGAGGCTAAAATACTTACTCGGCTGATGACAATTTTGTTCCTGTTCCCACACTGCCCAATTCAGTACAAGATTTGACTCCGCATCCCAGAGAAGGGCTCTCGTCATCACATTTTGACTTCTGCAGTAGAACCTCACGGTCTCCCCTACCTTAGGGCTGTTCTGCTGGGTGTAAGTCAGTTTTATCTCGTACAGGCAGGCCACAGTGGCAAGGAAGGTCGGGGAACACCCAGGTAAGGATCAGCCCTGGGGCTTCAGACTCAGGAATAGTCAGTCTCAGTTCCAGCTCCTTGAATGGTATCTCTAAGCAGCCCCAGAAGCTGCGGTATCATCTTGACAAGAACAACTTGGGCTGCAAGGAAACCTGAACTTCTTCAAGAGTGAAGCTGCCAGTGGACTTGAAAGCAAACAGGGACTCGTGAATCTTGGCGTATCTGCACGTGGGTGTTACAGCTTCAAACCAGTGCTGATGTCCGGTTCCTGAGAACTACTGTGATATGAACTGTATTCAACTGATGAGTAATCTGAAGCAAAACTCCAGGTGGTATTAACCACAAATGAGTCATCACCTCTCTTCAGAATAAATGTGTACTTCCTTCCAAATTACACTAAGTTGCTACACAGATATTAAACACAAAAAACAAATGGATATTTTGTGTTTATAGTTGCTTAAATGTGCTGGCTATGAAAGTGGTGGTGGGAAATCAAATAAACCCAGCTTTTCCTTTATGAAATTCTTTTCCACACTGAGCCCTCAATTGAAAAAAATATGCTTACGTTTCCTTCAGCAACTTTTTCTCTCAGTTTGGGTAGAAATTAATTAGTAATTATCTTGGGTAGGAACCTGACACCTACTTCATCTTGTTTGGGACGATTCTTACAACAGTGGACTCCAACAAAAAGGAGCTAATGAGCAGATGTAAGGCCACCACAGCGGTTCTATTCCATCTTTTTTTCATGGGATCTGGAGCATAAAGATGTGGCCAAAAGAAAAACAGAACAAAACTCAGCATGCAGTGTCACTGCATCTAGTCAGTCACTTCAGTCATCAAGTCATCAAGATGAAGAATTTTGGTCACTTTGATCCTTGCATCTAATCTACCTGTAGTTAATGGAAATACATTCACTTCAAAGTGAAATATCAACCAGTACATAGCTGGCATTTCACTTTGCAGTGAACTGCAACATATTTCCTGACTGGAGCAAGGAAAACATCCTCTGTTGAGAAATAACATTACAGGGGTTTGTTTTGTTTTAAAGTTCACTGATCCTCAGATCCCCATCTTCTCAAGATGTAAGCAATAAGAAGAGCTGCCCCCTGCCTGTGCTCCATTATTACAAAATTCACGCCCATTTCAGATCTCTCTGTTCTACTGACAGAGGCATCATCATACCTCTGCTGCACACCAGTCTAAAGCATGGAAGGAGGCAAGATGAGAAGATTCCCTACCAATTTGGTACGGAAGGCAGCCAACAGCTGGGGCCACATGGCATGAAGCTGGAATGCTTCACCTCAGCAACCAATCTCAGCTACAAAACCACTAGGATTAAGACTTGAGATCAACTTTAAACCTGTATTTCTCAAACAGCTGCTCAAAAGCACCAAACTGTCTGCTTTCAATGTTTTTATTAAGAAACACAGGCAACTATAAAATGGGTACTCCTTGGAACGTTCTGTTTGTTTCATTTGAAAAATCCAGATCAACATTCTTTAAAAACGAATGATTTGACACAGTTTCAGAGGGACTTTTTTAATCCTTTTTTAATGTATCATTGACAAAAAAGTCCTTTTGCAGAAATGTAAGCAATTTAAACAAATGTTATGGTAATGCTATTCCCTGCAAAGGGGACTTAGCCAAGCTAAGTGCCACTTCTTCCTCAATGCAAATTAAAGATAAATGTAACTACATTTAGTACAGGCTGTGGCTGCTTAAAACAAACAATTGTTATAGCTTTCGAGAACCTAGCAAAAAGAAATCTGTCAGTTATTATTATTTATTCCCCCCACATAAAGCTGAATGATTAACATTATTATAGTCATTAAAACAATATTTTAAATAAATGCATATTTGATTGTGCAATTATTATAATTGCAGCCACCCATATTTCTCAGTGCATATTTTTATGATCATTATATCATTTGTTATGATCACTATCATTATATGATCCCATGCTTCCATGAAACATCATTTCATTACAGAAGCCCTCAAGCCCATATCTAAGACTCCCCAGTTCCAACTTGCCAGACATCTCCACTCGCATAACTGGATCTAGGATAACGGTTTTATTAGGACCCAGCATTACAAAAATCACAACCAAGGTAGCAGAACATATCTGGGTGTTATAAAAACTCTCAGCTGAGTCCCATACACGGGATTCAATTCACATAGCTTTGGACAACTTCATCTGAGATCGCTACCACCAGCTTCTTACAGTCAATGGAGAGAAACAGGCACTTGTAGGGTGTAATGCTTCTGACCCACTCGACCATTACCAGGAGGTATTTGGCTCCTTTGAAGTGCCTATTCACTTGGCAAGCACAGAAAAAGACTTGGTGACTAGCTCAGAAGTGTCTTCACTGTAAACATCTAACATTAAAATGACAAAGTTAACTGCCATTACTAACCATGACTAAGTTCATCACTAAGTACCACTATGGCTGAGATGGTATTTCCTTCAAAACTTTCTGCAGTTTTCTGTAAGAGCTCTGAGGGCACCAGTAGGTCTCAGCTGCCCTGACCATCCTCACCTGGAGCCTCCACCCATGGGGCCAGGAGCCTTGGCCCCCAGTTGTTGCCTGAGCTACGTCACAGGCATGCCTGTACCCACCTCTGTAGCCACTTGTTGACTGGACGTCCTGCTTTGACCTCAGACCTGACCCATCACTTCACACGCCTGCACTGGACTGTCTGTAGGACATGGTGACTGTCACTTCAGCCAGTCCACTTGCCTTCCCTGGCGACGGTGGCACTGACTCCTGCTGGTGAGGACGCTACCCCTGCTAGCACAGCTGCTGCTCCTGGATTGTCATCTTTTGTGGAGCAGCCCCTCTTCTGCTGCTCTCTTAACACTCTTCGAGCCACAAGATTTCCTTCACTTTCCTCTGAAACGTCTGGTTTTGGCCAATGGCAGAAATAGGATGTTGTGCCAGAGGTGTTATTGTTTGGGGACAATGTACAGGGGACATCAGAGATAGCCCTGCCCCCATCTCCTTTGTCCCTCATACACCAGAACATGTCACACAGGCTATTTACTGTTCTATTTACAGGTGCTTGTCCAAACCTCCCTACCCAGCTGGTTTGGGAGAGAGCTGGACCATGCTAGTGCAGTAAGCACCATATGGACAAGTCTTCTGAGGTTTTTTTCTTTATGCACCACTCCTTCTGTCCTCTAGCTGCTTTCGTTGCTCGTCTCTGAACGCAACTCGTAAGTCATCTTTTATTAATGACTTGCCCAGAACTTAACAGATTACACTGTGACTAGATGGCATTGGATTGGTGCCTTCCATTAGCGTATTCACTGATGACTTGCCAAAATTTCTTTTGTCTGCAGTCCTAGTTGCCCACACTTTCTCATCTAGGAACATCTCTCACTTCCTACCTTTCCTCCCATCTACTGGACATTTGTGTTTAAACTATTTATCTTCAGCCTGCTACTGTCTTCCTCCAGAGAAACACAAGATTTCATTATTTTCAGCTCAGGTTTCTAAATTCTCTATATCTTTTTAAGTTATTTCTTTGTTCTGAATAGTGCTTTCAACTCCTCTTTGAAATATACTATTTGCAAATATCATTACACTGTAGCCTACTCTTGCAGGCCATTAATAAAGTTGTTGGTTGAGGAGAAAGAAGAAATAAAACCTGCTCATGCTAAACTTGCCAGGGGAAACAAAACCAGCAACATGGCTTTATTGTACATCAGTGGTTTTGCAATCAATATGACACTGTTCCCAAAGATAAGCCAGTTTTTATTACTTTTTTCAAGTGAAATTCCACAAGACTCAGTAAAACCCAGCAACATTATATATGAAGTTCCCCTCTTCCTCTAGTTTTCCATTAAAAACTTTCAGTTTCTCTTTAAAAGCAGCACATTTGTGGGTATTGTACACTTCCTGAGACTTCTGTGGTTCTAGTTTTCTGTCCTTTAAAACGAAACATTTAAACTGGCAACTGCTTACCTTCCTCAGCTATGTATTAAATGGTGACTTCAATATTTCCATGGAAAAGATTTGGATGGTCAAGCGCTCATGCCATAAAGCCCGAGAGGCTGAAACCGCAAAGACAACCGAGATATCCAACTACCACTTCAGCTAACTGAGTAACAACTCATAACCAAGTTACTCCAATCCTTATACATCTTTAAATTTACTGTTTGCTTTGCTTAGAAGCTAGGGCTTCTGTCCAGCTGTCAGATGTTCTAAAATTGTGTCCTAATTATGGACCTGTTAAAAGTTCTGGGGTAACGATTTCCTGTTAAGAATCGCATGCTGAAATACATATTTCCTTTCATCTCAGGACTTCATCATTAACTCTCTTGTTAGTGTTTTTAATAGCCTAGTTTAGTAATCTGCTCACCTTGCTGGCCTCCGCAAATTCTCTTTCAGGTTACACCTTTGCTCTAGTCAACAGCATGACTACAATTCATGCAGGCAGTGCCAGGTGAAGTGTGCAGAAAATCCTCTCTGCAGATTTCTTTTAGCCTTTTTATGACATGCCTTAGCTTTACTGTTCAATGAAATCACTAGCAGTCTCAGGTTTAAAGGTTTAAATTGGAAATACTTTCCACTCAGCAGGAAGATATGTTAATGTGAGTGGGTGTGCTGTAATTAGCACTGAAATTCCTTCCCTGAAAAATGCTCCTCTTTTAGCCTCAACATGTTTTTCCTATTCCAATGCTCTTTCTCTAGACAGAGGGGTTTGCTTGATTGCTGTGTAACAAGGTAAATGGTAAAATTTGTATTTTTATATATAAAGTTTTGGGGTATGAATTTTTGTCTTTGCTGAATTTTTTAAGTGTTGGTTGGAGTTTACTGTATGAACATGAAGAAAAAGAGTTGGGTATACTTTTTTATTGATTATCTGTTAATTCAAATAAGCATAAGTGCAGCACATTCAGTAATTACTGAAACTTAAAGTCAAGGTTAGAAAACATACTTGCTATAATGCTAAGGGATTTAAATTTAACTTAGCAGGACACGTGCAGATCACTCATTCAAAAGAAGTAATTTTTCTTTCTCTCAGAGAGACAAATAGGTATACTTATGGGAGGAAGCAGTAAAAGAAAGGATATTGGGACCTGGGAAACAAGATGAACTGAGACGCAGAGAGCACCCAGAAGAAGAAAAGACTGAAGATCACTGTTTGAAGACTCCCTCCTGCCAAGCACCACAAAAATTTGACCTGTATAATGCACTCGCACAAATTTTAAAAGGTAGAAAATGTTATGATCACTAATAACAATGACAGGCTAAGGTAATAGGACTATTTCAATCAAGCTATAGTTTGCAGATCTGAAAGAAATTCTCTCTATGTACATCACTGCACAACTGGCCAGGGTGAGCAAAGATTAAGTGTATTTATGAAAGACAACTGATACCCATAAGGAACAGGGTACCAAAATAGATTGATCTGGTCTGGCTTGGCTATTTTCCGTTACTACTGAAACCTGAAAAAAAATTCCATTTCTCGCTTAAGTAAAAGACCTCATTTTAATAGAAAGCAATGCTCAAAAACCCAAAACCCCACCCCACAAAACTAGTAAGCTTGGTGCCTTCTTTAGAGGAAAAGCCAGTAAGCCAGAGTTGGATCTGTTCTGTGTTACTATTCAGTCATTCTGGGATTTTTTTTTTTTTTTAATTTTTTTTTCATTTTTGTTATTATACCCTAGGCTTCCCTCTGACCTCTTTACTATTGTTATTGTAATGAAATGGTAACTGTTATCAATATCATTGAAATAAACAAGAATGAGTTTGAGTTAACACTGGCTAAAAACTATTGCTACGTTCAGTAAACCAAAAACTCTGTCTCAAAGGGAACTGGGACAAAGGATTTTAGTTTGTCTGAACCATCCAGTTTTGATCTAGATCCAAACCCTTCCATAAGTCTAAGGATAACCCAGCTGTTTTGTCTCAGGCCTGTCCCTGCTAGATGGTATTAATTATTCAGCTACTGCAAAATAAAATGAGTGTTTTCTTTTTTGTTACTATCATCATTCAAATACAACTCGGTAAGAATTTAACTTAATTGCTTGATCCACTAGCAAATCTCTTTCCCTGTGAAACTACCTATGAAACTACTAATGAAAGTTAGCACAGGAGGCCACTAACTTCACATGAATTTACTAAAGGTGTTTTACTTCTTTCTGATTATAATGTATGGATCTGCCTTTAGCCCTAACAGCCTCTGAAAAGGAGGAAGTCAGGAACTGTGCTAACTGCTTATAGATACTTTTACACAAGGGTTTGTCAGGCATGCACAAGAACAAGTAAATCAATACATGAAGAACTCCTTTTTCTCTTCTGGACTTCTGAATTGAATGATAGGATAGTCCCTCCAAAAATGTGACTGTCAAACTGCAGGCAAGTAAGTAAGAAAGATTACCTTGGAGATAATTTACATCCACGTTGCAGGTACGCAGTGAGTGTCCCAGTTGCTGCTAGCAACAGTCCAAGGTATGGAGGTGAAGGTTTCATAGGTCTTGAGGAAAACTCTGGGTGGAACTGAACTCCCACAAAATACGGGTGATCTACAAGATAGATGTCAAATAAAATTATAAGACGTAGGAAGAAGATAGCAGAACAACTGTTAGGAAAAACATTTATTGAAGATTTCACACAGGTGTCCAGAAGCCAAATCAGCACGTATGAATTTAAGGGTGAGGCAGCAGGAACCTTAACTTTTTCCATTAAAAGCAACTGACAGAGGCAGAAGGTTAGTAAAGCAAATTAAGGAAAAATCATCCTGTGATTCAACCTTAACGTGCACAATGACATAATTAAAAGCTGAATAATAAACCTGTACCAACATGTGGGAGGGGAGTGGGGGGAACAACCACAAAGTCTACATTTATCAAGTCATTTTCATAGTATTTAGCTGTTCCCAAGCAAAGCACCTCTTTACTACTGCTTCTGCTTCCCTCCGTTTTCTTCGAAAGGATAAGGAAGGAAAAATGTTTTTGTACTCTCCCATGCTGTGCACCTGTTCCTTCTTAAAGTATTGTTTTAAAGGAGCTAATGTTAACCACTTCTAGTGCCAGGACATTGAACGAAATTAACCACAGATTTCTTTTGGTTCAACGATTATCCAGAATAATCCCAAATATTCAAGGTATTTTCTGCAGTACAGAGTAAGTGATAACAAGAAAGCTGGGGTTTTCTTCTATGAAGATAAACTATATGATCTAGTATACTGCTCTTCTCTCTGCTGCTATGTCTTCAAAGAGAACCTGGATCCCAAATTTATCCCATAACTTCTTTCTCTAACATGCAATTCAGTTCTTTAAAGCTGTAAAGAAAGACAATGACAAAGCACCAAATATTTCCTGTGGGGATATTTTGCTTAAAAGCTTTGCCTAAGCTATCTGGTGTACTGTTATTTCTGTGCTTCCGCTCCAACCCACCTCCTCCTTATGATGATTGTTTTTCTTTAGTAATCAAGAGTCTCCTTGTAGCCCATTGTGAAATAATTCCAGGTTTTACTGCTGCTGTTTTTTTTTAACAGTAACACGCAATTTAAAAATTTTGCCTGATTTATTTCACAATGCTCTCTATCAAAGTTGTTTCACGCAGAGCAGACAAAATAGCCTCCCAACACCAGCATGCGTAACAGAGGTAATCTATCAGGAACAAACTAAGCAAAGAACACCATGACAATTAGTAGTTTATGAATTCACATGTATCCTTTGCTCTCAGATTACTCTCTACAGTGCAGTTGCTTGACATTATAAGTAGGTTCAAAACCTGGTTCAAAATTACAGCACTGTTCTTCAACATACCATGGAGTACATAAAATGAATTCTTAGGAGCATCATATCACAAATAGCACTCCATACGATCATAATATAATCTTAGGATAAATTTATGTTTGTGTGCATGGAGTTTATCTTAACCAATGGCAATTAGGGGCCATATAAAAGAAAAAGAAAAAAAAAATCTTGTAAGGTAGCCTGCATCTTCAAGTGCTTGGTACTCATCTAGCCAACAGTAACTTAAGGGCAAGGAGTTAATCAAAGAATCAAGCAAAATCAAAGGGATTGTTTCTAAGAACTACTCTGTGTAGCATTCAACAAACATATGCAGTGTAGCTCCTTTTTATTTCACAATCTTTTAGAAAAGACATCCAAGTCTTACTTGGTAAAGTAGTCCAAATCTACCAGATTTCCACAGTATCAAACCCTCATCTATCTGAATCACTTATGTGAAAGAAAGGAGCTTGCTTTCTATTTGATTTGCATACTTTTGTCTACAATTCTAAACAGAGGTAACCGAAAGAGATACAAACTAAGTAGAAGGCACCTTGGGAGGTCTCTAGTCCCACCTCCTGCTCAAAGAAGGGTCAAGTTTGAAGTTAAACCAGGTTGCTGACAGCTTTGTCTAGTCAAGTTTTGAAGGTCTCTGTCTGCAAGGATGGAGATTGCACAGCCTCTCTAGGGTAACATATTCCCGTGATGTTTTATACTTTGGCTACATTGCATGTATACATATTTCATATGCTCAAGCAAACTGAACATATATTAGTTATTGGGACCTGATTAAGAATATTTGAGGGTGCTTAGAGAGCAGGCCAATGTCAGCGTGAAGCTCGTTTTTACCTTTAAAAGGCCAAGGCAATCATGAGAGTCCCTGATGACTGGAAGGCGGCAGTCACCATGCCCTTCTTCAAGACAGACAAAAACAAGGATCCAAGGAACTACAGGACGGTCAGCCTAATCTCAGTTTATGGTAAGATTATGAAATGAATCCTCCTCCAAGGCATCTCCAGACACATGAAGGACAGAAGACAACTGGGCACAACAAGCTTGGGAACAATCAGTCTTTAGATGCAAGGAGGACAGCAGCCTTCCTTTATCTTGACTTTAGCAAGGCTTTTGATACGGTTTCCTAGCATGCAAGTTGGGAGCTATGGATTATGGGTAGACTACAAAGTGTGTTAAAAAATGGCTGGACTGCTGGGTTCAAAGAGTAGTGGCGAGTGGTTTGAAGTCCAACCAATAGCATACTTGGAGATACTCAAAACTTGACTGATATGGCTCTCAGCATCCTGATCTATATTTGAATGTAGCCCTGTGCTGAAGCAGAGGGTTAGACTAGATGACCTCCCAAATCACTCCATGATTCTACATATCCAAATCCCACTGAGCTAGAGTTATGACCTTTTGGAAAAGGAGCATGTCTCTCCCTGATAATCAAATGTACGCACAGTCCTTGAGAAGTTTCAGACTTCTAACATCCTCTGAATCTTCACCCATTGTAATACACAGGTGAAGTTTATAGTATCGCCCAACGTGATCTAGGCTGTTATGACAGCTAAATATTGTGCCTACATGCCATTTAACAACATATAGTTTACACGGTTTTAATAGATGTGGAAAGTAACTACAGTCAAGTAGTAGTTACTACTACTCACTCTCCAGTTCAATAATTTCCATTCTGTTCCCTTCCGTATCATGGCCAACAAATTTCAAACCTTTCTCTTCAAAGCAGTGAGTCAGTTCTGGGTTCACCTGAAATATTGAAAATAATAATAATAATTGTAGTTCTATTTATTTTTTTTTATTTAAAAAACAGTAGTAGTTAACTGTAATGTTTTTTGTATGCATACAAGAATGAAAATAATTGAGAAAAGAGCTGGGAACTTTTGCTTTCTTGTTTTAACAACTCTGGTACGAGTTTGTAAAAGTGGGCACACCTATTTATTAAAAGATAAATCAGTAATTTTAAAACTTACTACATAACATTCAAAGATTAAAGCCAGGGTCCCTTCTGCTTGCTGTCCTCCTGATTCTGAGCAGCTTGCATTCCTCGTTTTTTAAACGGCCCACTACAGTAGGTGTAAAGACTGACCTCCTCTTTGCACACTGCATTTCAGTGGTTATTACACAAGCTGTGGTTCAGCTCTTCCTTCAAACTGAGGAGCTCTGCAGTGAGCTGTTTCATTTCCTTGGTGGTGTTCTAACCACTCAGTTAATACTCAAACTCTGAGCACCTTTACCATCATCACATTCTCCTCACAGCTTTTTAAGGAAACTTAACATTGTCTGAATCAGTTTGTAGCATGCACACATCTCATAGCTCATCAGGAGATACTGATGCAGCCAGGTCCCTTCTGAACTATCTCAGATAACTCTAGGAGTCCAGCTCTTGCCCATTTCCTTGAATGACATTATTTCAAATGTACAAAGACATCTTTGCTCAGATGTTCTCAAACAAAAGAGTGGACCCATACAAGGGGCCTACAGAGTTGGATGGTATGAAGCAAGTGATCTGAATTAGCCTCCAAGTTGTTGATGCCTGAAGTCTGCCTACATTTAGACTATGAAAGAATGTGCACCACCTGAACATAATCTAAGCCTTTAAATAAGCCAAATTCACCAAGGAGCAATGCATTTAAGGATTATAAGCCTTTACCTTTCAAATACTTCAAAAGAAGTCAAGTCAGGGAATGTCTGACATGACTCTCCAAGATCATTTTGCTAAGACACTGCACCTTCTCTATCACAGAAACAGTACACTACATTATTCCCCTCTATTGAACACTTGCAAGAACACCTCTGCGATACTGTGTCTGGTTTCAGTACAAGAAAGAGATTGACAACTGTTGCGAGTCCATAGGAGGTCCAACCAGGATGGTTAGGGGGCTGGACCACATGGAACATAGGAGGAGAGACTGGATGAGCTGGATTTTTTCAGCCTGGAGAAAGCAAAGAGTGGATCTTGTTTCTGACTTCAACTATCTAATGGGACAGTATAAAGAAGACTGAGACAGACTCTGCTCAGAGATGCACAGCACAAGACTGAGATGAAAGACAAACTGCCCAAGGACGTCTCCTATTAGATATACAGGAAGAAAGGGTTCAGGATGAAGTGGTTAAGCATTGGAAGAGACTGTCAAAAGATGTTGCTGAATCTCTCTCTTTGGAGAGATTCAGAACTAGATGGGACAAAATCCTGAGCAGCCTGATATAATTATGAAGTTGGCTCAGCTCAAATCAGGGAGTTGGACGAGCAGACTTACAGAGGTTCTTTTTAATCTAATTTATACTATCTAACCATTATTAAATTGAGGGTTATAATTATGTAAGAAATCTCCCATTGGCTTTAAGGAGAATCGTGCCTACCAAGAGAAACACAATTTGCTTAAGCTTTAACTTTTGAGCACAAAGTACATTAGCAGTGCTTACCTCATATCGATGCCTGTGTCGCTCCTCTACAAACATTTCATCACCATAAAGTTTCCCTGAATATAAAACAAAAAAGAAATTAATGCTAATGAGTTGCTTTAACAGTTGTTACAACTATTTCTTGTATTTTAAACCTCAAAAAAAATTCACATGTAAGACATAGCAGAACACTATTCATCTCACTTCAGCTTTCTGTTTTTCTGAGCGATGACTAGTTTCACCTGAGTTTATTCAGGATTCATATTCAATATTCCTTGACCAGAAATAGCTTAGGTAGACTAGAGTCTGAAGGCCATGCTTAAACTAATTTGAATTGTAAAGCCCAAGATAAAACAAAAAACGTTTGAGTGAGCAAGCAACATAAAACCCCTTCAGGGTTTTACAACAGTTGTACGCAAAAGGTACAGTGAAGGAAGCCTTTTAGCAGCATCTGTTCCATTTTAACAGATTATGCATGGCAGCTGGCATAATACCTCCAGTGACAAAAAAAGAATACTGTTTTCCCCGTTTTCCTGATCTCATTACCCAAAGGACTCTTGCAGTCCTCTGAGCCTAATCTGGAACATTCTATGTTCCAGAGCAACAAGGAATAAGTTAGAGGTATGCAGCAAACCAGAATTTAATCATGTCTCTCACTTACAGTCACGGCTCAAACTTTGCTCTCAATTTATTCTAGTGTCATCAGGATTACTATTTTGCTTAGGGGTTGGTACAAGAACTAGACTATCAAGAAGATCTCCAAAAATTGTAGAGTGACAGTACCGCAATTTTACAAAAAGTGGTGTATGTGTTAATTTTAAGGAACCACCTTTTCAAAACCACTATTTCCATTCAAGTTGTAAAGCATTAGAAACAGGAATCAGATTTCCTGAGTAAACTACCAGAGCTTTCTATGAATCTTTGATAAATATGGTCATCTAAACAACTCATAATACTGGTCAAGAGTTACAACCCATGTTAACTTTTATTAACTTTTCCAAGAAGTGCTTAGGCCACAAAACAACTTGTACATTGTAATACGTGTATCTGTATCACACCTAAGCAAAGTATCATCCAGGTCAGTCAGATCATTAGCACAGGCATTCTCCATAAGGGCAGATTTTTCATTAAATGTGCATATGTATTACACTTTGGTCTCCTGCTGAAGTAGATGTCATTTTTAAAAGCTCCGAAGGATACAGTCCATAAGTTCAACATAGCTAAATATAGTAATAGCTCAGATCAATGTCACGGGCAGGGCAATATAAGAAATACGGCTACATTTAACTGATGGACAAGAAACCACTTTTTACGTATCAGCACCATCATTTGTACTACCACTGTATAATAGGGTGATTAATAGGAGACAAGTATTACTTCAGTTTTAAAATACATACAGATCAAATTGAAACATTTGTTCTATATTCTGGTTGCTTTTATTTTGCCTTTTGAAGCATCCTGTTACAGCAAATAATTTTCCTTTCCTACAACAAATAATTTGCCTTCCCAAAACAAGACTGTTTCTAGGGCTGGGCTAGACCTAGGGCAGTGCTGGATCAGAGACTGGAGTTAAGCACAGCTTGGCTATAACCAGGATACGAGCTAGAAACTTTGTCAAGACAAGGTGAGGACTAAGGCAGCGAGGCCAAATGACGTTTAAGGCTGAGCTGTACTGGCAACTCTAGGGAATGACAAGCAATATTTAGGTCTGGCAAGAGCATAATGGGTAGGAGTTTGGGCTACTTCTACCAAAAAGCTTCAGGGGTAGAACAAGAAGCCCTAGTTCACATGTCCTATCAACTCATAAAGAAAATAGAAAGAAAATATTCTGATCTTCCCAAGAAAATAATGAATTAAGCTACCATAAAATGCATTTCATTTATCTCAACAGTCTCCTCAAGGTTTATTTAAAGCATTGGACCCTATTGACCTTCTCACTGAGACTTCCAGATGTCTTTCATTTCTTTCTTTACATTCCAATCCTGGGCAAATGCGTACGGAAACAGGATCATAGTGAACGACCTCAGGGAAGCTGTCACCCAACTGCTTGCTTGAGGTTGTAGTCCTTTAACAAAACGTCCTTTGGCATTTTTGCTTTGCCAAGTTACAGAGTTCCTATCCAAAAGGCAAGCCATAAGAGCAGAAATATAACTTACTTAAAACAGAATTTTGCGTTTTGAAAACAGTCCTCCTCTTCCCCAGTCTCATTGTTCCACCCATATCTCCAGGATTATGTTCTGGCATGTCAATAACCTGTAGAGAAAAATTGTTTAAACACTGTTTCATAAAAAAAACAACAACAAACAAACAAACAAAAAATAACAAACCACAAAACCACCCCAACAATTGTGTAACGGGTTGCATAGATTTATATTTTCCTCCAAGCATTCCCAGTTATGACTTTTCTTTGTTTTAATAATGCTTTGTTCTCAGTATTAGGACTGTAATAGACTGAGGACATTAACTAACTGGTGTGAAACTTTTTCATTTAGTGTTAAGATCAACAAAAGCAATTTATTAATTCCTTAATTTAATTTTTGGGGTGGAAAAAACCTTTCTTTTAAAAAAGATACCAAAATGTTAGCAATAGGATGATTCTGCCAAAACCTATTCTTGGTGCTATAAGAGTATATAGGTTTTTAAAAACTGATAAATTCATAGATGAAAAAAATTCACCAAGTGTTAAACGTACCATTTCTGAAAAAGCAAGTCCCTGAACCACACAGTGATAGAGGCTGAAAGATTATCCTGGGTAAATATTCCTGTACACTAGGCCCTTTCTTTTCTTTACACACAATGTTCCTTCTTACACTAAGAGGTGGACACAGCTGTCTTATCCAGACAGCTGAAGTCCTCTTTTTTGGGCAGTGGGGAAAAGAGGAGGCCATGGAGCAGCAGAGTGAAGAGAAAAGAGGGCACTTGTAACAAGACTATAATGTTGTAAAAGCAAAGTACTAAAAGAGGCAACTCCAACATGTGTGTGCTATTTCAGATTATATATGTAACTAATTTATCACAGGGAGAAAATGGAAAAACATTCCCCCCAATTCACCTTTACTAAAGAGTTTCTCAGATTGCCTAAGAATCCACAAAATGCTGGGTTGGCTTGTATGAAGAATATGCCATTTAACATTTAAAGAAGAGAATATACAAATACTGGGTCTGAGGACTGAGGTGGATGGGTCAAATGGCTGCTAAGTAGGTCAAGTAGAATCCAGGATGGTGGGATTCGGGGGATGTGAGAAACCAGGGCTTAGTGGAAGGAGTGCATTTAGTTTTGTTCAGTTTGAAAAATCCTGTTGGGTCTCAAAATCATGTTTAGAGGAAGTCTGTCTCAGAGAGGTAAAACACTTCAAAATTGTAGAAACACATGAGCTGAAAATATGACCTACGTGCTTGTATTTACATATACACAGTGAGGAATGTAACTGACAAAGAAAGGTTCTAAAAATACAAATATTCACACATATGGGTAATCTGGAATTGGATTTTTATTAACCTTAATTTGCCCTCTGGGAGTAATGAAAACAATTTCTGATGATACACTTCATAAAGTGAAGTTATTCAATTTAGAAGGGATGGTGGAAAGTGCTTAGCCTTTGGCCTTGTGCCAATGCATTTCAGCTGTGCAATTATCTCTGTATAACCTTATACCTTTCAAAACGTTATTTATAAGCTATCTACTCATTATAAAATGTCACAAGCAGGAGTTGTGATCAAACCAGTGGGATATTACAAATCCTCTAATTACCTCTCAAATCATGAAGGTGAGGACTATGCAGCACATTCAGCTAAAAAAACCCCACAAAGTAAAAAAAAAAAAATTAAACATTAAAAAACATTTATTGAATCCTTATTACTTCAAAAAAATATGAGATTGTCTGCTTTTACTTTATTTCCTTCCATCTACTTTTTTCCTGAAGTAGTGGCCACAAAAAACCACACGACATCAGAAGCAGTTAGTATGTATACAGTAGACGGTGTGTACATGTCAAACACTCTGACCCTCTGAAATCAAACGCAAGTTTTCCATGAGGTGTTATTTACTTGCCTATATCCATACTACAGATAACCTTGAAGTTGTGCTCCTGACGCCTGCCAAATGGAGATGAAGCGGTAACAAGCAGCTTTCAAGTACTTCAAGTATATGCTTCTCTTCCAATTACAAATATTTCACTCTAATGGCTATTTAACAAATATTTGCAGTTGACAAGAAAAACAATGAGGGTTGGTTTGTTTGTGGTTTAAGTTTGGAGGCTAAAGTCAAGATTAGACATTCCTTCATTTTCAAAAGTGTATCAAGCACCTAAACACTGTCCCCTAACCTCAGCTTTAGATTTTTCTTTCCAAAAATTTGTGGCAAGGTGTTTTGGTCTAACTTTGCTAACTGAATTATGGTAATACCCAGGTGTTTAGGGTTCCCCCCTTCCCACCACTTACTCAGAAAAAAATAGATTTCACTATTGTCACCCTTCAGTATGTGCTGTACTAAGATATTCTACCAAAACATTTCGCGCTTAATGCCACAAGCAGAAGGAAGCACGGGGATACAATGGGTGGGATGGTGCCCTCCTGAAGGACACTGCTCAGCTTTCAAACTCCTCAGTTAAAACACTGGCTCCAAATGAAGTGGACCTGTCTATGCAGGTTTCACTAATTTACTGTGCTTAAAGGTGTTCTCCAGGAAGACTCAAACACATCAGCTGGCAAACACACGGTCTCCTGCTCACCGAACAGAGCACATCAGTTCAAACAGGTTACGGCCACTCTCTCAGCTCCTCCTTCTTCCAGCAGGCAAAAACCAAACACTGGCTTCTCCCGAGTCCCAGGAAAGCCCTGGATAACAGCCCGGAACAAAGCCAGATGTGAAAGCACAGCTTCTCCGCTCTGCCGAGGGCTGCTGCCGCCCTCGGCGTCCAAACCTGACACGGGGCTGCAAGCCCAACAAAAAGTCCATTGGAAAAATGCCATCACAGGGAAGATTCAGGCATTTTTCCCCAGTTAATCTTTGCCTTCTAAAAGGCCTGCTTCCTTGCCTCAACAGTTACATCAGTGTGGTAGGCACGTATTTGGAAGAGGATCCAACCCTTAAAACTTTCGCTAATGTCTGCTAAGTCTTCATGGAGGTGCCTTTTAAGAAACGTTGCACGATACAACTGTCCAACCTAATTTCTGTGGCAGATTTTCTGCCAATATGACAGCTGTATTGTTTCAACATCAAGCAGCTTACTCTGTGTTCATGTTTTGTTATTGATATGTGCATTACAAACCTGCTCTCCATCTTCTCCAAGATTTTTAGGTTTATGATAGTAAGAAAACAGACAAGGCTTCAATTATTAATTTTTGTAATCAGGTGAGGAAAGGAGCTACTTACGAAGTAATACCTCAGAGCTAGTCTGACTCTGGATCTTCCCTCTTGATATGCTCTGTGCCTCTGATCAACTTCAGCAACTACCACAGCACAGCCCTCAACATTTATATATTACATGAGTTTCTCTGCAACAAAGTCTGCAAGAAGCTTTCGAAAGCAAAGTGGCACTGCTGCCCTACAGCCCAAGGACATTAATAAGCATCAGAAAAGCAACTCATTATGGAAAATTTTGCCATATTTTACAGAATTTATTTGATCAGATGAAAGACGAACCTTCAAGTGGTGGTTATTTTGAACAACTGTGCAACTGAATAGATTCTTCAAAGAGCTTATGCCTCCTGCCAGAGAACAAATCAGCTCTCACTATGCATTAGTTCTTTGAAGAGCAGAAAGCAGCACAGAACAACAGGCACCAAAAGCAAGAAAAAAGCATCAGTGGGGAGGGTGCAAGAAAAGATAAGGCATTAATTAGGTCTTTCTTATCCACATCTCTGAAAACTGCCAACACTACAGGGATTTTACAGAGATCCCGTATTATACACCAGACAGCCAACATGAAATAAATAATGAATCACTCTGACATAACACAAAGCACATTCTGGATATAAAACAGTCTGATCAGTAATAAATCATGCTACTGATGAATAGTGACTTTAACTACCCATGACCTGCAATCTTCTTTCAGAAATCCACTGCTTGGATCATTTCATTGTTGTTCGGAAACATATAAAAGTTAATGAGAAAACCTCTCAAGCCCAGACACTCAACACAGAGCAACCAAGGCCCTGAAAACCCAACATCTATCATTTTAGTAATCACCCCAGGACCATTAAGTTTTGTCTTTGTTTTGTCTCACATCCTGCAATGCCATTTTGCAAAATACATCTACCTTGGTTAACTTTGGGGAGGGTCTGTTTGGACTTTGTTTGGGGGTTTGGGGTTTTTCGGGGTGGAGAGAGGGAAAAGACAGGGAGGGAGGGGAGCATTACTTGATTTGAACAACTCATTGGTAAGGTAAGTCAGCCTTGGAAGCAGATTTTTAGGGTTTTGCCTTTTTACTCTGCCCTTGTCTGGTGAGCAAATGGTTTGTCACTGCTGAAAGAAATTGCTATACACGTTAAATGCTAATCAAAGCATTGGCAGAAGCCCTGACCCTAAAGATTAATCGAACACTGAAAAGAGGCTCTAAGATGCTCAGCACACAAGAGATGTGCAGAGGGAAAGCTGACAGGAGCAGGGAATACAGTGACAGCTACTGATGAATATTAATCCCTGCTGAACACAGCTATGAAAAATCCCAGCAACACAAACTGACAAGGACTCAACCAAAACTAGAGGAATCCATTCTTTTATTGTCTCTTCAACCATTTCTCCACAGGATTAGTCAGTACTTACTAGATTCAATCTGATCTGTTTCAATCTCAAGTTCATCAGTAAACTGACCCAGCCACCTACAAATGGTATGTTTATACTAACATTTTAGAAACCATAGTACAAATATTTTAAAGAAAAAATTGACAGATGCAACACTGAGTGGTACTGACAGCTTCCAACTTGGCAAGTAAACTGAAAAGACACTCTTTCCCCGTTCATTCAAAACCAAGGGTTTAAAATTTTCAATTACTGAAAGAAGTTGCAAGGATTACATATCTGTCAGAATTGCTTATTCCCTTGTCCCCCAAAGATATCCTAGTTCCAAGCAAACCCCACCATCGTCCACCTAAAGCACTCAGCCCTCTAGGATGTGACTAGTTACCATAAAGCCACTTGCAGATTTCAGACTACTCAGTGCTCTATTACTCCAACTGAAGTAATGTTTGTTGTCCAAAAGATGACCACCGTCATGTATAAGATCAAAGCAGAAATCATCAATAGCTGATTCATGCAGCTACATAGTGATATGAGTAACCAGCTTGAAAAATCCTATCCTCTACTCTCTTCACTAAACTACAGCACAGCATCCAAATATTCCAACGAATAGTTTAAATTTCTTAAACTCTTAAAATCCCATAGCATACTACTGTGAACAATCTTCCAGTCTGGGCAATCCTCTTTTCCAGAGATCTGTTGTTTCCTATTTTAGATTTAAGTAATTGCCCTAGAGCATTTATATAGTTAAAGCCTAAAAACTCTCTAAGAAGGATTCTGCCTGAATAAGCAGAAATTCTGGTACAGAATGTTTTGTAATATTCTCTCCAGAAAAATTCATAAATAATCTAACTTCTATTTTCAAACAGTGCTTGCTCACTCAGAAGCACAGTGCAGTGACTGAGAAAGTTAATGAAGATGTTGATATGCAAAGCCCATACAGATATTGCTTAACAGCATTTTAGAACTCATTCTAGTTATTCCAACTGCATGTCTGACAGTCGGCCTAGAGACTCAATCAAGCAGAAATCTTCAGACTGTTAGTGTTAGCGAAAGGAACAGGGTCAGACAGTGCTGGCTATAGAAATACACTGGAGTGCCAGCCATGCCATGCCAGGAAGTGCAGGATTTGCCACAGACTTAAATAACTAAAAGAAAGCGGAAGAGTGTTCTCAGGGTTTGGACTGGTCCAGCTCTCATTACACTTACTGACCAAATACTAATTTAGTTTCAGAAAGATCAGCACATCTGAAGCTAGGAGAAATCCTCCCCTTCCTACCACATACATCTATTAAAAAGTCAGAACTCTGTCGCTGCCTTTGAGCGGGACTTCTCCAACTGAAATTATTAGTCGGTGAAATTTTGCCCTTACCAAATTCACTTAAATCCACATGAGGTATATCAGAAGGAGGAAGGCATGAAGCAAGTCTGTGTCTCCCAGCGTTCTAAAGCAGAGGGAAGATGTTTAAACATTAGTGTGCTTGATGGTCTCTGACTCAGAGAATCAGGATATCCTACAGGCAACTGCCACGGAAGACAAGCCCCACTAGCGAAGCTGTGCAAAGCAGCCAAGGAGATGTGAAACTGTCCTTGCTAGAGACAAAGCACAGCACGTTTTACCCTCAAAACTGTCCACCGTGTTACGTACTTCTACCCTGAGTTATCATGCATGAGCAAGCACCCATTCCACTTATTTCTTGTTCATTAACAAGGTAGCATTAGTTAGAATCACTTCATTTTAGTTACCTCTGCCTTCAGCAAGCAAGGCAGAAGGAAAATTGCTTACTTCAAGGAAAGTAAGCAGGAAATTTCTTACTTCAAGTGCTCACTACTCCAGACCTTTGCTGAGGACAATTTCTGGTTATGAGCTTCCAGGCAATGCTCAGTACCATGACCTGCACTATCCTAGTATTTCTTGAAGAAATTCCATTCATCTGCCGTAATATCTTCATAGGGAAGATGAGGAGAACTAGCAACTGTTTTCCATCCCGTTCCCCTAACGTAATCAGACAACTTCCAGACTTGTAAGTAAGACTGCCTGGATTCCAACCACTGATCCTTCTCACAGAATGGTGTCCCCAATCATCCTGATAGCCTGTCTGTCTTCCAGATCTGCCCAGCGGTGATTTGGTACTTGTTGATCAAGGATGCAGAAACTGAGTCAGAAAGGAAGTGAGTGGGCAGCAAGCAGAAAATTATAGATTGCTCTATTTTAATTTTTATTCTAGTTGGAAGGTACTTTTGTTGTCGTGTACAACTTCCCAGCTAACTTCAGAGCTGAGAAGAAATCCCTGGAAAGGATCAGTTGAAAGATTTCTTTTGAATAATCTCTCTCAAATGCTAAACAGAACAGCAAGCCACAGCCATTTGTTTCTAATTATTTTTTGTAAGCCCACCTCCTTTTTCAGGCCTGCCAAGACAGGTGGGGAAGCACATTTGCCACAAATTCATTGAAGCTGTGTGTGCACGTGCTAAAGTATAACAGTTGTTGCAATGGAAATAAAATACACCTGTGGATTATTTCTTTTATTAACTGGATATCAAAAAGCATCCCATCAAAAGAATAGCTGAATAGAACAGAAATATTTTTTGAATAGAAAAAAAAGGTAATGGTAAATACTGTACTTTGAAACTGAGAAACAGACTGGAAGTTTTCAAGTAAGAGCTCTGCTCCGAGAAGAAAGCAAAAGTGCAAATGCTATCTAAAGCTTGAAATCCATGTCAGTAGTAAGAATACGAACGTAAACATATCCTTTTTTTTTTTGTGGTTTAACTTCTGTTTTTAGAGAAATGGCTTTATTCTGTCTGTGATTCAGCCTGATAAATAATTTTTACTTTATCTGACAACATGTGCTTGACTGAAATTAACAACTTCATGCTTTTTAAGATGATTTTACCAACTAGCTTTAGTTACTGTACATTTGACTAATATCATTAAATTGAGGTTTTAAACTGAAGAAAAAAATACTACCACATTGCTTGATACTGCCACAAGGAAATGCCTTATTTACAATTTGGAGTAAATGAATGAAACAGAAATAAAGGATTCTAGCTCCATAAGGATTTCTGTGCTACAGATATGTAGGAAGCAGCCCAGTACCACTCTTTCCAATTAGGATATGTTTCATATCATGCCCAAAGACCATGAGCTTTAATGATTGATTGATTGATCATCTTTCGAAACAGACACCAGAATTTGAAACCTGACATTTCTACATCAAAAAGAGAATTGTCTACTAGCTAGGCTAAATTAGTATCTCTGGTAGGTGAGCATTTTATGAAAGTCATCTGAATAGAAGGAAAAAGAATACATTTACTCAGAAAAAAATTCCCTAATGTTTAACTCAACTTCTAAAAACAAAAAAACCACAGTATGAGCCAAGATCCCAAGTAAAGGCAAAGTAGTGAGAAAGCATCTTTAAATGTTTTAAAGATGCTGCTGAGTAAACACGTTAACTTCCACAAGGCATTTTGCAAGTTGTATATCGTTGCAAAAAAATCCCGCCACTAAAGTTGTCTACAACTGCAGACAGTTGTGAAAGTAAACATTACTCTGCTCCCAGTGCCAAAATCTTGTGCCAACCTAATTCGTTTAACAAGCAACTCAGCTGAGTCCACTCTGCAAAACCACACAACCAGCTCATGCCAACCACTGTAACCTTTAATTGAAGCAATTTGTTCTGATGAACAAGTCTATTTCCTTTTCAACTCTTCTTTTACATTTAAGCTGTAACTTTGCAGAAATGATGATAATGAAGAAATGCAGATAATGAAGGCTAGAGTAGTTCTCATACTGATTTACAGTATAGTCATGCTTCTTCCTACCTTCCATCCCCTTCTTTCCTTTGTTTTTGCGTTTTGAAATGGCATCTCACAAAGGATCACAACCAGGAACAACACTGTGCAAGCTAAAGTTAACTGGTTTTGGAAGGCAAGCAGGATCACTTTTACTGTTTAACAGAGATTCATATCTACTATGTAGATATCTGGGAATATTTATATGCATTTTTGTATTGCCCTCCTTCTCTCTTCCTCTTTGGAAGCTTCTGGTTTGGTTTAACTCCGGTTTAAACATCACACCAGTTCCCTCACCTCTACTACCCAGTAACATTCTGTTCCCCATAAAAAAAGCATACAAAATGAAAGGACCTATTGAACTGAAGTTGACCACTCCATTACTTAGTGGTCCTGCCACTTAATTTACTAATTTGAGACATTCTAGTAATGATAATCTTATGGACTAATAGCAGGACAGACATACTATAACAGAATTTCTCAGCACAAAGCCTCTGACACAATCACTGGAATTTTAACTACTACCTGTCTCCATGGCATGCCCAGAATAATAAAAGTACCTTGGCCTCTCGGGTGTTTCACGCCTGAAACTTTTCCTAAATTATACAGAACAATCTGAATGCTGGATATCTCATTAGGCATACAGAATGGACATCCAGTCCTCTGGAAAGCTCTCCAGCAACGAGTAATGGCATTTTCTTTCCCCCATGAAGTCAACAGCAGTAGTGGAGATTACCTGAGTCATTATCCTCCCTCCCGCACATACATCATAACATTTCTCATTCCTACTGAAGAAGTGGAAGAACTAAAGCAAGTGGATATCATGTAACAGTAATCAAGGCACTAACTTTTAATTCTAGGAATTCCTAAGAATACTGTAAACTATATTAGAACAAAATAAAAAAAGACAGCATAGGGAGATAATCACAATGATACAACTTTAACCAGTTAGATTATCTTGCAAAAAAGTACCTTGGCATCTTCATTACTATCCAACAACAGTACACATCTCATCAGCTTCAAAAAACCAAAAGGAATGATCTATATTAATATCATAGCAGAGATTAATTACCTTAATTACCTCTGCCAGCCATTTCAGGGATGCTTTGAGTCACATGCTCTACATTGTATTTAATAGTTTCCTGCTTCCACTCCAAAAAGCTTCAGCTGACCAAAGATCACCTTGCCTGGAAGAACCTTAATTCTGGTAAGATTCATGACCTATAATCCAAATATTTTTTATTTCAAGCAGAAACCACGATGTCTTCCTTCTGAGCAGGATCCTTCCTGTCTCGCTTTGTCTGTTCTGCCTCCTCCAAAAACCTGATAAACATCACTGTCCAAATCTTAATTTAATTCTGCACTCCTTGTGATCCTCCACCTAGCATATTAACTCTATATCCCCTTCAACATCAAATGACAAGAATTGTTTGGAATTTGCTTTCCATAATTGTGTTTATACAGGTATTAGGGGTCAAGTTCAGACTGCGCTTAAAAAGACAAGGGGCTTGACCAGTTGCATCCATGCCATCTACATCAGCAGAGCTCAAATGTTAATCACTTCCTCCCCCAATAAGGCACCAGTGAGCACCACTAGGATGCTTGGATTCAGCTACGAGGTCCAGAGTTAACATGACAGTACAGACATACCTGTGCAGTTCTTGTTTACTAACATCATAAAACCAGAATGGCACATCTGCATATTCATTTTTAGAGATGAACATAGTACACATTTTTTTAAATATCATCAGATAGGAAGAAATATGTACGAGGAAGTAAGAGAGAAGCAGAGAGGGTGTGGGCGTGCATGTGGAGAACTATTAGCAAAAAGGCCAGAGAGAAGGAGAAATGAACCTTCAGATAATTTCTTATTTAGCAATGAGATGGTGAAAGCCTACAGGAAATATTTTACCAATGCTGTTTCTAAGAAAGTAACATCTATAGAATAATGTCACCTTTATATTACCACAAATCAAGTAAGCATTTAATTAGCATGACGTCAGATGAACACACCCAGCACAATTCAGACATCCCCTGTGAAAAGTGTGGGTGGCCAGGTACAGATCAATTCAACAGATAATGCAGTGATCCACTCAAGTGCTACAAATGTTTACCAAGCAACCAGCAAAAGATATTGCCACACAGCAAAAGTTCTAGGCTGCGTCACCAGCCAGCACAGCATCACACCACATGCAGGTAAGCACAGCAGCTAGCTCTCATACAAAGCAACACACATTGCAAAGTAATCAGTTATTTAATGGTGCCCATGCAAAAATCATTTTCATCCTTCACCTGCACCTCTAATAGTTTATGTCTCCAATGGCAGAATATAGAGTCAGAGAGCATGAGAAACAATTTTTAGTTAAAAAGCACAGGTCTACAGTGAATCCCTGTTGAATCCATTGCAAATGCCGTTCTGTTGTCCAGTGCCTAACTTCACGGTACAGAATATCTTATCATCACATACAAGTCAAGGATGGGAGGCAAATAAATACAGAATTAAGAAAACAGAAAACCTCATTTAATAAAAAAAGTCTTCGTTTTGGGGGAACCTTTGTATTACTCTTCTATCTTGCTTCCAACAGATAATTTGATGGGGGGCAGAGTATCTATTAAAAGTAAAACTTTGGCTAATAGTTTTTCTTTATTTTTAACTAAAATTATGTAATTCGGACCATAATGAACAGACCACACACGTCTCATTAAATATACCCTCCAATACAACTATGCAACTGATTTGAATTCCTCAGGTTTTTCTTGCCCATGCCCTCTTAGGCGCACGTTCAATTCCAGTTCTCACTCCCGGCTGTCTACAAGGCTGTTACGAAAAGGATGAAAGCCATCAGCTGCTGCACAGACCTTTTCTTTGCAGGTATCAAGCCACTTTACAAAGGCAAGTATGTTTCATTACCCCAATTTGGTATGAGAAAAATAAGGCAGATTAAGCAATTTGTTTAACCTAGCAGAACCAGGACTTCTGTGACACCTTGTCCTACACTTCAGGAACAAGGCAGCTAACCATACAGAAACTCACACATTCCCAGGTGAGCTTCCAACAAGGCCAATGTCTTACTGTAACTTGGTCAGTTATCTAGGTAGGAAAAACTTCTATGGAAATGGCATTCATAATATTGGAGGTGACCACGTAGTTTGCAACATATGAGCTGCAGTATATAGCTAACCTACTTCGTGTCTCCCGATTTTTTTATTTTTTTTAATACACAATTTCTGCAAGCTTGTTTGCGTGGGTGGTTTTTGGAGGTGTGGAGGTGGTGTTTTGGAGGCGTCCTATTCAGCGATATAGTCACAGTATTAAGGGATCTGGACAACCCCCTTCCACATTTACTTTATTTCATTGATCAGTATAGCATCAAACAGGACAGCTGTGAGGAACTATTTTACCACAGCACTTCCAAGTTAGTCCCTGTGTGTGGGAATCACCTCACGTCACTTTGGCTGCATAACTTTCAGACAGACAAATTAAGGGAGCCCCCTGAGTGCCCCTCTCTGTAGGGAGCAGAGCACATCCAGAGGCCAACACGTTCCAGCTGCAGAGTCACACCAGAACACGTGGCAGCCCGAAACCCCCATCTAAGCCACAAGGCAAGCAGTGCTGTTCTGCCCCAACACGTACAGCCTGCTTGCACAAAACAGTTTTGTGAATGGCCCTTCCGCATCCATACTTCGTCAACACTGTATATACCAGCCCTGGAGCATCCATAGCTCATGCTGAAGTGACACGCTATTCAAATATATTGCAGCATTACCAAGGCAGACTTGGGCACACAGCCCCCCCAAAATAAATGTTCTCTGCTTGTTAAATCAGACACTGACAGATACTCATCTATGTCCACTTCATCCAGAAAACTGTTTTGTACATAACAAATTTCCCTATCTGATTTAAAATTAGTTTCACATAATTCCTTATGTAAGTACTGGAAAAGTCAAAGACTTTCTGAAAATGTAACATGCAATTCTATTTAGAAAAATCCTTCTCATGAAGAAAACCTTAAGAAAGGAAAAAAGTGGGAGGTTATTAACACCAGGAAGGCATCCTTCACAAAAACTAAGTCTATGTCCAAATGAAGATAAAGAAACAAGAATACTTTTAAGTTAAATATAGAAATACCAAATCATTATTCCTCCCCAAAATACTCGAGAAGCAACTTGTAAAAGGCATCGGTAACTAAGAGTACATTATTTTCATTCATTTTCATTTAAGGAGAAAAATCTGGCATTGTAAAGCTAATCAATAATCAGGACTAAAAAAATAAAATAAAATTCATACTCAAAGAAGCTACGACCATGGCATTAAAAAATGAGCATTTTGCTTGTGTGCACTCTCAAGGAGTTTGCAAGACATTCCCAAGCTAAAAACCTTTTTCGTGGAAGACACTGATGTGCTCATCTCAAATTGAAGTGTTAAAAGAAGTAGTTACAAAACAAATTGACAAAACGGACAGTAAGAAATCACTGGAAATGGATGGTACTCACTCAGTTTTGAAGCAACTGAAGTGTGAAATAGCTGATTCAGAACTATGGTGAATAACCTCTCATCAGCCTTGTCACACAAAGACTCTGAAGTGGCAAATGCTTCAGAGGAGATACAGAAACCTATAGTCTGAAACACCTGATGTCCGTGCCAGGCAACCCAGCAGAACCTTTTAACAAAACTGTAGAAGTGGGCACCTGGGCAGCTGTAACAGGTTGGGACACTGCCAACAAAGATTTTGTAAAGGGAGGTTGTCTGTCTGTCACCTAGCAATTGAAGTTCTTCAGAGGAAAAATATATGGATAAGGGAGATTTGGTTAATAATCAAAGTCCACTTAGATTTCTAACAGATGTTAGAAAGACATGTAAGGCATGTCATCAGACTTTTATAAAAAACTAAGCAGTTATGGAATTAACATGGACAAAGAAAAACCCCCAAACAGTTAGAAGTACAAGGGTAGAAAAAAAATGAAATTTTTCACAGTGGAGGAAAGTCAGGAGTAGAGTTGAACAAGGCTCTAGGAATAGTACATTCAACTTATTTCATACAAAGAAGTAAGAACGAACAGTAGGTGACAGCTTGCTGATGACACCTAATTTACTGAGGGTAATAAAGATGAGGGCTTACTACAAAGAATCATAAAAGGACCTTCTGAAACTTAGTAATCAAAATGCCAGGTGAAATTCAGCAGAATCAAATATAAAGCCATGCCCAGGGGAATAAAACAGGCTTAATTTCACATCACAGTTACAGGCTTCGAGCTGATCACAGCCCCTTGGGAACAGGACCCTGAGACTACAACAGATAGTTCTATGAAGATGTCAGTTCAACACTCCGTAACAGCCAAAAGCTATTCAACATTATAAGCAATTACAAAAGGAAGACAGACCACAACAGAGGAGGTCATTGCAACACTTCTTATGTCTGTGCTGGCCACAGTTTATACTGTGCAGTTCAGTCTTCCAGTCTTCTCTGTCTTTAAAACACCCGACCTATAAGTTGTAGGAAACGAGACAATATACTGGGGGAGCATCACTGTGCACCTGCTCTGCTATACTTTTCCACAGATAATCACTCATAGATGACAATGGAGACAGATGATGGGCCAAATGGGCCTTTAGTCTAGATGGAACTGTGGTCAGACCAGTGTGCTTTTCTAAAGTAAAAGTGACACCATAAAATGCACTGGAGAACACCAAATACATTGCCTACCTGGGACCTAACCATAGGTGTGCTTAGTTCACAAGTGTATTTCATCAGTTCAGTCTGGGTTTGTCACGGTTTAACCCCAGCCCGTAACTCAGCCCCATGCAGCCGCTCGCTCACCTCCCTCGCAGTGGGATGGGGAAGAGAATCGGAAGGATAAAAGTGAGAAAGCTCATGGGCTGAGATAAAGACAGTTTAACAGGGAAAGCAAAAGCAAAGCAAACCAAGGAATCCATTCCCCACTCCCC
>JAVJGG010000058.1:19398976-19417789 GCA_035590195.1 Aviceda cuculoides
AGGTAGGTATCTTGGGGTTACACAGGTCTGTTCCAAACTGATGCTAGCCTTAAGGCTGAGCTCCACATAGCACCTGGTGCACACCCTTACAAGATAAAGACACTCAAAACTTCCTTATAAAATCCTCTCCACTCTTGGTTCTGAATCCTAAGAAACTTCTTAAAGCTGCAATTTGTTACAGCTTAGCTGTGAACTTCTGTGTATTACAGGAAAGAAAGAAAAGCAAAACGCAAAGTCTTTCTGTGTGGAAGGCAAGACTAGTCACTAACCTAAAATAAATGAAATGGGCTCTAAGGCAGAATCTTAAATTCAACTTAATTGATAGTCAGGTTCCTTACTAGCACAACTGAGAAATGAGTTATTACTGACATGGATAATTTGCTAATTTCAGTTTATAACAAAATGCAAATCTACTTCTTTGAAGTTCTGTTTTACAGTTGTTTATAAACTGCTCATTTGATGCATTTGTGTAAACTGAGAAATTCCAAACTAGTACTGCTGTTACTTGTTGAATTTATTATAATTTGGCTTTGATTTAGTAATCGTATTAGGCAATTAGAAAAGCTAAAATTAAGCTAGGTACACAAGTACTATCCTTTCTTGACTACAGTTTTTGTAAGTAGCAATAGGTTCATTTCTTTCAGTAGGCCATAATCACACACAAAATATTTTGACAACTGTTCTATACTGTTAGTTAGACAACAGCTACTTTTCTTGTACGCCTAATTAGTTCCCTGATTTAATCTTCAGTTTTCCCTCATGTTCCAGGGTAACTTTTGACTTGGTCAAAAGAAGGGGTGGCAGGGGAAAACTTCTCTAGCAGCCTTTTGCTTCCATTGTCCTGAATTCTCGTATTGGAGAGAACTGAAATGAGGTTATTAATGGTAATTTACTTCAAGAACATTTTGACAGTCTTCCTTTGGAAAGAATTTAGCAAATATCTATTATATCTACAAATCAACACATCAAAGTGCTAACAGGTGAGGGATTTGTATGCCGAAGATAAAGCTATTACTTTGTAACATCATTTTTGTGTTTCACATTGGTAATGAAATGCATCCCAGAATACCACTAGTAATCTGATTTTACATGGCATGGCACATTTGCAGACTTCTGACTGAGAATTAGCAACTATTGGAGCTCAATCAGTGCATATAAGCGCCTCTTTCTCTGAATCAAAGAGAGAGCTCCAAGGTTCTTACCACTATGCCATTTATTTCTCTGCCTTCGTATTTTGTGCTGCTGAGTCTGACCAGGCCAGCAAGGCTAGTTGTTCTTATAGAGTGCTGAACATAAAGAAATTTAACAGAGAGATTCAGAAGTGGCCACCAAAGAAGCCTTGCAAAATTACTTCCATTTCTCTCTCCCTAAGAACACCTCTCACGGTTGCTGCTGTTTTCCCCAAACTTCTCTGTTCCAGGAGGAAAGCAGGTGGTCATTACCTTGCACAAGCACTTTTACTCAGTATTGTGGCACTGCCTCAATAATTCCCTTCTACTTCAGCAGCAAGGTCAGCACAGCTGCAGCAGGGTCACAGTGACCTAGAGGGTCGCTGCAGCACAATTCTGATAAAAGACCTCCGTGCCCTTTTTCTAGGGGCTTGAGCACTGTAACTGTGCTGAGGGCCCACTGTCCCTATCCAGTGTACAAAGACATCCACACAAGAGCGCACGCTGGTCCATGCGGTCACAAATTCAGAATACTCATTCTCCCAGCTCCTGCTGTTTGCCTTTGTAAAAGCCAAAATGGTTTTAGACAGAGAAGCCAGAACCCAGGATTCCCCATCCTCCTCACATGCACACAAAGAGAATCAAGAGTATCCTATCACATCACCATGCCAACTCAAGCTGTAGGCTTGCTTTAAAAGGAGTCACTAACTGACATTATATCAGGCCCCTCTCTATGAAATCATATTAAATAAATTGTAAGAATACATACTGGATTAGGCCCTTCCAGGATCGAGACAATCAGATGTGTCATTTCTCACTCACTAGTAGGATTATTACGTTGACAGACAGTAGTCCTGGACTTGCATGAAAACAGATTATAGGTTATTTCTAGGCAAGAAAAATGCTGGGCAAAAGCATTTCTTACTAGCATTTTCATGCTTTGGGATTTAGGCATCTCAGTCCCAAGTAATTCCTACATTATGTGCCCATGTGATTTATTAGGGGCACCTCTAGACATCTTTTGAACAGTCCATCAGGTTTGCATTGTTGAGAGCAACAACAATGCTTTAAAAATAAACTACAGAATTCAATTCTATCTCTCCTCACCAATTTCATTTTCAGGATGAAGAAGGGTTCTTAGATACAGCCAAGACATCTATAGAGTCCAGGAATCTCCAAGGTCAGAGGACAGCTGAGAGAAGACTTAATCTCACCACAGAAGTAACGAACTTGCTAGTTGTACAGCATTACCTTACTTACAGTTACTTCGCCCTACCTGAAACTCAGCAAAACGTCACTCCTGCAAAAATCCATATGTGCTTTACTGGAATGGAGATTTATGCATTTTTGATCACTCTTAGGAATTCTAAAAAACAAATCTGAGTTTAGGAAGGAAGAAAAAGTTTTAGGGTTTTAGTAATGACATTAACTGTAAATTTCAGCTGTGGCAGTAACGACCTTATTATGCTGCTACATGAGCCAAGGTCCAGTAAGCGGAAGGATAAAACCTCTTCTTGAAACACATTCTCCCTCAGAACTGTCTCATGTAACAGAATATCTACATCACAGGGAGTTTCAGTGATATAATACTTTGCCTGCCAGATGTGTACATATGACAGCAAAAGCTGACACATATAGCTACAATGAGTAACACATCACCAATTTAAAGCTGACTACAAACAATGCATCATATTAAATCATTCATCCCTGCAGCAGCCGCGCCCAGTCCTGTTTAGGGAGACACCTTCAGTGTCTCATTAGGTACATGTCACAAGGTAGGGCCTGGAAGAAGCTCTTGTCAGGGTAACCCATATAGTCCACGTTTAATTTGTGAGATGAGACAACCCCTGTAGATGTCACCACTGGAAGTTTTACAAACAATGGCAGTTTTAACGCAAGGAATGCATCACCTGTGACACATAAAGGATTTTACAACCCACCTTCAACTTCCTTCTAACAGTTCCATGCCTCAAAGCAATGCCAGGTTCTCTGCAATGGCTGTAGTGCAGTTTGCTGAACTTCTCACCCACAATTATTAGATCTTTTTCAGAAAATTCAACTGGATGTTCCTTCTCAGTCTGTCCTTTGTCTCCTCCTGGCTTGACAGTAAGAACCCATGGCACTGGCAACACTGAAAAGTTCTATCACAACTCTGCTATTTGCACTAGAGAGTTAGCTCCCACATCTACCAACATACACCTTGAAAAAGGTCCCATGTAGTAGACTGACTATCAGTATCCCAACTTTAAAGCCTTCTCCTTTTTGCAGACAGTGCAAGAATGTCTGAAGACAGTTGCAGGACTAATTCTCTGCAGAAATCACCAAAGCCCTTATAGCCAAAATGAACACACATTGTGGTAGGAGCAGACATCTGCAACTCCACAGCTTTCCTTTTATTATTTGCAAGTTATCTACAGCACAACTATTTCAAAAAAATGTATTCCTACTGATCCATTATTGTACATACCCCATATTTAACTTCAGGTGCAGCATAGGGATTGGTATTTTACAACATCCATAGACACACATACATTCTTTATATTAGCATTAGTTCTATACAAATACTGCTCTGATTCTTTACTCAATAAGAAATCAAACTCATTTGACACCTGTGCAAGATTTCTTTGCAAATCAGGTAAGAATAGCATGTTCCAGAGTCCCTAATCCAGCCCAGTTTGCTTAAAATGTGCCATCATCTTTCTCCGCTTCCGCTCCAGAAAGTAACCAAAGTTAACAAAGGGCTTTCATCTAGTGACTGATGTCTGGAAGCTAGAGATAATGTACAAGCAGTATACAAGTAGAAATAAGTGAATACTAAGCACAAACCCACCTCCTGCTCTTTCTTTCCAAATGCACAACATCCACAAATATATGTTCTCAATTATAGCCAACTTCACCTTGACAGCAGACATTCCTATACTGCAGTCAGGCTGTAGCATAAGCCTCACAGAGATTCCTCAACTAGCTCTAAAGTAGTTGGGCTCACATACAAGTAACAGTGGTGCTGCTATGATAAAACACACCAAAGAAGGTGGAAAAATACTGGAGGGTTAGGGTGTTAACCCATCAGCAAAGGATTAAACAGGATGACCAAGATAGTTACTGCCCTCAGGTGACAGCCCCACCCCTGTGGAAGGTGCCCTGTCCCTTCCAGCAGTGTCAGTGAATGGCACAGAAATCCACTTGTAGACCAACCCAGTTTATAGTCCAGGGCGTTAAGGTAAACAAGGAGCATGGGTTCACATACCATTCAGCCATGGATAGTAGCAGGAAGGATGTGACAAGGGCCAAAAAGATAGCACCTGAGTTACCATCCCACTTAATCCATCATTAAACATGCAGGAAGATAAGGTTCACCACTCCTACCACTACCAGTGGTGCCCAAACGTCAGTCATTCCTGCAGCTTGATTCTCTTACTCTCCAATACGATTGGAATTGCTTGCTCCAAATACGCCAGCAAACCAGTTTACTAGGGCAATACTCAGCAACAGCCAATTCTGAGTGAATATTGAATCTGCAAACACCATCACTGAAAGAAAATGACACGCAAACATCACAGGGACATGTGGGTGATGTGCATCCCTAAGGAGACTTACAACATATTGTCAACTTAGTTCTTTTTTTGCTAATGGCTTTGTATCTAAGCTACAGTAAAAACATCAATTCCAAAGGATACCGTGCTTACTAACATGATTCCTCTAGCCCAGGGCAAACCCAATTGAATTATGTCATAAACTGCAGGACGATATATATTCATATATCCAAGAAAGAGCAGCAAAACACTATAACCAAAGCTGGACTGCTGCTTCTACACTGGGAGTCAGCTTGCACAGACATCAAAGCTTGGTACCAAGTGCTGTTCTTCAGCACAGAGAAATCCTCCCATCTGCTAGTCACACAACATTTAATAGTGCCGAGAGTAATATATTATCTTCTCCTACTTTTGTTCAAATTCTTGGTCAGCGACTAGAATTCCTTACCCCTGGCTATCATCCTGCCATTGCTGGGTTGTGCTGGATAAACTATCTATAACAGAATAGCACTTATGTCCTACAACGGGGTCTTCTGGTACTGGGGCCTGTCAGACTGAGTTCTGTTGCTGATTCTGATAGAGAGTTCAGAGATGCCACACAAATTATTGGAGGAGGGCACTGTGGTCTAAATGAGAGAGAAGAGGACAAAGAGCTGGGAGATCAAACCACAAATCCCAACTCTGCCACTCTCTCATTCAGATAGCCTCTTACAGATTACAGTGCCTTGTGAATAAAGCTGATGTTAGACACTGGATTCAACCCCAGATTTGGTGCGCAACTCTTGAGCAGGTCACCTACATTTCCAGACATTGGTCTCTCACTTCCATGGGAAGATGTTTCAATAAAACTGGTTATGCTATTTTGCAATTAGGTGGTGTTCTCTAATGAATCCTTAACAAATTAACAAGGCTAATGTGCTGAATTCCTTGAGTTGTGATCCCTCAAAACGCAATTCTTCTTCCATACTACTAAGCATCTTACTACTTCGTCTTCAAGACAGAGAGGTGCCTTTGGTACAAGACAAGTCATTTGAATACTTAAAAAGAAGTTATGCAAATACTGTAAGGTTAACAATACACATCAGGCACACCAGCTTCCTGGCACTGCTTCCAGAAGGGATAAAGCAGTAAGTGTGGTGAGGCTACCACAGGTGGGAGCTGTAGGCAATGAGAATTAGCAGATGGGGAGCAGAAGCCTTAGCAGATCGCTTGGTCACACACTATTACTAAAATTTCGCCATCTGCCACAGGTGGAAAACAGGATGGAAGGAGAAAAAGACAGCTGTTTGTTTTTTCATTTTGTTTGCAGAAAGAAGAGGAAAAGGACTTAGGATTATCTTATTGTCATGAACGGCCACAGCGTTCATGCCCCAGTTTGGTGTATGGGACCTGCACTAATCCAGAGGGTTCATTCTAGAACCTTGCATTCTAGACCAGGACTCCCGGACCTGCTTGCACTGCTACCACCACCTACCACAGCAGCGGCAGAGGTTCTGCTAGTGATGACAGCAGCAGCTCCTGGCTTCCTGTTGAGCCAAAAAGCAAACACAGGAGAAAGTGCATTTCCAGCCTCATCTTCAGTTGGATGAGACAAAAACTGGGGGATGCCTGACCCCAGTTCTCTGACCCTCAAGCTAATGCCAAGCTTTTGTGCTGAATTTCAAATCAGTGTATGTGGTACATCTTGAAGTGTAAAATACACAAATTTAAGAGAGAAAACCTCTCCGGGACAGCCTATAAAGACCAAGTAAACCTACATCAAGTGCAGTGGTGGGTGCTGATGACAACCCACTTCAGAGATTAAAAAAAAAAAAAAAAAAAAAAAATCAATTACTCATTTCTACTGCCAAGGTATCCTATTCCTTTGACTCCTGAAAACAAAATAAAACTAGTGCACTGACTCAATGACAAATGCTAGTTTCATAATTAGGGTGGAGCATGCAAGCAACTATAAAGGTGGCTCCAATCTGAGACTCTCACTTCTGCTGGATGCGTTTGAAAGCTCTGGATTTTGAGTGAGGTAAGCATAACTTAAACATACTGGGTGTTTCAAATCCTTGAACCTAACTTAGATTACTTTCCTCCTTGGGAGAGTTGGTCCAGTTTTACAGAAAAAAAACAAAACACAAGAATCTCTTTTCATCTAGGTTAAGTATTAACATTGTTAGTAAACCAATGAACTGTGCCAGATGTATTTCAAAATTCTGATGCACAGGACTGTTATTCTCTGCTTTGTTTGCAGTCATTCTTCAAGACAACATCTGAGAACCATGGAACATTTACTCAATGATAACCTTCTGAAGTATTTTACCCAGTATGCTTTAATGGAGGGTAGCACCAGTGCACTGTCCATTGCTGGGCTGAAAAATCTACTTCAGAATCAATTTGCACAGTACCTGAAGGTAAGTTTCACTCTTATTATATTCACTGTGCTTCCTACGAAAATGATAGGAAAAAGGAAATACAGGCAATGATGTTGCAAGGCAGATTATTGTGCCCAAATAGTTTCCCGACTCCATAAATAATCCTTAAACAAGGGTTGGTTTATAAAATTTCATTTACATTAATGAACAGTAGAGCCAAACAGATAGCCAAGTAGGGAGTTTGTAACAAAGCCCTATGAAATAAAATGCAAAAAATCCAAGCTGCTGCTTTGTTTGGGTCTTTTTATGTAAGCCGAATTTCATCTGAGTCCTATAAAAATTTTTTTTGTTTCAGTCTAAATAATAAATCTTGAATCTAGAAAATATATAGAAAAATCTATAAACCAAGTAAATCAGTAGGACAAATTTAAAGGTAAGAGACATGAGACAATTTCTCTCTTAAGTTCCTACCATCACAAAATAAAAGGTTTGCCATTCTAGAAAGATGCCAAATAAAGAGATGCCACCAAGCTAGAGAGAGAAATACCCATTTCCTGTAGCTGGAAAAAATCTAGGTCCTGATTTCATATACATTCTCTGTCAGACCTTTCCTGAACTGCATTAGGACAAAATTTAGATACTTTTGCTAGACAAATCCTTAAATACTGCGTTTTGGATAGCTGACAAAAGCAGTTTTTGCTAAAGGTCTGAAAGAAGTTGCACCTCAACAGAAAAATCCAGTATTTTGTGAAATACGGTAATCCAATTTAATCACTTCATTAACATGAAGTGGCTAATTAAAAAAAACAACAAAAAAACCCAAAGCTTTTTTCCCTTAAAAACATGTCAGAAATCAATTGCCAAAAATTAATAGGAAGTGTAATGGCAAATTCAGAAATATAATGCTTTTTATATATATTAGCTGTAGACAATTTAGCACCATACCCATTTTCACAGATATGTGGAAATGGAAGGGCTCAGGAAAAGCAATACTCATGTTTTCTGTCTGGTTAACAGACATTTTCAAGCATCTACTCTTTGGAGAAATATATGGCATTATAATAAATCAACATAAAAGCACAACAGGACATTACAAAACATATATAGACATAAAGTATGAAGAAAAAAAAACTTTTTTAAAATTTAAATTACAAATCAAAACTGTTTTTATATTATTTAACTAGCCTGATCAGGGATGTTATCAGAACACTCACTGCATCAGGATGTTACATGCATACTTACCAGACACAACAAATTAAAGGAGACAATAATCTAGACTGGAATTAATACATTAGCAAGAAATTTTCAACAATGAATACAGTATTTCTAGTAAGGAGGGGAAAAGGGGAGGGAAAGAGACTCTCAGGTCCTGGTCCAAAGCCTAACGAAAGTAGCAACATGTTTTCAAAAAGCACATGCAGGGCCCAAATTAGTATCTAATAAATCAGTAAGTGGTATGCATATCAGTTTTTATTGGCGGCTACGTACATGCTGCAGCTATTCCACCTGCTCCATTTCCTAAACTCCAAATTTACACACAAGACTGAAGTAACTTGAGCAATACCTGATACTTCTCAAATGGTTATCATATCTTTGTTAACATTTTTGGCAGGCCATAGCAAGCACTGTATTTCTAGTTTAACCAGTAAAACTGGTAAATACAACACTACCTGTAACATCTTCAAGTAACACTGACTGCTATTGACTGCATCACTTCTTGGCAATATTCCTCATAGGAAAATAGTTGTGGCAATCTATTTCATTCTCTTTTTTTTTATTCTTTTTTTTTTCCCTATAAAACCAGGATACATTCTCTCTTGATAATCTTATTAAATCGTTGGACAAAAATAATGATGGAAGTGTCAGCTTTGATGAGTTTGTGATGCTTGTAAAAAAGATAACTGGTACAGAATAGTATGGCACCTGCAAGAATGAATATCACTGCTTTGAAGGAGAAGAGCCTGGCGTTTGTGTACATTATATGTACACCTAAACCCCCAGATTTGTTACAATTTTAACAGAATAAAGATTTGACATATAACAAAGTATGTCGTATTGTGTTTTCTGCACATTTGCTAGCCACACTTCCCAGCTAAACCGCCTCACAATTAGTTCAGACCACCTGTTTCTATTTCACACTGCATTTAAGAAAGTGTCATTTAACAAACATTGCTTTACTTGAGCTATTATTTGTACCTCTAGAGCAATTCAAATCAAATGGTTTCTAAAACACACAAAAAGAAAGATGTATCATTCCATTTGAGGAGTGTCCCTTAGTGTATACTATCCCATACTCCTCCCAGTTCATTTTCATCATCCACATAAGATGACACTTCCATATGGTAAACAGTTCAAATTTTTAAAACATAAGGTACTTATTGAAAATAACAATGCAACAATGCTAAGCATGATGACTGTAACATTACATGTTCATTTTTAATTATATTTACAAAAGCATGTACTTTTTACTTATGACTTGTAAATGGGAATACTTAAGTACATATAGGATCTGAGTCATTGCTGTTGCAATTAAAACATTCACTACATTTATTTGGTGCAGTTTTAATCTTTTCATTTCATGATTCCCTGTGACATATGTATTTTCATACATGTAATTGATGAGCATTATTATTTACTTTAAGAGGAAATTAATGAAAAAGAAGAGAACTGAGAAGAATGGAAATTTTGAAGACAAGTAATTTAGGCACTAATCCTACCATAGAACTTGGAATTTTGGACTGAATTTTAAAACCAACATCATCCATTATCCTGATAAATCAGTTAGATCTCAGAGTTACTTAAGGACTTAAAGACTCAACTTAATTGAAAAGCCCATCAAGTGCATTCAAGATCCCATACTAAAGTGGTTTCCTATCCCTGCATTGCCCCTCCATGAAATGAGAAATAATGTACTCCATACCAGTGATGCATGAATAGAAGACTTAGAACATTCATATCATGTTTAAATATCATAATTTTTAACAGACTCCTGGTCCATTCTTTTACAGAAACCCTTCAGTTGCTAAAATGTGTTATGTTTCTTGGAAGAAAAGTAGTTATTACTTTCTTCTGGTTTATGAAAAAAATTATTCTGAATTAACAATATGTTTTGATTTCAAAACTAATTATACCCCCCACACATTTGCTTACTAAGCTACGTTAGCTACCTTACACACAAGCAAAATCACAGAATTTTAAGAGGGGCTTTTGCATGAGTGGGTCATACATTCCTTCTCATCTCTTAGACAACCTTTGAAATGTTTTAATTCAATCGAGTTACTGACATCCTGAATAGGAAAAGTGGTCACCAAGAAACAATCATGTTGTAAGAGTGCCACCTACTGGCAAAATCTATTTCTGCACAATTTCTCGAGTTACAGAAAATGCACTTATTTTACCTGGTGCAATATCTGAAGTTTCATGATCTTACACAAGGTGCAATAGGTCATAAAGAACAACGGTCACAATTAAAATTAGCTTTTTTAGATTTAAAACAAACAAACAGACAAACAAAAAAGCATATTAGAATTATTTCTGGAAAGAGTCTTTTTTTTTTTTTCTAGAACAGTATTAGATGCAGTTGCAATAAAATTTACAAAGAACATAATTAAAAGGCTCATCCAAAAAAAATAAACCCAAGTTTAATAGTAGAGGAAGACAAGGGAAATGGAACAAAACAGATAACTTTTGCCATCCAGTGAATCCAGTTCATTAGCATTCACAGAGTATACAGTTTCCTTTTAAAGGGGTTAATTTTAAAATTATTACTTGCAACAGAAAACTCATCCTAAGCACTACTGTCAAGCAAATGCATTACTTTCCTGAACAGCTATCTTCCTGCAAAGAACAGTAACAATTTACCTATCATTGTTATCCAAAAGGCTAGAAAGTAAAGCAGAAAGCTTAAGAATATATAATGGCAACATGAGCTGCACATAATCAACCAAGATGACATCGAGAACTTGAGGGACTGTGATTGCTGCTCATGTACCTCCCTCATTTTCCTTACTGAAATCAAACGTGTGTTAAAGAGGAACTGAAGCCAAAACCTTAAGGTGGTGTTTTGATAGTGTAAATGGCATGGTCTGGTGAATACAGATAACTGCCATAGTAGAGGTTGGGGGGGGAGTGGGGTCCTTCAGAGTACACATTTTTAATTTAAGCCTAAGTGAAAATATCTAATAGCTACTTCAAATCTCTCAAATGCAGCTTATAAATCACAGCTTATTAATATTTTCAAATTCTAGGTCTCATTTCCTTTAAGTTTTCACCACACAGATATTCAGCTTTAGGAATTCTTTTTTCCCCTACGGTATTAGAAATATACAATTTTGGCTGTTTTACATTATTAAGCCATGAACTTCCATTATTTGTATGCAGAGACTCCTAGTTTTTCCAAGGTATTTGAAATATGAACTCTACAATACTTGCAGTCATTTACACATCAATATAATTGATATCAATATTCCCCAAAACAAGCAACACAGGGTTATACAGGGTTTCCCTCCTATGTAAAGTTACTCACGGGTGCTTTTGCAGAACCCAGGTTGAGCAACATTGCTGTAATGATAATCAGCAGAAACAGACAAACAGCTTTGCAGGCAACTCTACATTTGCACATTCAGTTGTACATTCTTCATGGTTCAAAACAGAACAAGTCACAATTGCCTCATCACATAAAAACCTTTTACAATGCTCAAAACTTTTTACTAATAAAGACAATGCTCTTCTATAGTACAATAACTTGTGTTATTTTAATTGAAACAGTTGCCAGTAATATGATTTCTCATTATTTCAGCCACCTGTTTTTCCTTTGGAAGCCTAATTCTGAGTTACATGATTACTTGACAATGTCAGTTTTTATTTCTAATTAAAAAAGGTTCAAATTTTCATAGAAGCAGACAAAGGGAAGCAAAATAGACCAAGATATTTTATATGTACTTTAGAAGAAGCTATCAACTTTGGTGAGTACAGTTCCAGGTATTTGAATGCTTAGCAAATTCAGAAAGGATGTAAGTAGCTGCATATTTTACAGTTGCCCCCCAGTTCCCCTGCCAAGCTACATTTTTGAACTTTTGTCTTTTTTCCTTTTTCTTAAAAATAAGAGAAAATACAGCTACTGCCCCGCTAGTGCTCTTCTCCCTCTTCAGTTTCCAAAGGAGCAGGAAACGGAAGAAAAATACACTGCTTTGCTCTTAGGTTAGCACTCATTTGAGCCACTCAGTGGCATCACAAGCTATTATCAGTACTGATATGGTGTTTCCAATTGACTTTCTTGGATAATGAAACATCTGCATCAGTTTGGTAGTTCACAAACTTCATTAATCTGCTTCTCATCCAATCATTTTTACTGATTTGTTATTATATAGAATATCTAAACAGTTTTTAACACAAGATGGACTCTGCTAAGACAGATTAGTTAGTAGTTATAATTACTGATAGTGCAAATTTCCCCCGTGGAATGATTTACATCTGTTTCTTGCCCAGAACTGAGATGTCAAAGATCAGACTAAAATGCTGAAATATGACTGCTAATAACCAATTTCAGAACCTTAGCGTAGCTCAGAACAAAAGAATATCCATTATATGTACTGCAAACATACTGCTTCAATTGTAAACACTGTATTAATCTTCTATGACACATACATTCACTCCATTATTTTCTTAATTTTATGTCCACATAATTTTCTCTTTCACACATATACTTTACTTGCCCTTGAATGCAAACTGCAAATCACTCAATTACTTGTGGAATAAAATTTTGTCCTAGATATACTGTACTAATACACACTAGCATTTCTGTAACCGAAGAAACTGCCAGTAGGGCTGCAGCAGACAAGCATCTGTGTTCCTGCCTGCAGCTAAGTGTGGAGCTCTGGAGCTCTGCATCGGAGCTGCTGTGAACAACCCTTAGAATAACGGAGAGAAACCGGCAGTTCCAAAGTGACTCATCCCCTCCTGATGACCTGACTGCATCCTGAAAAGGTACCCGAGGTCACTAGCTGAAACGCAGTCATGAGAAGTTAAATAAAACTGGCACTAAAAAGCCCTAGAAACAAAGATGCCCCAGAATCAGTCTTCCATACTATCCCTCTTGCTTCCCAAAAAAGTTACAACAAGCTTTCAACATCTTCCACTTTTTACAACACATTACTATTGTGAAATTGACCCCTCCAGTGAAAGAGTATGCCTTTGCATACATTCAAGAAGGGTGAAGGAAGAGACCTCTTACGACTGCAAGCCCACAAATTTGATACCAAATGCAAAGTTTACCTCTGTTCACCTGAGGACATTTCCAAATGCCACCAAGTTTTAGCAGCAAGTCTCACACTGAAACTCTGAAGGTCTCCAATTTACCTTCAAAAGTTCAGACTATATTATCTCTCCTGTGCATATAAACAACCTTGACAAACAGGTGAAATGCTTTAAAAACCTCCTATTTGCATGTTTCAGACTAAGCAGATGTGGAGAAAAATATGTTTTACTTACAAATCCCAACAAAACTCTTTTGAAGGAAACTGATACAGAAACAGTAGGTCACTATGAGCAACCCACTTAATTTATCACTAGAACAGATGTTTACATCTTACACCAAGATACTACTTTATTTCTCACACATATTTCTGTTGTTCTTCATTTTCTTAAAAACCCTGTCTTACTGATCATTTTTTAAGTTTTACTGTTATGACAATGTGGTACCATACTCTCCTGAACTAGGAGATACCTGGAAGAAGTCCACTCTAAAATTTGACCATTGGCATATGATATAAAGCCCTGTCATATCCACAGCATTGAAATTTTTCTCAGAAGGAGGACTGTGAGATCCATAGGGGAGGATGGTATAGTGGTTTTTTATACTATTATATAAAGGAAAAACAAGAATTTTCAATAGCAGCAGCAGCTTTCCATATAATCCTTCTTATATAAATTCATATTTTTATAATAGCTTTGTGCTATACTTCTATATTTTATTCTCTAGTAAAGCCAACCTAATCATTGTCATCTACTCCCAGCATCAGTCTACAGCCAAGGAATCTATTAGAAAAATTACAAAAATAAAAGCTAAGGCAAATCACAGAAGTGAGCAGGTGAAGGCAAGTTACTATTAAAAGAGAATACCTTTGTAAACAACACTGAATAGGGAAAGCAGACACCTCTTCATGTCCTACCATGTAAAAATATAGATAGATCTTAACTTACACAGAGCTAACTCCCTTTTTAACAAAAGATATATGTTCACAGAACATACGCAGGAAAAAAAAAAATCAGTACTTACAACAGGGTTTTTTGTGTCTGGGTCGAATTCTGTAGAATTTGCATCTGAAACAGAAGTTCAAAACAAACACAGTACATTTCCATTCTTCTACATGCACTACAAACTCATCATAACAGTTCTGTGGCATTTTTGGGCTTGCCTGCATTTAAGCTACAATCTTACACGTTGAAACACATACTGCACCACTTCTGAAGCTACCACAGGAAGCATATGACCTCAGTCACACACACTCCTTTCCTATTTGCCAAACCTTTTTCCTCTCAGCTCTTAGTGCTAGAAATTCATTCAATAGTAGTAGTATTGCAGTAGTAATATGAAGAGATTTAGCTCACCGGTGAATTGTGGCTATGGTTTGGCTACTCAAATGAAATGCAATGAAATGCAAATGAAATGAAAGCAAGTGAGAAAACCACTTCCCACTTTTTACTCCTCACCACCTGCACACTCCAGAGACTACAGAGGTGAACTGCAAGCATACCTTCTCCTACACTGGTTACATCAAGAAGCAGGTTTCAAGCAATCTGCATAATAAGAGTTCCTACTCCCTTCTGCAGAAAGGCAGCACAGGGTGCTTAGCTGAAAATGATCATGTTGCAAGAGCTAAATACCTAATGATCATAGGATCTATACAATAGTTGTAACAATAGATATACCTTTCACACATAGAACAAAATTTCTCCTAAGCAAATCATATTCACACCAGCATACTGAGCTCACCTTTCCAATTCAAACAGTTTCTTGCAAATTCCACAACTGCTAGTTGCATTCCCAGGCAAACTCCTAGAAGAGAAAACAAAAACCCCAGAATTTAAAAGGACAAAGAGTAGGACTGACAAAGTACTTGCTGTCCTGTCTTAAACTTGACTGCTTCGAAATCTTGGTACCCAGTGTACATACACAGACTTACCAAAAAGCTAAAACAAAAACAGCTGCTTAATGTAAAACTCATTCTTCAAACTTGGCACACTGTAAATACACGTGACACAGCTACATGCTTTAAGCCCTTTCAAAAAAGTTTTTTCTTCCTCCCATCTGTTTTACCAATAATTACTGCAAAGAAAGCCTGGGTATGTCCAGATTCAAATTTTGCTTTGGCAACTAGTCAAAGTAGTTGCTTACAAAATTTTAAGAAATGTGAAGTAGGAACCAAAGGTTCAGAGGCACTTACATAAACAGCACTTAGCTTATAGGCCAGATGGGCTCTTCAGACTTTACCATAATAAAATATACCAGTAAATCAACAAAAAATAGTTAATGTAGTAAATGTGTCCACATAGGTCCACAAACCTATGTTTTCCGCATATTGATTAATATCTATAATGAAGCTGATTTAATTACAGTGAGAAGCAACAACTCTCCACATAAAATGTGAATATAGCAAATAAAACTTCTGGAGTTGGGATAATATTTTTCTTCCTTCCTTATACAGCAGATGTAGTATATGACTATGACCCTGGGCAATATTTACAAGGCAAATATTTACAACAGTACACTTACTTCCCTAAGACAGGATACTTCCCTAGTGTGTGTTTGTTGTTTTGGGATTTTTTTTGCTTGGGGGTGGGGTGGGTGTGGGTGTTATTAATCAAATCAATTAGCTTGCTATACACCTCCAAAACACAGTAATTTCTGACTCTAATGATCTTACCAAGAAAAGGCTTTTTCTTTGTTCTTGCCCAGGAGATAGCTTGGAGTTTGCCTTCTGTTCCCCTAATTCCAAATCCTCCTGGGACCAGAATACCACTGTAATGACAGTCATATATAAAACAACCAACATGTAGAATCAAGCCAGCAAAGGAAGTCCATACAAATTGAAGAAAGACTTTTGAGGTTATAACAAAGCAAGCACAATGCACAAAAGGCATGTTTTGTATGACCATTCAGAATACACAGAATTTAACTCTAAATTTGGAGATTTGTCTCATTTACCCACCCAAATTTTCATCTGACCAACCTCATGCTTCACAGTGAAATTTCCACTGCTTAAATACGTATTGCTTAAATAAACTAGCTACACATTCACCACTCTAGGATCTTAACACCAAAACTTTGTCTACTAAGTAATACTGAAGAAATTAAATGCATTTTGACAACAAACATCCCTTTACAAATATAAATTGAAATACCAGCAATTATTCTTAAAGACGTTTGCAGAGTGCCACCAGCATTTACTAAGCTTTTATCTAACTACCTTTCACTATGATGCATGTTAACAAAGAAAAATCTTTGACAACTGACCCACTGTAAAGAAATCTAACTATCCAAAAAAAAAAAACCAAAAAAACAACAACCGAAGAACTGCAACTTGTCTAAAGAGATTAAAGCAGAATTTAAGTACGTAGGTTGATACTATAACTTGCTATGTCTGAAGCTTGTCACCAACCATGCATAAGTAATGGAAATGTGGATGCACTGAGAAGTGATTTGCTGAAGCATTTTTTATCACATGAAATAAATATCAGGGTCTGAATTTGGAACACAAAGTATCCGATGCCACTTACTCTGCTTTGCACAGTTTGTGCCATGCCTGGTGATATTTCACAGAGTTCTCCGCTTCCATAGAACGTTCAAGTTCTGTTGAATCTATGTACTAACAAAGAAAAATATGCAATAAAATATGCAACAAAATAGTCTTTTCTTCCGCAAAAGAGCAGCATACACTATATAACCAACTTTTTAATAGCATTAAGACAAAATATTAGATTTTCAAGCGAATTTCCCAATAAACCGGTAATAACTTCACTGAAGACCCAGTATTTGCTCTGAAGACCCAGTATTTGCTCTCATCGCAGCAGTCCATGCTGCTTTCTTTGCACATAGCTCCAAAGTTCTGCCTGCCTCCAGTCCTCATTTTGCTATCCTCCGGGTAAGCAGACTTGCTAGAATGCTTCATAACTGTGTAGCCAGGTTTTCTCCCAATGGAAACCAGGGCACCAATCACGGGGTGGTGCTGACCTTATCTTGACATCCAAATGAGATATGACCAGGGTGTTCACCTTCCTAGCTTTTGGGTGCCACAGTTTATCTAATCTTATCATAAGACTGGATAAACCTCCATTGCCTAGCCTGTGAGAAAGGATTTCTGGGGACTGTCATGAACGCCTCAACTGTAGAGAGGGAGGCAGACTCGTTATCTCTGTCCTACTAGAAATACTGCATTAGAATCTCTACTACCATTAATAAGCATGGCTCCTGAGGTACCACTAGAGCAAAAGAGTGAGGCGGCTATGTACTACACTGAGGACACAAAAGAATGGAGTTTGATTCTTGGTTTTGTCAGTCTTTTTCTCAGAATAACATAATTAATAGCATCCTGCTATAGAGTCCATCCCCCATAAAAATGAGATCATCTGAAATGACAAAACTCATTTGTGTGCAGAGAAAAGAAACAGAGAAGAAGATTGCTGAAAGTTTTCAAAATACGATTGTCTTCTAGCAAACATTTTCTACATTTTCCACACTCCAGAAGGCATCAAAAATACAACAGAAAAATAACTACTTACAAACCTTATTCTACACTAGTAGAATACTACAGGATCAACTAGAAGAACACTTTATCATGCTGGGAGGTTGGAAAGAGAAACTAATTACAGTTGAAGTTAATTGTGGTTTCCTTGCCAAACATATTAAGCCAGCACGTTTATCACTTCAAACAGCATCAACATTTCATCATTCAGATATGTGGATGCCACATACAATATTATGCAGTTCCTTCAGAACACAGGATTATGCAGAGACCCTTTGGACAAAAACACTAAAAACGAGGTTAGCACATGCAGGGAAGTACAGTAGAAGCCCTTTTCTGTTAACATTTCTGGTGGGTGGACCCTGGCTGGATGCCAGGTGCCCACCAAAGCTGCTCTATCACTCCCCCCCCCACCAGGACAGAGGAGAGAAAATATAACAAAAAGCTTGTGGGTCAAGATAAGGACAGGGAGAGATCTCTCAACCAATTACCATCACAGGCAAAACAGACTCACCTTGGGGAAAATTAGTTTACTTTATTGCCAATCAACCAGAGTAGGGGGTAATGAGAAATAAAATCAAATCTTAAAACACCTTCCCTCCACCCGTCCCTTCGTCCCGGGCACAACTTCACTCCTGGATTCTCTACCTACCCCCCACAGTGGCGCAGGGGGACTGGGAATGGGAGTTACGATCAGTTCATCACATGTTGTCTCTGCTCCTTCCTCCTCTTCAGGGGCAGGACTCACCCCACTCTTCCCCTGCTCCAGTGTGGGGTCCCTCCCACAGGAGACAGTCCTCCATGAACTTCTCCAACACAAGTCCTTCCCATGGGCTGCAGTTCTTTGCGAACTGCTCCAGCGTGGATCCCTTCCACAGGCTGCAGTCCTTCAGGCACAGACTGCTCCACGATGGGTCCTCCACAGAGTGACAAGTCCTGCCAGAAAACCTGCTCCGTGGGCTCCTCTCTCCACAGATCCACAGGTCCTGCCAGGAGCCTGCTCCAG
>JAVJGG010000058.1:19422911-19440105 GCA_035590195.1 Aviceda cuculoides
TCATCACCAGGGGCTGCAGGGGAATCTCTGCTCCGGCGCCTGGAGCATCTCCTCCTCCTCCTGCACTGACCTGGGGGTCTGCAGGGCTGTTGCTCTCAAATGTTCTCACTTCTCTCTCTGGCTGCAGTTTCTGTTGCGCAGCACCATTTTTTTCCCTTCTTAAATCTGTTATCCCAGAGGCGCTACCACCATTGCTGATTGGCTCGGCCTTGGCCAGCGGCGGGTCCGTCCTGGAGCCGGCTGGCATTGGCTCCATGGGACACAGGGGAAGCTTCCAGCAGCTTCTCACAGAAGCCACCCCTGTAGCCCCCCCTACCAAAACCTTGCCATGCAAACCCAATATAATATTTCAGACCTGCACTGGAGTTCCAGCAATCATTGATTCACATGCTTGTTAATGCAAAAGCCCCACCAAAGTTAAGACTAGCTGCACACAAAGCTAACCATGCATTTGCAGACTTGGCGCCTTTCAGGGTTTTTTGCTAAAAGCAAAGTTATTTTACGTATCATAAAAATTTCCCACTATGCAGCTGCCAGTATAAAACACTATTTAGTGACAGAATCACATAGGTTGGAAAGAACCTTGGGAGGTGTCTAGCCCAACCCCTGTTCAAAGAAGGTCCTTCCTGCCCAGCACAGCAGGCACGTCTCCTCCGTGACTACCCCATCTCGCCAGATGCCCTTGCATAATAGGTACAAGGCTCTGCAAGTGGAACCGAACAATGACAAGGACGATGGTTCGTCTAGCTTGGAGGTGTCACCAAGGTTAAGTGGGTCTATGCCCTGCATCAAAACTGCTTCCATAAAGAAAAAAAATGGTGGGTCGTTGTCACAGGAGACCCTCTCCTGAGGGGAACAGAAGACCCAATATGCAGACCAGACCCACTTAGGAAAGTCTGCTGCCTCCCTGGGGCCCAGGTTAAGGATGTGAAGAGAAAACTTCCTACCCTGATACGGCCCTCAGATTACTATCCATTATTGATTTTTCAGGTAGGCAGTGATGAAGTTGCAACAAGAAGTCCGAGGGCAATCGAGAGTCTTCAGGGCCATAGGACGACTGGTTAAGGGATCAGGAGCAGAAGTAGTGTTCTCTTCTATCCTGCCAGTTGCAGGGAATGATGAGGGAAGAAACAGGAAGAGCCAGCAGATCAATACCTGTTTTGCTACTGAAAGTTGCTAAAGTGTCCTCTGTACCCATTAAGTGATAATAATACACCCTTCTACACTGCTTCTCTGCCCCATACTTGCCAACCCTAGCAACAAAACTCAGCAATGGAAACTGATAGTTCCACTAGTGAGAAAGCTGATAACAGTTTTTGCCCATATAGTTCAACTTTCTGTTCTCATTAAAATAACACAATTTAGATCCCTAAATAGTCCTTTATTTGAAGAACTACTATCTTGGAGAAACTAAGTTTATGGCCCAATTCTGATATCATTAGAATCCTGCTGAAGATAAAACAGAGGGCTCTCAGAATATTAACTGAAGAGCAACAGCTTCTGGCACTGGATTTTAAAAAGAAACTAAACTGCTTTGCAGTTTATCTATTTTCTCCTGTCTTTAAGCTAATCTCATTAACATGATAAGCAGTCTCATGAGAACAAGTGAAACCTACCTTTGATAATAAATATAAATTTGCAGGCAAGGTCTGCTTTTTCATCAGATCCAGTTTTGGGTAATTACAGCATTCCTTTCAGATAAATTTAGTTCCAAATAAAATAATGACATCTGTAAACACTTCTTTAAAAAAAAAAAATTAGATGCTTGGCCAATCTGTATTTATCTGCATGATTCATTTTCTAATTTCCACATGAATTAAAACTGCCTCACATGATGGGAACTAGTAAAGTATGTTCAAAGTATTCCTGAAAGCAAAATCCAGAAATATCCTCACCATCAAATCCAGTTTGTGATTAATTGCCAGCGCAGAGTGTTCCAGAGCCTTGAAAACAGATGCATAGCAATCACTTAGTTTTGTGTACTTGCCAACGAGAGCTATGGAACACACCTTCAGCAACCTTTCGTATCTGATAAAAACAAGTTTTTTGGTTATTATACCAATTTTCATAAAGAAAACATTTTAACAGTGTTTGCTTTTTCTTTAACTTCACAAAACATCTTCTAAAATCTCAAAACTGACATTTTTAAACCCAGACCATTCACAGGTGTTGATCAGCACCATGCTACTGAGCCCAGTCCAGTTTGGTGACTTCACAGCAGCTAAAAACCTAACTTGAATTAAAACACTTCTGGAAAAAGCAGCAGGAGTTAGAATACCTGTCAGCCATTTTCTTCCATTTAATTAGAAGATCACTTGGGTGGTCATCAATAGGTAAATTTAACCTCTGTTTAAAATACTTAATGATGCCTTGCTCCTCCAACAGGATTGGTACTCGGTAAGTGGAAGAAACATCATGGATAAATATCACCTAACAAAAAAAAGCGTAACATAAGAGAGTTACCTAAAAATTTTTCATAGGAAACATACATTATATTTTTTGTATACTACACGCATTTTGTATTCTACATACATGCTAATGTTTAAATACTTTTCTTTTGAATGGGCAAGGCAGCACAGCTAGTATTTAAGGTTCCATTAGATCTACAAGGAAAAAGATACCCAAAAGGTAAAAATGTGTTTCACTTCATTACACCATCATACAAAAAAAGCTTGTCAAGCCTAGCAGTACATCAGTTTTAATACAAACATCTGGCCCCACAAGCAGTCATGCTTGCTAACACTTCTTTCTCCCTCTCACAAACTTGAAAAATATTAACTGGGAAAGAATGAACCCAAAGGGAACCTAACAAAACAGACCCAATGAGGTTGCAGTGAAGTCTCCTAAAAGAATTTTGATAGCAAATTAGGTTATGTAATTAATTAATGAGTATAGTCCATTCAGGGACCATTTAGTTAAGAACACATTTATAAACAGCATCCAAGCTGCTGGCAGTTAAGTTCATTGCACTTGGCTTACACGAGACTGCAGAGTTCAGAATCCTAAGCACAAGTGTTCTCTTCCCTGATACACGAGAAGTAAAGGATACTCACTTATCTGTGAGTTACTTCTGTTCACCACATAAGTATGTACACATGCATGCTGCCTGCAAAAAGAATAGGGTAACCACAGCCCTCCTACAGTAGGAATAAGGCTTATCCGACTGTTCTTCCAAACTTGGCAGCTACCATCCTAAGGATATAACATTAAGAGAGAATCACTAGCTGCTCTAGGTTACAGCCGTGCTGACTATGGAGACTGTTATAATCCTGAAACAAGCTGAAGTTGCTTTTGTTTTGGTGGTACATACATTGAAGTGAGGAGGAAGGACTCACTTGATAAAAGCAAATTAGTAAAAAAATTCCACTTAAGAGTCGGTCTGTGGACAAAATAGCATGTGGTCTTCATGGACTAGTCATGACAGTCCTGGAAACCATTTCCAGGCACACGAAAGACAAGAAAATCGTCAGAAGTAGTTAGCATGGATTCACCATGGGGAGGTCATACTTGACCAACTTGATAAACTTCTATGATGAAGTGACTGGCCTGGCAGATGAGAGGAGAGCAGTGGACATTGTCTACCTGGACTTCAGGAAGGCTTTTAATGCTATCTCCTGTGAGATCCTCACAGACCACCTGTTCATGTGTGGGCAGGATGAGCAGACAGCGAGGAAAACTGGTGGAATGGCCAGGCCCAGAGTGTGAGGATCAGCAGCACAAAGTCTAGCTGAAAGTCAGTAACTAGCAGAGTACGCCAGGGGCCAGTACTGGGTCCAGTCCTGTTTAACATCTCCATTAATGATCTGGATCATGGGGCAGAGCATACCTTCAGCAAGTTGTCAGATGACACCGAAGTGGCTGGAGTGGCCGATACACCAGAGGGTCATGCTGCCATCCTGCCAACAGGCAGGAGAAATGGGCCGACAGGAACCTCATGAAGTTCACAAAGGAGAAGTGCAGAGTCCTGCACCTGGGGAGGAACAACCCCAGGCACCAGTACACACTGGAGAGCACCCAGCTGTAAAGCAGCTTGGCAGAAAAGAACCTAGGTGTCCTGGTGGACACCAAGTTGAACATGAGCCAACCAATGGTATCCTGGACTGCATTAGGAGCAGTGTTGCCAGCAGGTCGAGGGAGGTGATCCTTCCCCTCTGCCCAGCACTGGTGAGGCCATACCTGGAGTACTGGGTCCAGTTCTAGGCTCCCCAGTACAAAACAGACATGGACATACTGGAAAGAGTCCATGGCCCACAAAGGGCCATGAAGGTGATTCTGAGACTGGAACATCTCTCCTGTGAGGAAAGGCTGAGAGAGCTGAGACTGTTCAGCCTAGAGAGGAGAAGGCTCTGGGGTATAGGGGTGGAAAATCTCACCAATGTATAGAAATGCCTGAGAGAAGGATGCAAAGAAGATGGTGCCAGGCCCTTTTCAGTGGTGCCCAGTGACAGGAAAAGAGGCAATGAGCACAAACTGAAACACAGGACATTCCCTCTGAACATCAGGAAACACTTTTTCACTGTAAGAGTGACCGAGCCCTGGCACAGGTTGTCCAGGGAGGTTGTGGAGTCTCCATCCTTGGAGATATTAAAAAACTGCCTGAATAATGGTCCTGGGCAACTGGGTCTAAGTGACCCTGCTTGAGCAGGGGAGCTGGACCAGATGATCTCCCTTCCAACCTCAGCTATTCTGTGATTCTACAACAGCAAATAAATGGGAAAGGTGGACTGAAAAGACTGATCTCCTTGAGATTGTAAACCGCTGTTCTAGACACAAAATAAACTGCAGCTGCTTCTCTACTGGCATTGCACATAGCTCCAGGAAGAAGACTGATGATGCATCTAATCCTTCAGTTCACAAGAAATCCAGGATCATTCTAGGGAATATATAGACATGCGGCAGTGTCTTCTGAAGTCCAGAAGTGGTTCATTAATTTTAATATGCACAGGGGACTTAAGAACAGCTTTGCAGAATTCTGACGAATAGTTACGAAAAGGGAAAAAAAAAAAAAAAAGGTGGATTCAACACAGTATGGCACCTAGCAGCATCCCAGTTCAGTTCACTTGGTCTAACCGCCAGGGACACGCCTATATTACACAATGCAGTGCTGTGGATAGACATCTGAGCTAGCCAGAACAGCACAAAAAGACTGCAGCACTCTGCCTGGGATCCTACACTCAGCTTCTCATGACAGCTGAGACTGCTACAACTATTGAGCTTCTATCCTAAAAGGCAGAACTTTGAGAGAAGAAGGAAAAAAAACCCAAAACAAACCAAACCAAAAAAACCCCAGTGCCATGAAGACACTCCCTCCTTGCCAGGGAGCTCTTAGGGAAGTTCAGTTACACATGGGACTCTTAGTCCGGTTAGACTGGCATAATAATTGCAGTTGGAATCCGAGTATATGCTTACGCACGGCCTGATCCTGCCAGAAAAGCACACAACATTTTTGTTTGATTGAACTTCCAGTTGTCTCTGGCTGGAGAGGAATTACAAAGGCATTTCTGAAGGATTTTCCAGAAGCTAGCTCAAGGGTGTTTTCTTCCACAGATCGCAAGATGGAAGGAAGGGAGGGGGGGAGAGCAGGGAGTAATGGCCACACTGATCTCTATGTCCTCATCTGGAATCTTACTATAAAAATCTTTCTTACACACCTACAGAGGTCAACACTGATACCGATTTGAAATACAGCATAACTGTTAGCATCTATTATCACTTTAGTATTATCCATTACATTGAAGAGTAAAATGCTCTCACCTGCAAAAATATTAAAGAGCATTTGATTTCTCAAAATTAGTATTTGAATAGCAATTCATCACAAACTATTAAGGCCAAAATCACCCATGAATTATAAAAGGATATATAACTACACAGTAGATGTTCTAAGCATGTTAAAGGGCATGAATAGCCTATTCCATATTATCACAGAAAGAATGTTCATGTGGCTGTGATGATCTAGGGACATAAGCAAAACCCCTAGCTTTAACTACACTCTGTTCATCCATTATTATAACCACCTGAGATGATTTATGGACAATAACCAACAATAGCTTGAAACTGCACAGTTTTCACAACTATGTATAGCAATTAACCATGAACTCCAAATCAGTTCCTTTTATTAACTTTTTACATAATATGCACTTAAATTGTTAATGACCATTTGACACAAAGTTTAACATATAAACTCCCAATATTTTTAAAGTGTTATAGTGTACATGACAGCAAGATAAAAATTGTAAAAACAATTACATATTAATGAAACAGTCTGAAGTTGAAAACAGAAATGCACAGAAATATTTGTATGCTTTCACACATGTTTGAATAATGGCAAAATATTAAAGTACTGACCTGCTCAGGCTCCACATGGCAAAACATGGAAATCTTTTCCTTCACTGCCATTTCTATAGGTTTTGCACTTCTGCAGACAATCTGTCATAACAGAAGGAAAAATCTCAAATATTTACCAGGCAAACCAATAGAAAATCCTCAGTACTCTTCATGGAGAGATTAATCTCCTTTGGAAACACAGCACAGACAAATGTGCTTTTATTTCTCTTCCGCTCTTTTGGAGTTCTACAATTATCTCATAGCTCACAAATACCTGCTAGCAAGGCAGAAGTAAATCAGTCACCTGCCCATACTGACCAACTTTTATTAACCTTTCTTTGGCATTCTCTGTAATACACCTTCCTCATGTTCTCCTTTCTTGTAGCTACTATTGTAATACTCTTTACCTAAAGCCTAGCAGCTCTGTAAACATGAATAATATGGTGAATCAAAAGAAACAGTGACCTTATGAGCTAAATTTAGAGCAATAATACTTAGCTTACATGCATGTTCTCTAGTATTTCACTACTTCAGCACCTTTTCATAATTCTTAATTTGCACATCATGATAAAAAGGAGGCTGAATATGAGAAAACTATTGCATAATTTTATGGGTTTTTTCCTGGTACAATTATTCTGCTATTATTTTGCTGATACATATAAAACTCAAGAATTTTAGAAAACATTGATAATTTTTACCAATAAAGAAAATAAGCATGTGTTTTGGTGTTTGTTGGAAGGGGTTTTTTTGCATTATGTAACTTCAGGTGACTAGCTCAAAATGCAGAACTGCTCTGTCAGTGTGCCTATTGATTAGTCAGTCTACTACCTTATTTTGAATCTTGAAAGTGTAACAAAGTAGGATGATCCTGTTAAAAGACTAATTCATTATTTTCCTTTTCTAGCAAATGCAACTACTTAATGCATTAAGCCTTTTTTGTTCAGAAACTTGTAGCTGGCCTTTGATCACCTTGCTAGAATGCAGCTTAGCTACACTGATATTGATGAAGTCTAATTAACTTCCTCTACCCTTGCAAGAAATTCTAGAAACAGAAAAACAAGGCCAAGCATAGGGGAAAATTAGTGCACATTCTAATAATAAAAAAAATTATAAAACAATTTGTACATTTTATTCAATTAAGCACAACTTAAAAACTGGGTACTGTTTGAAGATATAATTCATAAACCTTGATAATATTGTGGAATGATTAAAGCCACTTTAAAAAGTGGATTAAACCCACTTCAAAAGCACATGATTAAATCCACTTTGAAATCTATGATTCATCTTGCTGAGACAAATTTAAAGTTAATGCAGTCACAGAAATCAAAAACATCAGAATCGGCATGAAAACACGAAACTACAATAACAGTGGCCGAGATGCATCTCAAAGAAACGTAATACAAAGAAGATGAGGAACAATTCAATTGAATAGGGCAGCACTGACAAGCATATAATCAGTTTTCAAAATGTTGTAACAGAGTCCATTAAATCTGCAGATACAGCGTATTCATCAAGCGCTTAGAACACCCCCTGGAGAACAGAAAGGCTCCTGTCCATACCCCAGCATGCCACCTCAGGGAAGCCTGGGACCAGACAGTTAGGCAGCAGGTATGGAGAACAGGTCTGGACGAGTTTAGATCAGGCAGCCTGGCAGCACAGCTTAGGAAGGAAGCCCTCCTGACTTCCCCACGTGCTGTCTTGGCACTGGGCCCCTGCTCAAAAGAGCAACCATTTAAAGATCTTCTTGAAGCAGTGCCCAAGCAACTTTATAACACCATCAAGAGGCTGTGCTCAGAGTGTAATCTCTCTATACCTTAGCAGTCAACAGTAGCAATTAAAGTAAAAAAAAAAAAAAAAGTAAAAAAAAAATGGTACCGCACTTCTGGCAGTCCCAGAACCACCCCAGGCAAGAACTCAATATGCAAGAAAGTGACTAGACAGTCTGTTTTCCTTTTATTATACACACACACACTTAATAGGCTTTTAAAAATTAATTGGGGGGTGGGAGGAGTCAGACACTGGCAATTATCTTAAAGGCCTTCAAAAATCACATGCAACTTTCCATATGCAATTAGCACCTCAAGAGGGATTTAGAAATTTAGGCCCTGAAGCTTGGAATATAGAGCAGCATTGCATTAATAAAAGTCTTTCCCTCCACAAGCTGATTACAGTTACCAGGTCACAGCATTTTGAAGCTACCTAACACATCTTTCATATATCCTATTTATAAAGCCATTCATTTTGTAATTATAAACATGCTTTTTGATAAATATAAAATGCAAGAGTTTAAAAAAAAATCTGAAAGAAGCACAACACAAAATTTAGTTGTGTGACTCTGCTTTTAAGAATCACTTTTCCTTTTTGAGGATATAAATACTACACAGAACTAGGACTATTCTCACTACTCTTTCATTTCTGAGAAGGGCTAGGAAGCTGCTTCTCCCAGTGGACTTTATGGGAATGGAAAGTGCTCAACAACTTCCAGAATCAAGTAAGGAAAATATTCTTTAACAAGCAGCCTCACAGGAAAGAGCAAAATTGTCCTTTTCTGTTCCTGAAGCAGACCTAGAAACAGAGTGTGCCTTCAGCTGCACCAGCTGCAGCTCAGGAAGATATGAGCATAGGTTTGAACTGGGGTTGTACTGGCATTTGAACCTCTGCTGCCCTATTAACACTTGACCAAGCAGATTAACATCAATGGCAGGGAGGTATCACAAAGGGGAGCTGCAGCCAACTTATGCCTCCTCTCTGCTCCCAAGGAAAAGTGCCAGGGAGGCAAACACTGCAGCCAGGGAATAAACACATACTACTAGAGCACTGGGGAGAAAGAATGGAAGCAGTTGAGCATTTGTCATCATTTGCCAACTGGCATGAGGTGAAACTTGCTGGCTTTAGGTTCACTATAGTATGTGGTACAAGAATGGACTGAGAGCAGCCCTGTGGAGAAGGACTTGGGGTCCTTGGTGGATGAAAAGCTGGACGTGAGCTGTCAATGTGCGCTCGCAGCTAAGAAAGCCAACTGTATTCTGGGCTTCATCAAAAGAAGTGTGACCAGCAAGTCAAGGGAGGTGATTCTGCCCCTCTGCTGCGTGCTGGTGAGACCCCACCTGCAGTTCTGTGTCCAGCTCTGGGGTCCTCAGCACAGAAGAGACATGGACCTGTCGGAGCGGGTCCAGAGGAGGGACACGAAAAATGATCAGAGGGATGGAGCACCTCTGCTATGAGGAAAGGCTGAGAGAGTTGGGGTTGTTCAGCCTGAAGAAGAGAAGGCTCCAGGGAGACCTTATTGTGTCCTTTCAGTACTTAAAGGGGGGGTTACAAGAAAGATGGGGACAAACTTTTTAGCAGGGCCTGTTACGATAGGACAAGGGGTATGGCTTTAAACTAAAAGAGGGTAGATTTAGAGTAGATATAAGGAAGAAATTTATTACAATGAGGGTGGAGAAACACTGGCACAGGTTGCCCAGAGAGGTGGTAGATGCCCCATCCCTGGAAACAGTCACAGTCAGGCTGGACGGGGCTCTGAGCAACCTGATCTAGTTGAAGATGTCCCTGCTCATTGCAGGGGGGTTGGACTACATGACCTTTAAAGATCCCTTCCAACCCAAACTATTCTATGATTCTATGAAAGAAACTGAGAAACCTTACTTTGAAGGTTCACCCACATGTTTTATATTTCCAAACAGGAATATTTTTAAAGGCTGTACTTCAAAGGTAAGATTGCTTCATCATAATCATACATAAAAAGAAATTTGTGAGAGACTGTTAGAAGCCAGAAGCATTCTACATCTTCCCACAAAGCAAACTGAGACTTGAGATTATTTTTAGCAGCACAGAATGATTTTTCTGCAAAGATCCCTTTAGAAGAAGAACATAGCTATAGTCCCAAGATATTGCAAAGAGTTAGTTGAATTAAGTTAACTTAAGAGTGAATTTGGGTAATTTGATTTCCTGTGGCTTTAGTGAAACAGTGCAGCATTTATTTTGCATTTCTTCTAAAATTCTTGTCTGTCATGTGAGACAAAGGCTTATTCTTTGAACACAGGTTATGCAAGGACAGTTCTAGATGACCTATTGTCATGGTTTAACCCCAGCCAGCAACTAAGCACCACACAGCCACTCGCTCATTCCCCTCCACCCAGCGGGATGGGGGAGAAAAAAAGTAAAACTCACGCGTTGAGATAAAGGCAGTTTCATAGGACAGAAAGGAGGAAGAAGAAGAGGAAGAATATACAAAACAAGTGATGCACAATACAATTGCTCGCCACTCGTCGACTGATGCCCAGTTAGTTCCGAAGCAGCGACCCACCTCCCCCCACAGCCAACTCCCCCCAGTTTATATACTGGGCATGACATACCCCTTTGGCCAGTTTGGGTCAGCTGTCCTGTCCCCTCCCAACTTCTTGTGCCCCTCCAGCCTTCTTGCTGGCTGGGCATGAGAAGCTGAAATATCCTTGACTTAGTCTAAATGCTACTTAGCAACAACTGAAAACATCCATGTGTTATCAAGATTCTTCTCACATTGAATCCAAAACATAACCCTATACCAGCTACTAGGAAGACGATTAACTCTAAGCCAGCTGAAAGCAGGACACCTATAAATAAAAATCTGTATTTATTGACTCACCAAATCTGGAGACAAGCCTAGACCCCTCAGTGCTCGAACACTGTTCTGTGTCGGTTTTGTCTTCTGTTCACCAGTGGCGTTAGGCTGAAAAGATAAATTTTGAAAGCTCAAATAGCAGCTAACACCTACTAACAGAGCAGTTACAGGTTGAAAGAAAAAAAGTCTTTGCAAGTAGTAATAATTGCAGGAAGTAAACATATCCAAACAGATGCACAATATGCCAGAAACAGAAATGGCACCAATGTTATTACTTAAATAAGAGATTCTCTGAAGAAAACACATGGCCCTAATTCAGGTCAGGTTTATTATGATTTTTTTCTTTCAGAGAAGATGTTTCAATATAATTGACTCAGGCAGAAGAAGAAGAATATCCCAAAGGTTGGATTTTGTTAATAAACAGAGTATGTCCAACAGCACAAAGCCTTCAGTGACTGTCCTTGGAAATAACCAGAGGTAGTAAATAATTCTATTCTCAAATACACAGAATCTATCCCACCAATTGCTGATCAATCCTCTAATCCATAGCTGCAGTGGTTAATAATTCTCTTTTTATCTGTGCTAGGTGCAATCATATCATTACCAACCTTTGCTCACCAAAACCTCCCCAGTGAATATTTACCTCTTAAAATAATAAGAAAACCTATTTGTGAAGTAACATTTAGAGTTCGAATGGAAAAATACTTTTAGCCTTGTACAAAAAGTTGTAGCGGTCTTAACTGGAAGACCATCATACCTCGAGGAGTTGGTGATCCACATCAGAGTTCACCTGAGGAGGGCCGGGCCTGTGCTGCACAGACCCCTAGGCCGCAGGACAACCCCAGACAACCCTGCTACAGAGGAGCCTGCAGAGAGCTCCCACTCAGCATCAACGGCATCACCCGCATGGCCTTGCCTTTATCTAGGGATTCAGGAAGAAGCTCTCCTGAGAACATCCTTTCTGTTTGACAGTAAAAAGGATACCACTGTTTCCTTGCAAGAAATTTAACTGTTAGCTGAAAGGGGAGAACCTCTTGTGCAGATGTGGCCCGCCCAGCAAGCTGCACATCAGGGTCATTTAATGCTACACCACCTGGGGCTCCCACCACCTGAAGGGATGTAAGGTCATTTATACTGTTCTCTCCTTACAGTGTCAGCTCTAACAAACGGAATTTTAAACGATACCTTAGAGTCTGAGTGCCTTTCCCACTGGGTTCATAATGTACCAGCACCTTCCAGTGCAAAGCACAACTATATTTAGCCTTCTAGATAAATTAGTGTTGATAAGGGTTTTTTTGTTAACTTAGAACATTAAAACAGATTCTCACATCAACAAAGTAATTATCAAGACCTTTATTTACCCCGATGTGGCTAGGTTTCATATCCGTCCCTAAAACCCTCCAGCATGAAAGGGTTAATGGGAGAAGTAAACAAATATAAATCCCAATGTAGAGTAAAATCTATTTTATTAATTTTAATAACTTACCTGTGGTACTAGACTAACATGGATATTACAGAAGTTCTCTCTTTTGGCTTTGAACTGAAACTGTCTAAATGCTTCAACAAACGGCATTCCTTCAATATCTCCAATGGTTCCACCCAGCTGAAAAAGAAATTTTGGATATGTCAGAATGGCAAAAAGCAAAAACAAAAGAAAAGAAAGTCTACCTCTTACATACACAACAAATTTTCTGAAATTTTTATCTTAAAATACCTGACAATTGAAATTTGCAGGCATAGTCTGCAAAGAACTCTCATCTAGTCTGCGCATTTTATTTCCTGTGGAAAACATAAAACAATTTTCCATTTTCGTTGTATCCACTGTACATCAAACACATAAGCTTCCCATGGGAAGATGTGTGGTGCTACCGAATAATACACATTGCCTTCAAAGTGATGAACAAGTAATCAATATTTAAGCTGATACGAAGGTTTTTGTACAGAAAAACTTTATTTGCCTGTCAGATTAATGAACAGTCATGAACAACAAGATATAGACATTTAGCAATATCATCATAGCTTTCCAACATCAATAAATGCCATATGGACAACATGAAATAACATCTGACATTATAAAAGACTTTACATACTTATTACCAAACCAAAACCCAAGACTAAGTCCATGATAAAACTTATTTATACAGAAATTAGATGTCTTTCAAAGACACAAAGAGCTGTAGTAGACTGAGCACTGAATAAAGCAGTGTTTAGCATGTCTTATGAACTAGTTGTATTTCAGAATGATCTTTCTGTGCCACCAAGTGGCTTTTGACAGAATTGCATATTTGGGTTCACCCAGTACCAGAAAAACTTCTGACAATTACAGTTGTATGCGACACACATATTTAGTCTAACTCCTCCAGGACTTTGCCATGGAAAAACAATACAATTATTCTTAAAGTCCTGAAGAAAAATGTTTTTATCAGGCTGGAGCTATAACAAAAAACAAAACAAAACAAAAACAAAAACCACCAAACAAAAAAAAAAACCCCACCCTTACACAGAGGAAACAGAAAATTAAGCTTGAAGTTAAAGGACTGACAAGCCCACTACTTATTAATATTCTTGTGTGACTTCTGTATTTACTGGTTTTACAACTGTTTTAAATGAAATGTTTGACTCTCACTGCACACAACATAAAAGATCTATAGCTATACCAATAAGTATATTTTAATCTAGGCAGATTCTTCTATGTAAGAAATAATGTGGCTTGGGTCACAAAGTTTATCACACTGATGATTATGGTGGTCACTTCTGGCATTAAATCTATGACATTCTTCTGCCAAATTCTCAGGTATAATCTTTTTCTGTATTTTCTGCTGTAATAGTAATACTAGAAATTACTGACTGCCTTTCCTCCAGTTGACTCAAGGCCCTACTAAGGATGGGTAAAACTCATTGTTTCTGTTGTGCAGAACATCAGCAAGTTAAGTGATTAACAAAGTTGCCTCCAAAGATCTTAAAAATAACACCAGAAAGCGGGAAACTAACTTATATAGTGTTTAAATATATTCCTTTAAACATGACCACAAGCACCAAGATGGACATTTGAAGTCACATGGAAAGCTAGAATGTTATAGGCTCTCCTACTGACCATAGGAGATTTCAGGTATTACACAAGTTTTCTCCATACTATTAACAGTATAAAGCTTCAGTCAAACAACTGTATCTTGGAATAGATACTCCACATTACAGTAACTGGCTGCTTTAATTTTATAAATTAATAACCTCTTAAGCAGCTCATTTTCAGCAGTATTCTAGAAGGGATTTTGTCAAGTAAAGAGAAGCTGTAGGGATAAGACCACACCTATCATTCTCAGAACAAACCAGAGAATATAAAACATGTCTTTGCACTGCTGCTCTCCATAAAACTTCAGTTTGACCTTTTTACAATAAGTAGCAAAGAGAAAGCAAGCTAGTTCATTGTGTTCACTGCGGATATATATCCTAAAAGGTTCCATACTTGCCTCAATTACACAAATTTGTGGCTCTCTTCTGTCATCATCCACTGGAACTTTTGCCTGATTCATTACCCATTCCTGAACTGCATCAGTGATGTGTGGAACGACTACAAGACAAAAGCAAAGAAGGCAAGTGTATCTTACTTTAGGCCCATATATTAATTTTTGCACGCAAAAGGGGGAAAATGAGCAGAAAGTAAAAAAGAAACTACTAGCTCCTTTTTCTATTCCTCCCTTCCTTGAACCCAGAAGCCCAACATTACACGAACATGCCTGTATCTTTTGGGAAGGAGAACGGAATAAGGTGATGCAGCAAGGAGCAGCTTGTTCTAGCTAATCACTCTTTTGTGAAGACTGAATGGACCAGTATCCCACAGAATTAAAAATATCACCTTGAACAGTTTTTCCCAGGTAATCGCCATGTCTTTCTTTATTAATGACATGCTGATATATCTTTCCAGTGGTGATGTTGTTATCTTTATAGAGATTGATGTCCAAAAATCTCTCATAATTTCCCAAATCTAAGTCAACTTCTCCACCATCATTCAATACAAAAACTTCACCTGAAAAAAGAAAGTGAAAACAGACAAAAAAGCAATAATCAGAAATCACTAAGCACACAGCAGGAATAGCACAAACTTATCTTAAAATTGAAGGCATGTTTTTTAAAATGACACATGACAATAACATATCAACAAAGCACATGCTGCAACTCAATCTGCATTGTCATTCTGTGTGACTTAATACCCGAATCTATACTTTTACATCTAATGTCTACCCCTCAGTCACATATAGATTTGCAAATTAAAGTTATATTGCCAAATTATTTAAGTGACTTAAAAATATTTAACCAGCATTTCAACAGCATGCTACAATCCTTGATCAGAAGAAAACAATCTCTACAAATCATACATCAGCAACAAATAAAACATTAATTTACACGTGGAAGCCAAAACCTGTGCTTTTATAAGCATGAATTATTACGCACATTCAAAGTGTTTCACTATAAATTCTTGTTGTTTGGATCTATTTTAATGATTAAGGCTTGGATCAGAAGTAAAGTTATGATGAACATAAATGCTTCTTCAGACATGATCACTGTTTCTTATTCAGTTGTTTCATCTTGTATATTTGGTTCACTATGTCCACAACGAGGGTTATTTCTGACCCTGAAAAATCTAATGAAAATATCTTTCAGGTTCAGACTTTTCTTAGACCTCTAAAGAGTCTCTAAATTCTGAATCTAGTCAACCTCTGAAGTAACTAAAGTTGCTACATCTTGAGGTAAGGCTGGAAAGCTCTTCAGAAAAGCCATAAAATATTTTGCCAATGAATCAACGGCTAAACAAGTTACAGCGCTAACACACAAGAAAGAAAAAAGCAATCCCCCTGAAGGTATAGTGTGGACTATGGAAATATATATCCCACCAAAATACAACACACCAACAAACAAAAACACCACAATGCGTACAATGGAGTGGAAGATTTATGCCTGATCCTGTGAGGCACTGAGCATCTCCTCTGTACTAAGTCATCATTTAAGGCAACAGATGCAGAGTAGAACCAACACCCTCATAAGCAGGCCTCGGAAGAATAAAAAATGTTTTATTTTAAAAACTCTTCAGTTAACTGGAAATCACCAAATTAAAATCCTTTGACTCAATCATATTTCTGCCAAAACGTCAACAAAAGAGGCTTGCCATTCTGGCATGTGTGAATATCTACTTACTACCCAGAAAGCCAGTGTTTCTTCACAAGCAGTAAGAAATTCTTCAGCAAGCAGGGAGGGGAGAAAATTCTGTGGGAATTACAGGCCATAGTGTCCCCTCTCTCCTTTACCTGATCTAGGGGAGGAATACATCCTCACAATCTCGAGTCATTACAGGAGTCTTACCACCAAAGGTAAAGGCAGAACTTCCCCAGTCAACTGCCTAAGTAGCACCAGATGTGCTTCTGAAAGTGCAGGACTACTGGATTCGTTAAATTGGCTTTTTGAGATAAGCCTGATGTGCTGTGTTCCTCCTCCACTTAAAAAGTAAAGTGGTCTTTTTTCAGTTCAAGAGATAAACACATTTATCTCCAGTTCAAAAAATTTTGGTCTAGACTAAAAGGAAGCAGACAAAATCCGACAAAGAAAAAGAATTAGAAATGTCTATTGGCTGAAGGTACTTTGAAAACCATTGTTTTTAATAAATGCACCAGTAACAAGCCAGACAGCTGAAGGAACATTCAACATCATAAATGCACATCAGACTGTCTTGTAGCTCATCAGCAATGTAGTCAATACAACCAACGTAGCTCAGAGAACTAACGAACCAAATTAAGCATCTACTTTTAAATTATACCATTAGTTGGCTCTCTAAACTTCACTGATGGTTTTGAATAGATCCTCACTGACTGAAATGAGAACTTAATCTAACTCTCATGAAGACACTTACACTAGAAGGCACTGACGCCTGACACCCAGGTAACAGTATTCACAAGTAACCGTTGAGGACTTAAGTTTCAAGTAAGTTTCATAGTACTATTCCAATTTTTTCTTTTTTTTAACCACATTGAACTGAAGATAGCATTAACTGAACAAGGCCTACAGCTAGGATTTTCCCAACAAAGTGATATTTTACAGAAAGGAAGCATCTACTCATAAAAGTATCTTCAACGAGCAGGCTTCTTCTCTCTTTACTTAGAGCAAACAATGCCCTTGAGAACACATAGTAAGGAACAAACTTGCATTGCAAAATAGATTATAAAATGACTAGTGACTACCTGTCCTGGTTTCAGCTGGGCTAGAGTTAATTGTGTTCCT
>JAVJGG010000058.1:19443680-19466830 GCA_035590195.1 Aviceda cuculoides
CCCGCCCCGCTCCCCCGCCGTCCCCCCGGGCCGCGGCGGCGGGGTGCGGGGGGTCCCTGCCCCTCCCGCGCGGGGGAAGGGGTCGAGCGAAGGATTGGCTTCGCTTGCTGGGGAGGTGTGGGGGGCCCGGGCCTCCTCACGCGGGGAGTGCTGCTGCGGGTCTGGCTTTAAAAGAAAAAAAGAAAACCAAAAACCGAGGTCTTGGCAGCAAAACTCCCCTCGTGTGGTGAGAGTAGCACGGGAGGAGGGAAGGTAGACCCGTTCAATGCGTGCTTAGAGGAGAAATGGCTGGTACTTACCGGTGGTACTTAGAGCGAAGCTGTGGTCGCGCTAAACAATTACAGACCGGTTTTAAGATGAGTTAAGCACGTTTGTTCTCAAGTCAGTAAACGTAAAAGAAAAACCGCTTCTCAGCTAGGTAGCAACAGCTCTAACGTAGCTCGCACGGTGATGCGAAATAGGGAGTGCAAGTTTATGAGGTGACCTGAAAGCTCTTTTGAAAAAAAGAAGAAAACAAACCTGAAGCATATCTTTCCAGATGTAAATGATAATTCAGGTTAGGCTAGCTAGTTTGGAAAACTATTTCGGTGAAAAGTGTTGAAAGTCACTGCTTCCTACCCTTTTCTATTTTGTATTTTCACATATCTTTGTTTTGCACCTCTTCTAAATCACGCCTGTTAACTGCAGTCTATAGCATGCACAACTACCCTGTGTTTCGCAAGGTGGAGTTAGTTTTTCATACAGCTTGTCCGGTCTCTTCCACAGTTCTGAAACAATCCTGTGCAATTGATAAAGCTGGAATTCTCTAATTTCATCTTCATTTTTTTTTGCATTTCAGAGATTCGTTTTGAATAGCAGTTACTGGCAATGAGAAATATTTGATTGAGTTGCTAACGATTCTGTGCACTATTAAAGGATGTTGCCTCACTATAAATCAAAAAACATTTAAAAAAAAAAAAAACCTGGATGTTTAAAATATGAACCAAGTAAATGGCTGCAGATGTTCCTTTCAGTTATTGTCTTTTTCAGAATTGTTACTAAATGAACAGCATTTCTTTAAGTATCTGTTCTGCTGTCACTATGGGAGAAGTGAAGTGTACGTAGTACAGTTCCGTACTCGTTGCTAAAGTATGGGGTTTCTTTACTGGTGCTCTGAAATGCTGGATCAATATCATCTGAAAGGTTAGTCTGAGATGGTTCTTTACTTGCTTTGCCTTGGGCTATCTGAGCTGCAGCAGTTTGTCGGTGTAGTTTGGTCAGGTACTTGTCTGGCTGTTGTAAATCGATCCTAATCTGGTAGTCACTCTGCTTGTTCGGGAAGGGAAAAAAGACTTTGAATTTCAGGGGAAGTATAAGTATTGACTGTTAAGATATAAAGGTCCATCTCATAATTTGCTCTGGAAGTGAGAATTTGCTTTAGTGATCCATGGATTCATTGTCTGTGGCACCAGAGAAGATTGCGGTGGAAAGGCTTTTTTATAAGGATTTGGCCGTCACTGTTTTAACACATGGTAACTCTAGAAACATCTGCATGACTAACAATCGGGGTAGCTGCGTGGAAAGACTCCCCTAGCACATAAAGAATTTTACTGGTAAAACTGACGCCTTACATACATTATTTTTTGCTCATTATCACACCATTACAAAGGTTAGGAGAGTTTGTCAATGTGAACTAATAAAAATACTGGTAGATACATATTGTTAATACAGGCATAGATTGTAAGAGGGAAGGAAAGTTTCTTGGCCATTTGAAAGTGGAAGTGTTGCTTTCCACCGCTAATTCTGTTTTTCTAAGGCCAAGTATCACTTCTGAGGTTTTGTTAAGTACCTTAGTTCAGGAGAATATTTGCCATTGATGGAAATAAAAAGCATTTTACTCTTCAGACCAGTTCCAGGACTGGCCAAAACCACCTTGCCCAACAATACCAAAACGTTGCTGGACAGCAAAGGTTTCAGCACCTTTTGCACCTAAAACCACTGCATATGAGAAAGTTTCAAGGGATACATAAAACCACCAATAAAAGCTGGTAGGGAGGAAACAATCCGGTAGGCTGCTGCTTCCTGTACTGTCATAAGGGGGATAGTACAAGTGTCTCTATCTAAAGTGTAGAGGATAGGCCTTTTTTTATACAATGTGAAGCATGTGATGGGTTGTAAAGCCTGATAACAGATATGAAAGATGCTAGCGAGTACTTGAAGGAAGTTTGGTTGCCACCACTCTGTGGCTTATAAGTGGAAGTTGCATATAAAAAAATGACTTGTTTAAGGGCTGGCTAGACCTCTGCATGTTTTGGTATTGATTTGGTGATATCATAAAGAGAGAATATTTTATGCATACAAAGAACCGTCAGCTTTCCAAAAGGTGCCATGAATGTTCCAAAGTAACTCGTTCTACCAGTGGCTAACAACTGTGTTAAAACAACTTATTTTTTTTGCATCGTGAGGTTATTTCTTATATTTCTAACCCATAAGGAAACTGGAATTTTTGTGAGGTCTTGAGAAGGAAGGTGGTTTTTGTTTGTGTGAAGCAGAAGTGCTGGGTGGTGGTTGTTTTGGTTGTTTTGTTTGGGTTTTTTTTTTAGAAGTCACCTGTATAAAAGTCAAAGTTGATTTTTCTGGAATAACTAAAATATTTTTACCATTGCACATGCTTTGCATTCCTATTAATGCATCAAATATGCCTTTGATAGTTACTATGCAGTTTAGATCCACCATTACTACTTCTGACCTTAGAATTAGAATAGAATAGACTATTTCATTTGGAAGGGACCTACACGATCATCTAGTCCAAGTGCCTGACCGCTTCAGGACTGACCAAAATTTAAAGCATGTTGTTAAGGGCATTGTCCAAATGCCTCTTGAACACTGACAGGCTTGGGGCATCACCCGCCTCTCTAGGAAGCCTGTTGCTGTGCTTGACCACCCTCTCCGTAAAGAAATGCTTCCTAATGTCCAGTGTAAACCTCCCTGGTGCAGCTTTGAGCCATTCCCGTGAGTCCTGTCCCTGGATCCCAGGAAGAAGAGCTCAGCACCTCCCTCTCCACGTCCCCCCCTCAGGAAGCTGCAGAGAGCCGGGAGGTCGCTCCTCAGGCTCCTTCTCTCCAAACGAGACGAGCCCAAAGACCTCAGCCGCTCCTCACAGGACATTCCTTCCAGCCCTGTCACCAGCTCTGTGTCCCTCCTCTGAAGGGACGGACCTTCACATCCCTCTCAAACCGTGGGGCCCAGCACCGCACGCAGCGCTCAAGGCGAGGCCGCACCAACGCTGCATGCAGCAGGATAATCCCCTCTTTTGACGGGGTGCTCACGCTGTGTTTGATGCCCCCCAGATGCGGTTTGTCCTCTCGGCTGCCGGGACACACTGCTGGCTCCTGTGGAGCTGCTGCCAACCAGCACCCCCAGACCCCTTTCTGCAAGGCTGCTCTCCAGCCACCTCCTCTCCCCACTTATAAGTTGTGCCTGGTGTTACTCTGTCCCAGGTGCAGAATCCGGCATTTAATCTTGTTAAATTTCATGCTGTTGATGATTGCCCAGTGCTCCAATCTATCTCTGTCCTTCTGCAATTACTATATCATTGTATTTACTATGGCACTTGCCAATATTTTATCATTGTTTATAGTGTACTGTGATATTACAGTCATAATACAACTGTTCAAACATAATAAAGTGCTTGTGGCATAAACAATACCAATGTTGGTTTAAGATCCTTTGTCAATAAACTGATACTGAATGTTTCTGAAGGTTTGTGTTGCTTGCATCTTGTTGCTTGCAAGTTTGTTCTCCTTGATTAAAAATGAACAATACAATGCAACTGCCCATGCTATGTAGTTCTTTCCCTGCCACCTTTCTTCACTTCAGCACTGCTAATATAAAAAATGCTAGTTAGTCTTTGGAAATACTTGTTACTGCCGTTCTAATGCTGAACATACTCATAAAAATAAGCAAACAGGGCCACAGCGCTTCTCATGGAGCTAAAAAGAGGAAGACAATGCAAAATAGAGAAGGGCAAACATCAAGAGAAAGCTTCTATCTTAAGACTTTTGAAGGTATCTCAAGTGTTACTTGCCTGAAATTTTTCATGCATTTGCTGCCTTGCTTCATGAGACTTCACTGTGCATGTTAATATTCTTAAATATATAATTCTGTTTCAATATTGTTGCTAAAGTTACTTTATGGCATACTTAAATTAGGAAAGACACATTGCTTCAGAAAATTCATTGGAAAGCATTATTTCAAAGACCATTAGGAATGTTTGATTTAGTAAATGAGGTTCACGTACAAAAGTTTGATTTACAGAAAGTTGTGGTCAAACATACAGTTTGATCATCATCACTGAAGAATATGAACTAGAAAAGGATAAATAGGGTTTTAGGAGTTCTTTGTAGACCAGAAGCTGGGTTAAATGATTTTGAAAGAAGCTTTCCAGTAAGTATCCAAATGTCTAAAGAGAAAGGAAAATAAATCTGGTAAGATAACTGGATATAAAGAGATCTTTTTTCAGGTCTTTCTCTTCTCATCTGTGAAAGGTTACCTCTTCAATTTTGCCACTGCTGCTACAAAAAAGATAACTGAATCAGTTGCCGAAACAGCACAGTCGATAAAGAAGTCTGTAGAAGAAGGAAAAATTGACAGTATCATTGATAAGGTATCTTATTTCCACATACTTGATCTGAAAGATCTGTTTGCTTACTGTTGTTGTAACATGGCAAATCTGGCATGTGATAACATTTTTTTTTAAGCTGACTTTAGGAATTATGTATTTGAAGAGTGGGTATCTCCTGTCACGACAAATGATGTGACTGAAATGTTTACTCAGGGCAGACATGCCACAAAACGACGGTCACTCTGCTTTACTTGGTACTGCACCTGTGTTCCATTCCTTGAGGATGCAGAAAGACTTTCACTGCAGAAAGGCCAGAAGAAAATACAAAAAATGCTGACATAGGAGGAAATGCCAGAAGAATTAGTAGACGGGCAGTTGGGGGATGTCTGCGAGATGTGTAGGTTTGTTTTTTTGCCCCGGTTTATTTAGGTTGAAAGAAGAATGTTATAGCTTGCATCTTAAATGCATCTCTGAAGCAAGATTCAGAATTAGGTCAGCTTTGTGGATATTGTATGCTAAGACCCTAGAGCTTTATAGGCACAATTTCATGGAGACCCAGTGAGTTAATGGAATAGCTTACTACTGTCCTGTTCTTTCCCCCACTCCAACCCTGCCGCTCGTCTCTTGCCCTCCCGGTTCCTGGCTGCCAGCTCCAGCCGCTTAACTTCTGCCAGCAAGTGTTCTTCCAGTGCTTTTAAGTCACAAACTTCGCAGGAGGAATAAAAAAAAAAAAAAAAAAAAAGTAGGAATAAGCGCTATGTATTGTTCTGGTGTGTTTGTTAGCGCGGGTAGCTTGGAAGGGGAAGGGAACTGGCCCAAAGCAGCCCAGCCGTAGTGGGACCGTGCATCCAGGAGCGTCAGATGTGGGAGATGCAGCCAGACCCCTCTTCCTGCTCCTGTCTCAGACACCCCTTCGGGGAAACTGATGTGTTGCTGCCTTTTTTTTTTTTTTTAAATACAGTTACATTAAATTTCTTGATATAATTAGTGTTCATATTGTCTTCCAAATTAATCATCAAATGACACTTTTAAAGTTCTGCTATGATTGAATTTTGTCTCCAGATTTCATTGACTTTTTAGTGACAACTGTCTACATATAATAGCAGAGTTATATATCCTACTACAGTATATTAAAGTCTAACATAATTTTGATCCACATCAAAAAGGAAAAATTAAGAAAGAAGGTTATTTGGTAATTTAATATGCAAGTAATCATGCTCATAATAAACTGTAGCTAAGTACCTACAGCATATTTTATACATAAAATACCATTTTCTTTTTTCTGTGAATGCCTTAGAGTAATGTGAATTCCCTGTTTCGACTAATAACTTCACGTATAGGAGAAACAGGATTATAGCTATATCATCGTAAAGCTTTTTTCTTATACCATATAAATTATTTTATTCCATAAATACCAAAAATTCATGTAACTTATAACCAGGAGGAACCACAATGATCTGTTTGTCTAATGGGCACCACTGTAGTTCTCTCACTGATTATAATCTTGAACTGAAATGCTGGGTTGTTGAAGGAAAAAAAAAAATCATAGGAATTTATCAAGATTTAGCTTGAAGATTTGCATGCTTTTTGGCGACTTGTTAAGCCAAAGACCTCACTGCATAAAATTTGTATTTTGAGAGTGGTATTCATTTCTAGCTTCATGGGCTTTTTGCCTCTGCTTTCAACTACAGAACATTTGCATTGTTACTTCCAGATCATGGCATGCTGAATTCTGAGACCATTCTCTATTTTTTAATTCTAAATTCAATATAGGATATTTCTGAACATAGTTTAATGCTTTTAAAACATGTTTGAATAAGTCTAAACAGTCTATGTTGTCTGTATTTGATATGGTAAGGCAGTAAGTGTATATGCACAGTATGCTGATGTTCAAATTATTAGCTAGGATTTTCCTTTTTTGTTTTGTTTTGTTGTTGTTGTTGTTGTTGTTTTTTCCCCTGAACTTGACAAAACTATAAATATAATCTTTAAAACCTACACAACAGTTTAAGCTTTTAAAGGTAAAATCGAATGTTTCAGTAAAGGAGAATGTATGATTTACATGAAACACCTTTAATTAACTTACAAAAAGGCCCACCAGGGATATAAGAATATGATCCTGCAATGTATTTGAAAGCACTTTCTGAGTGAACATGAAACAAGAGGAGTGTTTTTTGGTTTTTTTTTTTTATTGTGGTTCCATAACTTTTATTTTAGACAATTATTGGAGATTTTCAGAAGGAACAGAAAAAATTTGTCCAAGAGCAGCAAACAAAAAAATCAGGTAACGTATGCTTTTTTGATAATACATAATGTTACATAAACTAAAACTTGCTGGAAGCTGGATGATTGAGCTGTATCTAAACAACCTATCAAAACTCTTTAATGAAGAGAACTGTTTAATGAAACACATTATGGCAGAACTTAACATATATTGTGGAATAGGAAGATGACATTTTTAAATGAGGTTAGTGTTACATTATCTAGTTGGTTTAGATTTGCTTTTTTAACCAAATTCAGCTTTATGAAATTAACTCAAAGATCACTGTACTAGCAAATCTGATCTCTTATTGTTGTTTTGAATCTTAAGCCTGTGTATTTATTGAAAACAGGCATGGTGATTACTTTTGAGCTTTAGCAATCACGTCACATTTTTGTAATGAAATGAAAAACATGGGTTAGGGTTTGCACTATAGTATTTAATTAGTTTTGCTGTAGGAGTTGCTCTGCTTACATTAAAGGCTTAACTGCTCTTTTGCTTTCCCATAAATAATTTGCTTTATAATTATCTGTGATCTAAATCCTTTGAGTTATCCACCCATGTACTATTGACATCAGTGGATCTATTTGAGAGTTTAAAATAAACCCAACTATTTTTTTATGTTGCATTTCATCATTGGCTTTTCTCTCTTCTAATGTGTTACCTGAATGCAATAATTTCTGACAGCTTGAATAATTAGTAGCTCTATTGTTAATTTTTAAAATGAGCTGGTTTTAAATGTATTGTGATAAAATTTTTCATACTGTCTGTAGTTAGTATGTTAGTCTGGTTTCTTCTTGCAGGGCTGCTTATGTAATTGCATTGTCTGTATTTCTTTTTGTCTCTGTTAGTAAACTTTGGCATCTGTTAATGTATTTCTACAAGTTTCATGAAAATAGGTAGCTAGACTGGTGAAAGAAGGAGTAACAGATGGCCTAACAGAAAGAAGCATTAGCGTGAGGTGTGAATCCATGGGGGTGAAAGATATTGCTGATATCAGGTGCATAGGCAAATTAGCATTGTTAGTTTAAGTGCACAAGAATTACTTTTTAACTGTTACAGATGCATCACAATGTCTCTGTAGGCTGAATTTGTATTGACAGTGAAGAGATTAATAGATTTCTATACATCTACAATTGTTTATTTTCCTCTATGTACAGCCTACAGAACTATTTTGGAAGTATCTGTGTAAATATGTAAATCAGCTGAACTCAAGTATGTTATTCAGTGTATAACATCTTGTAATTTATAACAAATTTGTAACTTATTTTTCTCTATCATTAAAGAATTGGTGTCTTCTGGGTGTTAGAAAATTAATACAATAGTAAGTTATTTTGAAAACTTTGTCTAAACTAAGTTTACATGTTTAAAGTGACTCTAGAAATTTCTGTGTGAAGGCAGCTTAACCAGTTCTACAGCACTACTTCAGTGACTAAACTAAGAGGCACCAAGTTCTGACTGGTGCACACTGCAAAGAAATCCCCACAGTTTTAGATTTACAATAACAGAAATCAGCAACTATCAAAAGTTTTGTTTGTTTGTTTGTTTTTAACCTCCGATAAGCAAAGATCCATTCCTAGAGTTCGTCTCTTATGCCATGAGCTTAGTTTAGGAAAAAGAAACAATGAATTGGCTTACTGATGTAAGTCTGCTTATTTTTGTGACATTATATGTTACTTTATGTAAGGTGGTTTATTTTTTTTAAAGTAATACACATGCAATTATTTTCCTCCTTTCAATAACAGAAACGGCAGTGCCTCCCTGGGTAGACAGCAATGAAGAAGAGACAATTCAACAACAAATACTGGCCTTATCAGCAGTAAGTATTTCGTTTCCTGTAAGATTTTTAAATTTTTCTGTTGAAGAGGTTAAAACATCCTTCCCCCCACCCCAAAAAGTAAGTTTGGCTGGCATTATTAAATTATGTATTTTCAATATACGTCTTTTAATGTGTCTGACACTGCACTGATCATGTGCAAGAGTAAATAGTTCTTTCAGTATCAACTTGAGCCAAAGTAGATCTACAATATAATTTTTTATTTTTATAAAGGCTTTACAGCCTTATGATATGATAGAATTCTGAGATGTGGGGTTGCTTTGCTGGTCTTGTGTGTGAAATATGATACCCTTTCTCTGATATCAGTTAATGACCATAAATATGTTCTTCAAAGGATAAACGAAACTTTCTGCGGGATCCTCCAGCAGGTGTGCAGTTTAATTTTGATTTTGATCAAATGTACCCTGTTGCAATGGTGATGTTACAAGAAGATGAACTTCTCAATAGGATGAGGTTTGATCTTGTTCCCAAACAGTAAGTAATTTCTGCTGGTAACTATGTATTGTTGTACTTTTGATGTGTCTGTAAACATTCGTAAATTACTCCTTTTTTCTTTTTACTTCCTTCAATTCTTTCTTTATGTACTTCCTCTGTATATATTTTACCTCTGTTAATTTCACATGCATGTAATACTGCACATGCATTGTGGTTTAGCAGTTGGAGGAAAGAACACAAGTAGATCTGCTAGACATTCAGAACTAATAAGGGCCTGTTGACTTAAGAATGGGAGAGGCCTTAAATTTTTCCATGTCCAGTGTGCTAAATTAATTGAAACTCTTTTTCCCAAACAAAGGTAAAAGCAGCAACAAAAACGTTCAGATCTGTTGGTGTAACTGACAACCCAGAAGGGTTATTAGAGATAGTCAGAGGTCCCCTGGAGAAATGGTAAAAGAATGCATTACAAAACAGCAGCAATGCAAGCAAAAAAACCTGGTTTTGAGTAGGCAATGGAAAAAGCTCTGTGTTGCGGCTGCCTTCCTTCTAGTGGACCTAACTAAAAGATCCATAAGGTCTGTGTGCCAGCAGTTATGGCCTGTTCCAGTATGGCTTCTTAATCCCAGCTTTATTCCAGTGCTGTTCTCCTTCCTTGTCCAGTCCCAGACTCTGCTCCTAAAGCTTGTTTCGCAGGTAAACCTTCTTAAGTTGGAGTTCCCAAAATTAGTCTCCTTGTCTAAGGATGGAAACAGGAAAGAAAACATCTTTTTTTGTGAGCTTTTCTGTCTTAAATCTCCTCCTTTTATGAACCTTCCCAGCTCCTCATTTTATTTACCTCCTTCCCTGCTGTTCTTTGCTGCTGTCAGTCCTAAAGCTCTGCCCGTATTCTAAGTCTTCATCAGATCTGTCTCTGATAGTCCATCTTCAGCCTCTGGTCATGCTATCCTTGCCTATACTGCCACATTGCTTAATAGGGTTTTTTTTCCTGTTCTTCATCTCAATAGTCACTATTTGCCTGAATGGGCAGGAAGGTAACTTCACTCTCTTCTTTCTTCCTTTCTTGACCTACGCACCTTCTTCCCCACAGGCATTGCTATTTCTGACTTCTCTTCCCTCTGGGTTAAAGTTGGGTCTTTTCTTGTTTGCTGGAGGATTATCAGAGAGAAGTGTTACCTAAGAAATGGGATAGTCTCCCATTTATCAGAGCTGGTCGTTTCCGAGATGGCAGTTTCTAGTTACTGAAGGTCCTGCAGACATGCTGAAAGATGTGCAAGTAGTGGAATAGTTCCGCTGCAATCTAGGAATGGCTTCTGCCTGTAGATCAAAGATGTTTCAGCTCCATGTCAGGTCTAGGGAAGATGTAGGTGAATATAGTTTGCCAATGATAGAGTGTTGGTTTTAGAGAGGAAGTGAAGAGAACAGGGTTATTTGGCTTGTTGGGTTTTAGATAATTTGGCAAGGGAGATGGAATAGCATAGTATTTTTCCAAATTATGTATTGCTACATGCTGTTAAGCTTTTTCTGAAGTCATAACATCATCATCATTATTATTATTATTATGTTCAGGTCCATTGTAACTGTCTTGTAAGAGATCAAGAACTTCTACAGTGATGGATTTTTTTTAAACTGTGTTAATATCACAAATACCTTTTTTAAATTTTTACTTAAATGGCAGCTATGTCTACTCCTTCCCTCTGCATATTTAATTTTATTTCATTGCTAGGTGGTAAAAGGAACCATATTTCCAAATGTAGTAATCAAAATCTGTTTGTCTTCTCTAGTGTAAAGGAGGAGGTGTTCTGGAGAAATTATTTCTACAGGGTGTCCCTAATTAAACAGTCTGCGCAACTCACTGCACTTGCAGCTCAACAGCAAGCAGTAGGAAAAGAAGAGAACAAAGGCAGAGAAGAGGATATTCAACTGAAAGGTATGGGAAAGATTTATTTAGCACAGCTCATTAAGTTAGTCATGCATGCTGACTGTATGCACCAGGTGACATTGAATTTTTATCCTTGATTTCCTATTAAATCAGGGCTTCTCTCACCATAATTTCGTGTGTTTGTCCAGATGGGGGAGGAGGAGGCTCTAGTGCTTTTAAGCCACTTTCCAATTTCAGCCAACTTTATCAGAAGAGTGGAAACCTCAAGAGATTAAATTTTGTACTTGGCTTGTAACAGCTCAAGACCACTAGTGGTCTCTGGTGTGCTTTTTTTATTTGTCAGAAAGAAGTAGGGGGTACCTCTGGTTCACCTGATAAGGCAGTAGGTACTAGCCAACCCAGCCAGCTGACACATGGTTTGCTCTTGGCTTTTGCTTAGGTCTCGGGCCAAAGAGAAGTTAGTGAGCGGTACGAGGGTAGAATTACTGTGGTGGTGAAGGCAGACACACATGCAGGATGTGGAAAGGCCCACAATGTGTTGTAGAAATGGAGGAAGGTGGGGACCAGGAGTCTACCAGCTATTCAACCCTGAGATGAAAAAGCCACTTCAACGTAGGCGTCTTCAGTTACATTGATCAGTTTATACAGATGATTCTTACTGACCCTCTTATGAACCACTGGGCATCTTTATCTGCATGCAGACAAATTCTGCAGGCAGGAATATATGTGGCTTTAAAAGTATAAAGCAGTTACTGGTGAAGGCACAAAAATAACTAGTAGCTCATTAAATCTTAGCTTAAGCTAGGTACGCTCACCACCCCAGTAGGACACCTGAAGAATCTTGGCAGGCTGTTTTGATTTGATTTCTGTTTCTGGATATCATTGCTTCGGTAAACCAATTTCAGAAGAAAAGAAGGCTGTTGCTGTTGTGGCTGACTGGCTAGTCAAATAGAAGTTACTCCGTCATTAATTACAGAGCTGAAGGTTTCCTTTATGCCAGCTAAATATGTAGGTAAATGAGTGGTCTTAAACTGTAAGTTCCTAGGGCAGCATAGCCTTTTTTTTTTTTTTTTTTCCTTTCCTTAACAGTACTTACATTTGCCAGACTGTGGCTGTTTTAATTGAAGTGTCTCAGCTCTACAGGAGAGATGGCAACCGACCCTATGAACAGTAAAACTGTTACCTTTGAGTCGTCCAAACCCTTGAAAATTGCCAGTCAAATAGAAAGTTGCTGGATAATACCCAAAGAGTTATCCTAGTAAAATTACCATTGTGACTGAAAAAAAAAAGTATCCTCATTTAAAAAAAAAAAAAAAAAGCACTGTCTTGTATGAGATCTACAACAGGCCACAATTCAGAAGACCACTATAGGATATGCAGATAGATTTACTGTCCTAATGACTGTATATTCTGTAATAGCAAAGATACATTTACCAGACTCCAGTAAAAACATGTTTTGTTTGATTCGAAGATTGCACAGATTTGGGAAGCTCTGATCATGTGTTATTTTTTATTTAAATAATCTTTTTGAAGGTTGGATTCCTAATTGGAGGCTAAAACTGGAAGTAATTGCCTGTTGGTAACCCTTTGTAATGTTCAGAGTTTCTTCTTAAAGCTGACTGATGTCTATAAAATAGAATTAATTGCCTTCCATTTTTATCTCTGTCTGTCTCCTCCTTACCCGCTGTTTTCACAAAGTGAAATTAGCATGGTTGATGTGAAAGAAAAACAGAAGGGACAAATGGAAGACATGCCACGTTCTAGTGTAGAGACTATATAAGATCTATAACAAAATGCCAAGTTCTAGTCCTTCTCCGGGTATTAGTAACTAGAAATTACCCCCAGGGGCAGACAGCACATGAGCAGTGGAGGAGTTGATGCCAGGCCAGTAGATCCAGAACAGGGCTAATGGTAGGTTAGTCTCATCGGACTGGTGCGTGGCCCAGTGCAGAGCTGCTGTGCCGCTTCTGCATGAGAGCAGCAGATGGAGCTGGAGGCACCTCTGCCGTGCAGTGCGTTGGCCGCTCGGTGCTGAAGTGTTGGTGCCATGTTCTGCAGCCTCCCTGGGCAGGGAGCGCTGGAGTTTTGGCCGCTCGGTGCCGAACAGCGACGAGTTGGTGCCATGTTCTGCAGCCTCCCTGGGCAGGGAGCGCTGGAGCCTCTCCAGCTGCAGTGCTGGGTGCAGTAACAGATCCTCTGAAGATGGGGAAGGGGAAGGAAGGGAGAGGATGGGACAGAGCAGTGGGCGTTGAGTAGATGAGCTGTATAGCAGGGACAGCTACCAGTTAGGGAATTATTTTAATTAGAACGGATCTTAATCTTAAAAATTAAACCTGGAAGAACTCCCCCTTCAGGAATTGCTGAGTAAGCAGCAAGCAGAGCTGCAAGCTCAGAGCTGCTTTGCATGCTTAAACAAACAGAACTGCTAAGCAAGCACTCCATCACTACCACAGCCTGCCTTGTAGGTTAACTGTTCTTGCAGCCACTTGGCTCTTTATTGTGACTTCTCTACCCTGCTAGTTGCATGAGGAAGAAAGCTGGGGCGTTCCTTTACCTGCCAAGAAAAAGATCTGTCCTTGCTTGTAAGCAATTGTTCTCTTCCTAGCACCATGCTGCTAATACAGAATGGGCAGTGAGTTTTCTTAGGAAATTGGGAACAGCTTCTAGGGCTTATGTTTTTCAGTGGCTTCCTTTGCCTGTGTGAAAGGAGGTAAGGCTGCAGTGTACTCTTCTTGTGTGCGTTTAGGGGTGTGCACACAGGTGTACTCTGGTACACCTAAGAAATAACAAGTGCCCATGCGAGTAGTAGCACCTAACCAGGGGAGTTTGGGAACTTCTGTGAATAGCCAGAAACTGGATCTCATGACCAAATTGACACCTTTGTAACTTTAAAGATCTTGTGACGTGTGGTGCAATCTCTAACTGTTTTATAGAGTTCAGATTCCCAACTGTTCCTATTTATGTAGTTCTTTGGATCGTTTTGAGGGGCAGAGGGGTTCCTGCAATTTAACTTTGGAGTCATAATGAGGAAATGGTTTGCTAAATTTGTCTTAATTAAGAATAGAAAATTGCTTCTCTTCCATTTTGTTGTTGCAAATGCTTCACCTATGGCTGAATTCAGCCTTTAACCACCAGAATTCCGTAAAACTTAAAATACAATATTTCCTTGTACATTTAATAGCTATGCAGATTAAATGAGATCTTTATATACTTAAATGTAATCTAACTTTTTTTTCCCCCCTCTTGACAGAAACAGTACGGCCAAAAACACCACCTGTTACAATAAAGCCTCAAATAAAGTCTCAAGAGGTAAAGATGCTGTTATATTTTAGCTGGTATGTAGCATGTGAAACTGTTACTTAAGAGGTAATTATGCATCCTTTTGAGAAAGTTGTGCTATGAAACCATAATAATATAATATCTGACAGTCCTAACCTGCTGCTGTTCAGCTGTGATGCTAGTTTTTAGTGCATACACTTTAAACTCATTTCAGTAGAAGAAACAGTTTATCTGAAGTTTATCTGATAGAAACTATATCTCTGTAGTTTATCTGAAGAATACTCTCATTAGTATCCTGCACATTATAGTAAAACATGGTTTTACTCTGAAGGGTGACATTTCCAAAATGTTTGGACCAGAAGGTTTGCATTGTATTTACATACAAGGAATAACTTCATGAAAATATATCTATGTACCATGTTCTGTCCAAATCTTCAGCAGCTGTCAGGCTTAAGTATAGGAAATCTAAATGATGCATTGCAATAGCGACATTATTTTATTGCAATGGCAAGAAGAGTTTTGCTTGATACTGCAAAAACCTTTAACTTAGACACGTAATGACGCTTGTTCATTTCTGAATTGTAAAATCAGTACCAGAGAACACTCTTGGCAGAAGCAGAGCTATGCATTCACTTGCCAATAATACGCAGTGGACTAAATCAAGCTAGAAAGATTTCCAAAGAGCAGTCCACTCTGAATCTTCTTTGTGCGTAGAAAACTGTTACTGAATTGTGGTCAAAATTTAATATTGGTCTTGGGTACTGTTCTAAACTACTTATGAGTTTATTATTGTTTCTGAAGTTTACAAAAACAGAATTGAAGTTGTTAAGGGAACACAAAAAGGAGCCTAGAATGAAAAGCATATCACTTTCAGTACAACTATCTAACATTTTTGTCTGTACAAAAATACTCTTAAAAGAAAAATAGTTGTCAGAGTAATGCATTTCGTTTATTTTTTTACTGGCTCTATTTAAAAGGCAGTCAGTCACATGAGTGGAAGTATTGGTGACCTTTTTTTCCCCTTTTTGGATAAGCTTATACAAAACTGTCTTACTGCAGGATGAGGAGGAGATTTCCACAAGTCCAGGTGTATCAGAATTTGTGAGTGATGCTTTTGATGCCTGTAATCTGAATCAGGAAGACCTAAGAAAAGAAATGGAGCAACTGGTGCTAGACAAAAAGAAAGAAGAGACTTTAGTAGAAGGTAAAGCTATTATTACCTTCTGTATCTTAAATACAGCAATTCTAATATAGGTTGATTTTTTAAAAAGAATTGTAATTCAGTTCAGGAAAGTAGATTCATGACTGTTTTTCAAAGTGTATGAAACAATCTGCAATGCAGTATTGCAGAAATTAATGATACTTCTCACCGCAGTCAAACCACATCTTACAGAGAATGTTAGCTGTGGGGAGTTTAAATCCAAAGAATCTAACAATTTTTAGGTGGCTCTTTTATGAATGTGACAGTGGACTATTTTTTTTCTGTCTATCTCCTCCTTTCCTTACCTTCTCTTTCATCAGTCCTTATGCCTGTGAATTTTTCTTTAATTGACATCCCTGTAGGTAAAGTACAGTATTTGGAAGTCAGGCTATGTTTTCCTCTTGTGACACCAGCTAAAAAGGCAGTATTTGCACCAGACTGTGACCTTGCAGATGCATCTGCTGTAAAAGGTTTACATGCATTTGGAACAGTTAAAATTTAACAAATAGCTTTGAGAATGATGAGAAGAAATAAAGTGGGACTTATACTTGAATTATTCAGAAGAACTCGTATCAGTGTAAAAAGTATAAAAACAATCTGTGATGACATGACTAGTCATACACAATGAACAATTTACCGTGAAGACACTTGTATATGTAGATGTGTACCATAATACAATTTTCAGAATTCATCTTATAATGTGTTTTGGGTGTTGCTGAATCCTCGTTTTCTGAAATTGTTATTTTTTCCAATACATGGCCAAGCTTGAGGAGTTCTAATAAATAATATCAGTGCCTTGCATCTAGCTTTTTGATGGAAGTGTTTCAGCAAGTCATTAATGTGTAATTTGTTCAGAGAAATCTCAGCTAGCCGTAGTGACTTGGACTGTGGAATTACGTACCTTCATACCTAGGCTGAAGTACTAACCAACATGTAACACATCAGACACCTATCTCCTCCCCCATACTCTTGCATACGATAGGTAGAGCTAGTTAAAACAGAGATTAACAACACAGGAGTGCCTTCTGACTCATTTTTTTGCCCTGAAGTATGAAATAATCTTATCTTTAACCATGAAGAAATGAGCTTTCCTAGCTACAATGGTCAGTGAGAATACCTGCTTCTTTTTTTAAATTATCCACAGGTTTTTTTGTTTGTTTTTTTTTTGTTGTTTTGTTTTTTTTTTCTAACAGTATATTCAACAAACTTAGGAACTTCATTTTTTTTCTGGAGATTGAAAAGTACAAAGGGAGATTCAGTTGATAGACTGAAAGACTAGGAAATGAGCTTGCAAAGGGATGCTTGTTATGACTAAACTGTGTATTTGCTTTTTATATCTTTATTATAGTATGCACATGGGAATATAGACTTGTGTATTAATTAGTTCCTGTCTGGGGTCAGTAAGAAGATGAAATTTCTGAACTTTTTTGAGTTTTTAAGGAGAATTGCCCATAAGGGGGATATAAGAGAGATTCAGTGCAAATTCATCTAGTTTTATATAAATAAGCAACATTCTACATTATCAAGTTAATTCTTACACATCATGTATCTCTTGTAGAAGAAACTGCTGATTGGGAAAAGGAATTGCAACAAGAGCTTCAAGAGTATGAGGTGGTGACAGAATCAGAAAAGCGTGATGAAAACTGGGATAAAGAAATAGAAGAAATGCTGCAAGAAGAAAATTAAGCATTTTCCCAAAATCACTATAACCCTAAGTTTTTTCTGAGGACTGACATGGATTTCTGCTTTCATATTTTGCTTACAAAAGATCTTCAAAAGACATAAAAGACTCTAAAATCTTTATAATTCCCTATGGGGATACAACCAGCATTTCTGTTCTTTATATGAGCAGTTTCTGAACTTCTACATTCTTCAGAAGGGAAAAAAAAAAAAAAAGACAGACACTGCAGGTTATATGTCATAATTAAAAGTTATAACATTAGTACATGAAGCAACAGTCTAGTTTGAGGTATTTGGCATTTTTAGGTGGTCAAGAAGCTTCGCAAAGAGACTTCTAATAATCTCAATTTTTTTGTCTACAGCCTTCTGTTTGGCATGTAAAAATGGATGTAGTAAGTAACTTAGTCCTTGAAAATAACTCTCTCATCACATTTGCACTCTGATGCCTGTATAATCTGTAAATGTGTACTATTTTTAAGGTACTTGTAGCTAGTAGCTTTCTTGTGTATTTAACTTCCTTAATGTATGTAGCCAAAGAATTTATAGAAAACCCTATCAAATAACTTCTGATAATTTGTTAAAAAAATACTATTTCACACTCCAGAAGAAGTACTGATTAATTATTGATCAGGTATGATTAACTGGCAAACATTTAAGCATTTAAATAAGAATGGAGTTATTAACTGCTTGAATTGAACTGTTGTTTTTGTTAAATCATCATATTAAGATACTGCCTTTCCCTACAGAGAGAAATGGTTTAATGCATTCTTTCTTCAGAACTCTTATGTTTCCATTTAATTTTGCTGTCTGACTGAGAGCAAATTAAATGTTTCTCTTTATGTTAAGTGCTGAAACTTTTATGTAAAAACTTTGTCTGGTTTGGACATCTTTATTAAATACTGTAGATATGTATAAAATTTGCTCATTTATTTGGAGGGAGGGCAGAGTGGGGGGCAAACATACTTCAGACACAGATTTCAAAAATATACTTTGTCACAGTGCTTAAGACATGGAATTTAAATAAAAAATAGTTTTCTTTAAAAGATTTTCTGATTCTTCTTAGGCATCTGGATGTTTCCTGTAGTTTTACCATTAAGTCAGTATCTTTCTGTATGTAAATGAAAATTTGATGTTCTATTTGTCATCTGTTTTCATAAACTTCTGTGACAAAACATACGTGAAATTCCAAATGTGAAGGAAAATGGGTAAAATGAAGTAGGTAGGAGCCATTAAGCACAACTGAATTATAGGCATGTTACATAGAGTAAGCTCTGTCTTAATGACATAATTCTGCAGAAAACTTTTGTAAAGAGACTGAAAACATTATAGCTGTAATTACTGAATCAATATTCATCCTGTGGCAATTGAAAAGAGCTAAGTATTTTAAACTGCTGTTACTGTAAGAAAGGGCTTAAAATTGTAAAATTGTCTTTATTAGCAGCTTGGACAGAAAGCCCTTCTGTATTTCTCATTATGGAAAATGAATTGTTTTAAACCTGCATACATTTGGCTTCTTGAATTAGTTTCTTTCAACTACAAATCATCTTAAGCATGATTTGTATTTTTAAGTCATGGTAAATAAGAGGTACTGCAGGAGATTTTTATATCTGGGATTAATTAAAGGCCATAGAAGTTAAATCTGTTACGCTCCTAAAAATCAGACTATTCAAAGCCTAATGTTTACTCTTGACAAATACAACTGCTCACAGATTTAAGCTGGAGACATTGGGATCTGTCTGCTGTACAGTTTGACACAACACCTTCTAAAAATATGGGTAGTTCTATTCTCATAGTGGCAAATCTTTCCTGGATGACGAAGAGCTCAAAATCACTGCTCCAAATATGCACTTTCTTAAAAAACAGCCTGATCATTCCTAGTGTTGTCAGATTATATGATGGGCTTATTTGCATGGGGTTTGTACATCAGGCCTCATCTTTCTTTTCATGTAAGCGTAGCCTATATAATGGTTATAGATACTAACCTCCATCTCTGAAAAAAAGATGGCTCCTACATATAAAACCTTAGTTTTCAAAGTCTTATGAAAAGCAAGTATGTCTAAAAAAAAAAAAAAAACCACTATTCAAATTTGCATTTCAAAAGGCAATAATGTAGCAAGGCTGAACCTGACTAATACTTAAAGTCTCCTATCAAGAATCATACTAATATTTTCAAATCTGCTTATCTGGTTTTAACCTAGAAAGCTGAAATAAGTTTTGTGTAATCCTGCAGTTTTCAGGACTGGCCCATGCCTTTCAGTTAGGTTAGTGCTACAAGTGCCCAGCAGTTTTAATTGCGGGTGGTAAGAGGGAAGGTGTCTGCATTCCACTAGTCACATGTGATGAACACGTAGACCTCTTGATGTTCATGGTGAATTTTGCAGGCCTTTGTAGTCCAAATCCATCATAATAATGTATTAGTTCATAAGCAAGTATGCTGGTGTTTTCTTAACAACATCATTCCAAGCACTGGGATGGTGCAGATGCTAAAGTCCAGCAAAACAACAACAGTTTGAAATCAAGGACAGGGCCAAAAGAAACCAAAAAGATGTGAAGAATACCAACCTGTGGAGACAGTGTAAGAGAAAATGCAGTTGTTTAAAACATTGAGGAAAAGCAAACAAAGAAAGATTATAGACAAGTTTTCTTAAAAGCAGCTAAAGATGCAGATTTTGGAATTAACCTTTGAAAAACAGGGAAAAGATTACCGGGAATCATTTGCGTTAGCTTATAACAGTGATACAGCTTTCTTCTGAGATACCAGCATCTCCAGTTGTTCTGTGCACTGCAGCATCCTCTTCAACTATTAGTTTACTAGTCCAGTTGGTATTAGTTAATATGTGTACGGAGTTCTTTGATTCAGTAATTTCTTTGGAGGAGGAGGAAGAGGAAAGATCGTAAAACCCTGGAATAAAAGTGTATTAAAAGGTTCCCCTACATTTTTATTTGACCATTTACAGCTGTTCTCTAAACAAAGTTAAGCAAAGCTTTCAATTTCCTGAATTGTTTCAGTAAACTTTGAATTGCTGTAGTTTGTCACTTCAGTTGGGTCCTAAAAGTACTTTTCTTTTCCTTGCTGTTTGGTTACCTTGGCGTTGGTTTGGTGGGGTTATGTACGTAGTACCGAAGTGCAGGATGTCAGTTTTAACCTCATGCACTTAAAGAATAACCCTGTGTACAGAAACGTACCACCTGACCGTGAGATGCATCCTTGAACTCTTGGCCACTCGCATATCATTGACTTTGACTTTGCAATAGCTATTACATAAAAGGGAACGGAGTGCGTTTGGTTACTTACCAGTGCGCTGCCACGCCAGAGCAGCTGCGTCGGGCCCTCGGTCCGTGGGCTGTGTCAAGTCTTGGTGCAGGATTAGTGTCGAGAGCCACAGCAATAACGGTCTGGGTTCTGATTCAGCAGAAATTTAGAAGATGTATTGTCTGGCCTGATACTGTATGCCTCAGTAAGTGCTGGCTGATGTATCTACAACAACAACAGTACGGTAGCCTAGCCTTAAGTAATGTTCTCCATTAGTAGATTTTTGTTCCAAACTACTAATTTTCAATGCTTTTTATCTTTGTTTTAAATCTTGGGGGGGATTGGTGGGTTGTTTTTTTTTTTAGATCGGCATTGCAATTTTTTTAAATGAAATAGTGAGTAACAGTGAATTAATTTCTTGCTATATTTTCTTTGTATTATATTGAAGTTAAGTATTTCAGAAAACAATTCCTACAAAAAACATCAGAAGACATGCATGCCTTCATTTTCTTCTCAGTATAGCCCAGTGCTAGCTCTATATATAGACATATGAAGACCATGCATATATATAAATGCAAAACCACTTCTATTAGTGTGTCTAAATATATTTGAAAAATCACAATGTACTTTTCAGCTGTTACTTTTAACTAGATAGGATTGCGAGAGGAGGAGCAACGAAAATAATGATCATTAGTTTGTCACTCTATCATTTTTAATGAGACAGCGCTCTGCAGAAATTATCTTGAAGAATGAATCACTTCAGTTTTTAAAAGCCTGGTTTTCATTACGGGACTAGTTGGGAACGTTTTCCTTTGCTAATTCAGGGGTTCACGAAGCTATGACAAACCTCTCCAGATACACTTAGGAGGAATGCCTAATGGAAAACTATAATGGGCAGAAAGGTTATTTTATCTCAGTGTGATCCTGACAAAGTAGGGAAAGACAGAAGAAAAATGCAGTTAGTTAAGGGTTATATATAAAATTAGAAGAATAAGGATTTGATGCCTGCTTTATATATGATGTGCTAAAGAAAACCATGTTTAGCATAGGGGTTTTTAATAGTATGCATGCACAAAACTTTAATGCTGCAGTTGCTTTTATTTATTTGTTCTCTTAGCCATGCTTTCCATACTCAAATGTGAAGGTTTCAGAGCCAGATAAAGCTGCTGCTTCTCTGCATTTCCTATCCTTCCCAAGGAGAAATGAGCCCAATTTACCTCACAGTCCAATAATGGCCAGAGAATAGATTGATTACACGCAGCTTCTTGTCCCACTTGTTTCAGAAATGTTTTAATGCTGGCCAGGTGCCCTTTCGTGACTCTGACGCCTACAATTTAAACATCAAACAGTTTTGCTTTTGCTGTATCATCACCGCCTTGCATCCTGTATCGTGTGTGACAAGACTTTCAAGCCCATCATGTGCTGGGTGGATGAAAAGTGCTGCCGTAAGAGCATTACTGGGGTGGAGAGGAGCCTCTGCAGACATGTGGTGTGGATGTGGAAACAATCTCGGTCAGATGTGGTGTCAAAGAATTAGTGGGCATGTGAATGAAAGAGCTGAAACCGCGGCCTAAGAAGGCAAAAACACTGGCACATAGGACCTTTCAGGTGGAGGAACGGTGTTATCGGCCACACTTTGGCTCTCTGGCTGTGGATATACCAGTCAACTGACGCATCTGAGCACATGTTGAAAACTGAATGCCTATAAACAGAAAGACCCCTAAAAATGTTTGCCCTGAGCCAGCTAGCAATCTCTCCATCAGCCTCTGGCCACTGAGTTATTCCCAGCACAGCCAGTGAGCAACCCAGCTTTGGAGACTGAGGGCTACAGTAGGGAATGGTCTGTGTCCCCTTGGTCTGGGTGCTGGAGGACAATCAGCGTCAGACTTAACTCACAACCGCAAGCATAGCCTCTTCCCTGGCTGTCCTGCCCCCAGTCCTGGCTGGTGTAAACGACACGCGCCGCAGCGTTAGAGTGAGCAGGGCCGGGTTCACTGGATCCCCAGACCGACCGCCTGCCCTGTCACGGTGAGCCAAGGCTCGCCTTCAGACCCTGCTGGTCGGCATCCGAATTCTCTTTCAAAGTACGTTTGCACAAACCTGTAACTGGCTATCGTTCTTATCCATACAAACCTCCAGTTCCTTTTTTAATCTAGTTCATTACTGCATTGGTATTGGGGGGTAATTAATTTCTCAATGTGTGAAGGGGGCACATCTTTCTATTGGTTTTGAATGTGCAGCTTTGTAATTTAGCTGAACGGTGCGTGATATGGGAAAACAGAAGAGCCTGACTTTGCCTTCTTTTCACCGTGTCCCACGTGTTACTTTCCTGAGACAAACAAGTAATTTCAGACTTTTCACTCTTGTTGTATTTTAACAGGGGCATTTTTCCATATACCCAGTACTTTATGATGGCCTTCCTTAGAGCTCATTTACCTTCGGTGTTCATTTTCTAGGAGGAAGTTGTGACATGTGCAACAAGCACGTAGGAGAACGCACCACCCAGCTGACACATGCTGGTTTCATTTCCTGTACTACTCCTCATCCCATTCCATGTGTACCCCGATGTCGGGGTTTAACCCCAGCCAGCAACTAAGCACCACACAGCCGCTCGCTCACTTCCCCCCCAACCCAGTGGGATGGGGGAAGAGAATCAGAAAAAAAAAAGTAAAACTCGTGGGTTGAGATAAGAACAGTTTAACAGGACAGAAAGGAAGAAAGTA
>JAVJGG010000058.1:19509470-19520853 GCA_035590195.1 Aviceda cuculoides
CGGTAAAGCAGCGCCGGCCGGGGGGGCTTCGTGCCGCCGCTTCGCCCCCGCTCCAGGGCGCGACGGGGCAGCCCCCGGGGGGGAACGCTGGCGGTGGGTGCCGCCGCCGGCCCGCCTGGGGAGCGCTCTGGTCAGGACTGCGGTGGAAGACCGGGGCGCCACAAGGCAGTCCGCGAGTATCGTTCACACTCGTCTTCCGTGCACCGGGATGAAATAAAAACTCAAGATTCTAGAGGTGTTAAATCCCCCGAAGGCTCGGGAGTGAGCGAAGAGCAAAAATGTTCTTCTAGCCCTCCTCTTCAAATTACTCTGCGTGTTACTGCTGTTCTAAGGCTGGTTTACCAAACGGGGCACCAGTCATTGCACGTTGGAAGTAGAAATTGAGAAACAGGAGTAGTTTTGTTACTGCTGAAATCATTCATTAGTTTTCATGAACAGAACCCAGGGTATATTCAGAAAGGAGGGACAGTGCAGTCAGTGAGAGGGAAATGGGGACAAATGACTTGTTCTGTGGAAGTGTCCAAAAAACAAAATGCAAGATATCCCTTTCCACCACTCAGAAATTACAATAATTTAGCCATTAAAAGAGGAAAGAACAGCTCGCGTAGTCAACATCAGTTAAAAAATTATCCCGGCACGAATGCAGACTAGAGATCAGCCTCATATGTGGAGGCAGCTACATCCAGGAAACCTTGGGGAGCCCCGGGGGGAGTGGGGGTGCGCGGTGCTGCAGCCAGCCGTGCAGGACTGCTGCGGCGCTGGGCAGCCAGCCGTGGGCCGCAGGGCACGCTGCGCACGCGGGGCACCGCTCAGCCCCTGGCACAGGGGCTGCAGAGGCTCTCGCCGCGGCAGCAGGTTTCTCTGATCCGTGCTCCGCAGCATACGGACGTTTGGGGCTTTGGCAGTAAAATGGAAGTTTCTTGGAGATCCAGCAGCTACCAGGTGGCCTGTCTGCATTTGAAACAGATTTAGCAGCAAAGAATGGCAATTGACCTGTAGGCGGTATGTCTTAGCATGTAGTAGCTAATAAGCCCTAAATTGTATTAAAAACTTAGATATTAATCCCATTTTACAACTAGAAATCTGTAAATAAAAATGGCTACAGAGGCCCCAGCTGAATGAAGAGTTACTATTTTTCAGCAATGGTGCTGAAGGTGACAGAATGTTGCTTAATTTTCTAGAAGAAATGCATGTTTGAACTGTTTGTTAGTTGCGGTTAGGGCGTGGAAGACACTGAACTGCATTATTGAATCCTCAGTCACATAATATCTGTCAGTCTTACGAGAGTTTTAAATTCTGTTATTGTCTAATAAGGTCAGTGGTATTGTCTGACTACAGTGGCGAGTGACACAGCTTCGTTTAAGCAGTCACATACAAATCAAATATACAGCTTTGCTACCATGCCTGCCCAGCCTTCCTGTTCTCTCATTTCAGCTGTCGCTAACCAAAAGACCATTTAATTTAACTGCTTTCAGTTCAGCTTAAATGAACTGTGCTTGCCACAGGTAACAACCAAGGTAGATCTTTCTGGCACCTAATAACACTATCCGGCATGGAAAAATAATGGAAATAGAGGCAGTTAGGTGCATGGGTTTTCTTACCATGTTGTGAGTTACAGTTTTAAGATGAATTCTTGCTTCATTATTAAACTGGAGGAGATGGATCCTGTATCACTAAGGCTCATATGCCTTGAGTCCCAGAAGGGGAGGAAATCAGCTCTGTAGTAGAGGTCACTGTGCTCGCCTAGTGTAGTGACAGGGGAGAGGGGAACACGCAGCCAAATAAGAGCTGGCATTTTTTAATATCCCTCTGTGAGGACACTCTTCATGGGCTGAGCCTTCTATGGTCTGGACTCCAGTTTTTCAAACAAGGAATCCAGTTATGGAAAATGTTTATGTCTGGGAGAGGCTAGAGAGTCAGAGGCTGGTAATAGCAGCCGAAGGTTGTAGCATGGGAATTGGGGAAGAAGGCTGAGGTAGGCAGCCAGCTCCTCACACAGGAAGCCTTCCCTAATGAACCGTTGCTTTTTTGGCCAGAGTGTTGAAAAACAGAAATCCTTTGGTAAACTTAAATAACTGTATATTAATCTTCTCCTTAAGCCTGCACAAATTGGAATTAAAGCCATGCATGGCTCACTTCAAAACGAGAATCTTGTTAAATTAATTGGAAGCTGCAAAATAATCTGCTACATAGGAGTGCACGAGTGAGTGTGTTAACACAGACACAGCCTTGATCATACAGGTTGTGTTACCAGCTTGCCTTTGGCAATGCTTACTAGTTGTTTTGGTATTTGCTGCCAAGTATGTGTCTACTCCTACAAAGTGCTGAGGCCTTCCTAAAATGTTGGAGAGTGAAGACTGAACCTTTCAGAGGCTGTGTGTTGTTACAGAGCGTTGATCATTTAAACCTCAGATACTCGATAAAGGAAATCTCTGTCAGGCTTCCTGGCTTTAAGTGACCTCTGTTAGCTCTCACTGAAGGCTGATTACATGGCCCCTTGAAAGATCAAGCCTTTGTGAGTATTTGGGTGGGATGCTATTTGTGCCTTTTGCTTCAAACAGCAGTATTCGTTGCCACAGCTTACCTGGAAGATGATGAGGAAAATGTGAATTAGTTTTGGAAAATTATAAACAAAATTGTCCTTCAGTGATGTCATGTAGGGCTTGGCTGAGCTGTAGGTGAAGAGAGGAATTGCTCCCCGACCCTCCCCAAATTTTTGCAGACTCTTGTTTAGGATCTGCAAATCCAGTTGGATTCTAATGGGCTGCCAGAACTAGTACTAGCTTTGGTGAACAAAACCTGTCACGCCTATATATCAAAATAGATGGTAAGTGACCAGCACTGTTCTCTTCTTGTTAGCAATTATACTTGCACACAGCTGCATTTTCTTTTAATTTAAATCCTTGCACCAAAAATCCTATTATTAAGTGCTTTTCTCCCATTGAGATTGTCATGGAAGAGACAATTTATAAACAGTACAGCTATCAAAGAAGGCACATCATCGACTCTTAGGTTGGTTATTTGCAATTCATCAGCATGGTTATATCTGTGACCACACATCTAAAACATATCCTTTGATTCCCACACTTTGTAAGGAAAGTAATTATCCAAGGCCCTTGTTCATCACTTGCAGTATGTGTAAAATGTGTGATAAATTAGTTTTGAAGTAAAAGAGTGACTTGAATCATAAGCTTGATTTTATTAAGCTATACTTCTTTCAAACCTAAGCATGAAATATTGCATTTTCATTTCAGTAAAAAAAAAATCTGTCTGCTGCATCCTCAATTTTATGGGCTGCATCGTGCTTCAAATCACCAGATACACTTACGAAGAATTATATGCACTTCTTAATTTTCAACTTGAAGACATGTATTCTGATTTATTACTCTGCAAAGAATTAGCAGGCTTGCAGATGCTTGTGTCTCTTACACATTATGCAGAGCTGATAGATGTTCATAGCACAACTGAGCAAGTAGGTGTAGGTATTACTGTGAATGACCACCTCAGTCAGGAAGTTGTTTAAAGAAAATCAAGTTTGCACAAAAACTCAAAATTGCCCATTGGAAAAGTAAAGTAACAGCCTCAGCATTTATTATTTTCCAATATATTTGCTGTCATTGCATAGTCTCAGTAGCCTGTTTGGAATAAAACATCATTTCCATCAAACATGCAGTTAAGAAAAGCATGCCTCAGTTTAATTGCTGCAAACTTCCATTCAGAATATCTTGAAATGTGACCGTGTTTATTTTTCCCACTGCTTATCCAGTATTTCTTTGTATTTACCTAGCAATTATTCTCTCCCCAGTATAAATCACACCTAACCAATACCCTGCTGTCACAGAAAATCTTGAACTGTAGCAGTGTAGCAGTGTCTTGGACTCTCTTGTTCTCAGTGACATGCAGTTGGGGATTTGTCTAATGACAGCATGTCTCTGGCAGTTCACTTCTAAATAGGCTTGGCTGTGTTTTATCTTGATACACAACATATGTACGCTACATAGCCATGTGCAAATGATGGCTTTCACTCTGCAACAAATAAAGGACGTTTAGGAATGTCAGTACTTAAGGGAAAGCATGACTCACTCGGATTATACCAGCGCTGTAGACAAATACTCCTCTTGCACCTTCTAGGTGGGATTGTTCCCACTGTGGGGATGCTGTAGTGGGAACTCATGATGGGCATGTGTTGGATGACTAGGAGCGTTTGTCACACTTTCAGCTAACCGTTGTGGGTTGTATTGAACTTCATGCTGCAAATGAGAAGCAATCCTATGGCAGTCTTGTGCATTCCTTCAGTATTCAGGAATATACCATGTTTGACCTCTGGTGTAGAACGTGTTTTTGTTGGAACGTACAAACTAAGTTTGTTCTCATACAACAAGCCCCCCTTCCCCTCCCAAAATAACATTAACACTGCACTAAGCCCAGACTAATAAATCCAACCCTGCTGAACACCTTTTTGTTGCTTGCCGTGGACATGGCAGCATTCCCTCAACACTTAGGCTTGCTGGGCTATTTCTGTGCTCTGTGGCATTTGCTTAGCATTTTCTGTGCAATTTTTGATAATTCCATATAGAATGGCAGGTAAATTATTTGAGACATAGATATCAACATTTACATAACTGGCTTGGTACACTTCTATTAATTTTGCACAGAGTAATGGAACTGGTGGAATTACTGAGGAGCAGGGGAATATGTGCGTCGTTTTTAACAGGTCATCTTAAGAAACAGTGCTGCAGTATGTGCTGGTTTGCATGCTATACATTTCCAAGCAGATGTCAGATGTGCTTTCATTGTATAGTCTGCTGCAGTTCTGCAGCCTTACTGGCCTGGACAGATTATTGCCCATATGTGGAGTCTGCAGACCTGTAGGGATATTAAAAGAAATGTTAGAGAATATTTTGCTCGGCAGAAAATACTTTGGCTTTTTGATAGAAGTAACAGACGTGCAAACTTGTACAACAAACAATCTATTTTCCTAAAAGTATAAATGTTTAAATGAGTGCCAACAGCGGGATTTTCAAGAAAACAGAAGGAGACATCTGACTTCTGGAGCTTCCAGCATTTGGCTCAGTGGAGTTCCTCGTTGCTTGTTGCCCTGGCCGCCCTCCTTGTGATCTTGGAGGAACTTGGGCAGCAGGAATGGGGTAGTTCCAAGCCTGTGTCTGGGTCACAGGAATCAGAGGAGACTGTAACCCAGAAGCTGCTGTTTTCAGTTGTGTGGAAAGGAGTCAAGGCAAACTGCTGCTCTCAGTGATGTGCTGAAGCATCATCAAGCACAGGAAAGTCTAAGCCTTCCGTGCCAAAGAAGGTGAAAGGGAGATGTTTATTATAATCCATTTCCTCTTCATCTTCCACTCTAGGATTTAAAAGCCTCTGCAAGTATTCAGTGAAGGAAATTGATCTCCGCTCTTGCCTTCTAATCTTTGGGAATGTCTCTCCCCACCTGAGCTGCCTGGCCTTCTTTTTCAGAGACTTCTCTGAGGTCACCATATGGTTTCTTTCTTTGTTCTTCACTCTTACTCTTTTGAGACTTGAAGCAATTAATAACAGCATTATCTTCAAGGTTCTGGATATCTCAGAGGTGAATCCACTGAGAGAGGAACCTTGCAAAGCTGTTTTAGCTCACTGATCAGTTTCTGTGGTAATGAAGATTTTTGTTTGTTCTGTTTGATTTACTCAGTCATTATGACAGAACACCCTCAGGTGCAGTCTTTGGAAGCTCTAGAGATCTTGAATTTTACATGCTGTCTTGCTTCCAAGTGTTTTGAATACTGAGAACTACAGTACTGCACAGAATATGTAGTAATGGGTAGGTGTTATGTCAGATGGCTGTACAGCTTTTTGCTTTGGGAAGCAGAGGCTGGGGGCAGATTAACTATGGATTCACAGTGTGTTAGGGACACCATACAAGGGAAGAAGGAACAGGCAGATAGAAGATCTGCTGAGACCAGGTTGGTGCCTGTTTACATTTCTGCAGTCAGTTCTAAAACTGATGAGTACCCAAGTATCCTAGGAGTATTGAGCAAATAAAGTTTGCTGCTGTTTACTCCCAGTTAGTCCCAGTGGCATCTGCGGCTAAAGCAACATAGCCACGTGTTCAGAAATGGGAGAAAAGAAAGACAGCGGCACTGCCCTGTCAGGTCAGAACTGGACTTGAACATGTTCTGCAATTAGCAGTCTGTCTTTTATTCCCTGTGGGCCAGTTCAAAGTTCATCATGCTGTTAATGCCATTTTGCAATATGTTTCAGAGTATGTTTTTATGAACAGCTTAAGCCAGTCTACGACCATAATAATGCTAAAAGGAGCGGACCTGGTCTCCCCTCTTGCTAGCCACTCTTCTGCCCCTGCCCTTGTGTCAGCGCTAACATTCACATGGTCAATGGGGAGCTGAGTCAGGTCCCCAGCCTAGTTGATTTATTTTTTTTTAGCAGAGTTGATTTTCAGCCAGATGATCAAGCTGAGCATCCTCACTGCTTGTCTTCCTGGTCTTAAACCTGGCATGCAGGGGAGCACATGGCCAAGGGCAAGAGCAGGGACAACTCCGTTCAGGCTCTGGTTTCAGATTAGTTTGCACCAATTGTGAGGTTGCACCCTAGGCCATGCAAGTCAATAGTGTTAGCACTTTACTGCTAGTTTGCTGCTGTGTCTGGAGTGTTCGGTTCCCTGAACAGCCAGCTAGTAAAAGTGTCATGGTTTAACCCCAGCCAGCAACTAGGCACCACGCAGCCACTTGCTCACTCCCCCCCCCCCAATTGGGAAGGGGGAGAGAATTGGGGAGGAAAAGTAAAACTCCTGGGTTGAGATAAGAACAGTTTAATAGTACAGAAAGGAAGAAAATAGTAATAATAATAATAAAAGAATTGGAATATACAAAACAAGTGATACACGATGCAATTGCTCACCACTTGCTGACCGATGCCCAGTCAGTTCCTGAGCAGCAATCCCCCACCAGGCCAGCTCCCCCCAGTTTTTATCCTGGGCATGACATTACGTGGTATGGAATACCCCTTCGGCCAGTTTGGGTCAGCTGTCCTGTCCCCTCCCAACTTCTTGTGCCCCTCCAGCCTTCTTGCTGGCTGGGCATGAGAAGCTGAAAAATCCTGGACTTCATATAAACACTACTTAGTAACAACTGAAAACATCAGTGTGTTGTCAACATTATCCTCATACTAAATCCTAAACATAGCACTGTACTAGCTACTAGGAAGAAAATTAACTCTATCCCAGCCGAAACCAGAACTCTCTGCCACTTGTCTGTCTTCTGCAGATGAGGAAACTGAGAAAGAAGGTGAAAACTCCATTCACGTGCTTTCATTTGCTGGCATGGGAGGAAAGCTTTAAAATTTCTACTTAGTTACTGGTATAAATGGGATATATAACTAGGACTTCAGTGGGAGAACAACTGAGCTAAATATGAGTACAGGGACTCGCAGTGTCATGGGACACCACTGAGACCTTATTTGACATGCATTTAAAATATTCTTCAAAGAGTTTTTTTAAAAGAAAAAGGTTTTAACAAAATTGCTGCTTTGCTGAGAGACAGCACAACTGGATCAAATTAAATAAAACCCAAATTTTAAAAGCATCTTGTGATTTGAGATACTGCAGAGAGCCTCTTTAAAAGGTGTCTGAGACTGAGCATCCATCAACTGAGGAAATCCCTAACACTAGGGGCTTTAGAAAAACCTAAGCTTTCATATTGGAACTATTTCTTCGTACAGCTGGAAATCTAATGTAAACAGGGCCTAAGCAACTTGGCCAAAGTAATTTAGGGAATCAGAACTGCTGAGTGCTAATCCTAGCTCAAGTTTCTAGCCACATGCACAGAATGCTAACGTTTGGCTTTATTGTTATGTGTTTCTCCTCTAGTCTCTGCTGTGAGGTGCACTGGGGGAACAGTAGAGCAGTGGCAACTGTTAACATAACACCTCTGCCCTCTTTCTTAAGAAGGACCTGGGTTTTGCTGAATCTTAGGGAGACAAGTACAGGCTACACGATAGCGTATTTCTGTGTGAGAAGTCAGTTTTGGCTCTCTCTCACGTTAAAAAATATTGCATATGGGAAGTTAAGGCGGGTGTGAATAACCTGGTTTCTTTTTTGGAAGAGTGACACAGATGCAGTACATTGGATGCCAGGATGGCTTTGTTATTAGTTATGTGTTATCATTACGTCTGCATATCACAGTCACGGGTCACCTCCTGGTTCTGTCAGCACTCTACAGACACCATAGGAAGATGTCAGTTATTGACCCAAAGATCCGTCTTACTCTTAGATTTTGAGAATAAGACAGTTGGATACAGGAAAATGGGACTGCACAAGGTGACAATTATTGGTGAGCAAAATAAGCAGTTCTCATGGTTGCAACCTCCCTGGTAGCAGAGATAATGGAGAAAGAGAATTTGAAAGAGAGATAAAGTGGCTTTGTGAATGCTTGTCGGAGAGCTGTGCCCAGGTGAAACAAGCAAGTAGGAAAAAAAGGGATAGATAACTTTTCAGATAATGTGTTTTGTTTTGTTTTGTTTTTTAATTTGGGTTACCTCCCAAAAGAGTTTCTTCAGAACCCTGATTGTAAGTCTTCTGGGGTTAACATTAACATTTTAGTTTGGACCAGGAGTGAATTTTTGAAGCAAATCTTCTGATTGTCTCCACTTGGTGCACATTGGTTTACACTGCAGACTGGTCACAGACCACATGAACTGGATTCTTTTTGAGTGAAACTAAATCAGAAATGTATTCCATCTGCCAGTGAGGGGGTCAGACATACAGAACCAAGCAAGAGATAATCTAAATTAATTTAAAAAAAACCCCACAAATATATTTAGCATAGAGTCAAGGTCCTCAAACCTAATTGCTCTACTCTACAGAGCCACTTCTATTGCATGATACTACTGGCCTCTGTAGACATAAATTATCTTGTTTCTTTTATATTTTTTATTGAAAGGAATACAACTTTTTGATCAACTTTCAAGTGCTCTTTGCTTATATTTCTTAAGTATGCTGATACCTTATCATCTGTAACGCCTCAGTGGCATTTGCTCAGGTAGCATTTATGCTGTGCTTAGTATTTACAGTGAAAGTGCAGCTATTTCAGGACAAAGGTTCTAGATTCCCAGTAAGAATCTTGTAAGCTAAAATGGCATATTGAAGGTTAATCTCAAATGCAAACTCAGCATTTTGGCAGTGGCACGTATGGAAACAAACCGTTAAAGATAGTGAAAGTCAGAAATTCTCTCTCAGGGGATTTTGACTTGAAATATGAGAATTAAAAAAAATATGTTACAGGTTTTAACAGAACATTTGGAAACACTTTTCCCTCTTTCCCATGTGTGGCCATAGAGTCATTCATCAGTCTCTCCTCCTCACTTACTTGGCTCCACAGTGGAAGTATCTAGGGGCAGTATACTGGTGATCTTATATGTGTTTTATTAAGGCCTAGCACATTTTCAGATCCTCCAGAAGAGTTCAGAGGAGAAATATTCTGGTAACGTGTGGAACACAAAGATATGAGGTGGTGGGCAGAAATGTGGAAACATTCCTTTGTCTCCATACGCTCAGGGAGAGGGAAGGGAAGAATTTACCACAAGTTGTTAAGGGGTAAAGTAGCACATTCTCACAGTCGACCACAGGGAAAAAGAGGGCCCCAGAGAGGTGAAACCTGGTCCTTCCCTCAGCCTTTACTTAGACTGGTACAGCGACCCAGAGCCTCTTCTGTAGTGCTGTGTCTTAAGGCATATATATGTACGAGATGGTGGTCAGAGAGGGTGGTCACAGAACAATCCCAGTTTCATTGGGACTGAACTCATACAAGAATTAAGGACAATAAACTTCACCACCTGTCACCACAAATCCCAGGCAAATTTATTCAACAAAGCCTTTGTAATATGATATAAATAAGTAGCAACATAGGCACTTAATAGCAAGGAAAAAAAAAAGTCATGCTAAAATTAAAAGCACAGAACCCTCCTCCTAAGAAGGGATAAAAGAATACTAAACCACATGTTACAAGTGTCCGGTCACACTTGTAATTAATTCTTAAAAGGACTTCAGAAATGTGCTGTGAAGACAATAAAACTATTTTAATAGAATAGAATCCTCAAAATACATTATATTTGAGTAGTATTTTTCTAAGTAACTGATAATGGCATTAAGTGTGTTGTTCACGTAACAATACAAGATTAAGTCTGTGTAAAGACCTGTTGCGATTGGGGTAGGGCAGCCATGTGGCAATATGCCATCATGCCATTTTTTTTCAGACATCAGCTTGCCCCTTTTTTTTTTTCCTGGGATAACAGCTGCTTGCAGGAAGCCTGAAGAAGTGCCATAGTAGCTACTGTCTCAGAGGAAAGCAAGCAGTCAGCTGCTGCCACTGAAGTCTGGCAAGTGCTGGGCAGCAAGTTGGTTTGAGAGTTGCTGCTGTACAGGAAGGCACAATACTATTCAGGATTCTCATTTCTTTGTGTTTAGAATGCAGCAGGACCTCGATAATGCTTACATAAGGCACTGACTTCCAATGGAAGTCTTGGACCAGACCCCTGCTAACAGGGTCATGTTCGATCACTCCAGAAATTCTAACTAGCAGAGAGAATCTGTATTAAAGAAAAAGATAAAAAACCCAAATCCCTTCTGGCACAGTTGTTGCTGCTGAGCTAAGAGAAAAGGAAAAAAGGAAGAGACTCCTTACAAATGTTAGTAAATATGCTGCATAGCAACTAACATTTGGTTTATTGCCTAGAGTAATGCTGAAATACACATAGGGGTCACACCATGCTGCAAACTAATTTTCTCAGGGGAAGGTGAAGGCTAGAAGCACTCAGACTATATCTGTGCCTGCAGCTGGGTGAAGACCTATCTAACTAAGCTTTACACCAGCAAGTGCTGTGGAGTTCTGTGGAAGCAGGCAGTTGGCTATATTTCTAGATTTTTTTAAAGATATGAAATATCTGGGTTTGTCTGTGTGGGGGGGTGCGTGCATTGCTTTCCACCAAAACTGTCCATTTCTCCCCAAAAAGAAGCAGATGTGGAAAGAACAAGCAAAGGACTGTGGAAGAAACACAGCTCTCGTAGCTAAAAGATGCTGTTTCTTGTGATGTCCTGAGTTACGGTTTGCTTGCTGAAGGGTGAACTGTGAGAAAATTTCTGTGCCATTTTGCTCAAGAAAAAGACAAACCATTAAATAAGTCCATAATACAATATGGCACAAGATAGCAATGCTTCCTACCAGCATTTAGCTCTCAAGTGCATTACCTCAAGTGACATCATCTGAGCGTAATTATCACTCTGCAGTGAAGTCAGCTGAAGGTCTTTTCACATGCCTGGACACTTGCCTTTCACCCAAGGGTACTACTCCTGCTTTCTAACCAGTATTCCTCCCAACATCAC
>JAVJGG010000058.1:19520863-19537026 GCA_035590195.1 Aviceda cuculoides
CACAGAAGAAGCTGGGAGAATGCCTCACAACTTATATGAAGATACAAAGCTTATATGAAGAAGTGATACTTATTATTAGCATGACTGGGAAAAAAAAAAAAGACAATCATTCAAGCCTAAAGTTCTTTCAGCAGGTCACTCAGGGTACACAAACTCAGGGTACACTTTAACGATGACTAATATAAGCCTCGCAAATACTTATGTATTCCAAGCTGTTTCTTCTTGCTGCATATATTCAGGGGTGCAGATGTACTACGTCGGGTCAGCTGCAGAATAAAGGGAAACCTTTCATACCTTTTTCCAAGTCATCTATTCTTAGTGCATGTGAGGAAATTTTGATAATGACCTTTTAAAATCTATACTTCATTATTTTCTCCTAACATTAAGCACACTAGGTTTTGACGCTTTTTCAGATATTACAAATTGTTGGCAATCTCAAACTGACACTGGTTATCTCTGCAAATAAAGGGTACTCAGTTCAAATTCCAACAAATTTTAGTCACAAGACAGGAATCACCAATATGAAAGAGATATATATCTGAAAGATAATAATTCTTTTTTTTTTTTTTTTTAATTTCTTTGCCTGATGGACAACATTTTGTCATCTGGAATATGAAGTTTGTCATCCTGGCTTGAATCAGTCTAGTGGAGCTCTGTCTTCAGCATATGCATCTAGCCAAGTACTGAAGGACTGTGGAGCCAAAGGGAGTAGTTTTTCTTTTATGACTCTTGCAAATGATTGGTTTATTTGATTAGGTTAACTAAAGTGGCTTGCAACCAGTTAGTAGTCACTAAAATTACATAGCATTTAAAAAAATGTTGTTGCAGTAACTAAGTTGGTGATCAGCTGCAGAGTTTAACTGTGCATTTATTCCCTTTGGTTTTGCAAAATTGTAGATACACATTGGTCTTAGATACACATTCAGTAAAGAAATAGCTGCAACAATATAGTTATTGACCAACTCTTTGTTGTTGTCCTTCTGCCAGAGGTGAACACAACCACGTTTTCCACATCCTCCCCTGTTAAATCAGTAAAGCAAAATGGTCCTTCAGCCAGTTGGATGTGAAATCTAGTAGTCTAGTTACTGAACCCAAATTACTTTTGAAGTTGACTTTCCAGATTTCATATGATATTGGCTTAAGAACACTTGAACATTACTTGTAAGAGGTTTGGAAAAGATAACTGGGGCTTGGCAGGGAGGGGAGTAAGGATAGGCAACATCCAGAAGCACTGCAACTGTTTCTTAAATGAAAAAGCACAGAAGCCTGGGAATTCTAGTCTGCCATCACAGTAATTACTGTACCACAGCTTTTTGTTGTCCTTTACAAACGCCTTGGAAGTGCTGATAAGAATGTTCAGAATAGATAGGCTGCTCACATACATCCATTCCAGAAGTATGGCCATTAGTCACTCAGGACACAGTTTAAGAAAAAGTTTGGCTTTTCCACTGTATCAAAAAGGAGATACTATTTGATTTTTGCCTTGAAATGCAGCTTTCAAAATTTTGAGTTAGAAAATCTGCGTGAAGAATGCAAGTCTAGAAGTTCACTGATTCCAAAATTCAATACGTGCTATTTTTTTGTCCCACAAATTGTCATTTGTTCTCAATTAGAGGTAAAAGAATGTGTAAAGGCCTCCCTAGGATTTAATAAATTGTAATTGATAGCATGCTCAGGCCATGAAACACCTTCGCAGAAACGTAGCTAGGAGCAAAAACATTCACCAACAAGAAGACACCAGACCAAATAAGTTTTGAGCTTTAGTGAAAAAAGAGGTGCTATACTTCCCATTCAGCACTATACAGGCGCAGCATAAAATCCATGGAAAATGGAAGGAGAACTCTCCCCCCAAAAATAGCAGTTATCTTCCCCTGTATTTTTAGTGTGGGAACATTGCCAGACAGCATCACCCAGCAGCCCCCCCATAGCGTTCTTAGCTTCAGCCAGGCAGTCTGGAAACCCAAGGAGTGACTTTGCATTTGTGCGAGTACCAAGGAAGCTGCAGGAAGTTTTCCACCCTTAGCGCAGCCAGTGGTGCGAAGAGGTGTATTTGTCAGCAGCTTGGCATTGCTCTTGGTATCATGTCAGTTATCCTTGCTCCCGAGGTTTCTGCTGGCAGCACTGCCCAGGCTAAAGCTGCTAACAGCACTGCGGCGGAATCACTGTGAGCAAAATTCTTTACATGCACCAAACTCGAGCTGACTCAAAATAGCAGTGATGCACCGTCATCAAAAAGTGTCTGCAAGTAGAGGAGCTATCATTAAAGCTGGCCAAAAGCTCCCAGTGTGAACAGCTGTGCCTCTTGTATCTAGCTGGGGTGGATGGTAGAATTGTCTTTTCAATACAGTAGCTTGGTCTAGAAGGCTGCAGTTATCTGGAATATGCACAAGTACACACCATCAAGGGTGGAAATGGGAAAAAATACTTAGTGGGAGATTTTTAGTGGTGCTATAGTCACAGTATTCACCCTTTGTTCACTAGCTGTGGGAGCATGGTCCGGTCACAGCTCACGGCAAAAACCCTGAATAACAAAGACCCAAGTATAACTTAAGTAGATACAGTGAAGCTAGCTTGAGGCTAACTAGAGAGACTACAGGTGTTGCCACATAGGTAACTAGAGGCTGCAAAGCCCGTTTAAGAATCCAGGTAAACATTTGTAGCTGGCCACACCAAGCTGCTGCAACATCTGATGCTCCAGATCATCTGCCCAGAAATTCACTCCAGCCTGTCCCTGCAAGCTGCAGTCACGTACTGATTGCAATATGGGCACAGGCTCTATTTTACCCAGTACTTAGAGTGGTCAAGCTCTCTATGCATTCATCAGAGTTGACTGGCAGACAGAAACTATTTGTTAATGAGGATTTTGTATCCTCTCCCCAGGTGACTCTGTTGACACAGGATTATTCTGAAACAAAGTGTGGAATAAGAGTGCCTTTTTCTGCATTAGTATATGCAACTTTGCTGGTGAGCAGTACAACATTAGCACGGCATTCATAACTGTGTAGTAGTCGTTGTCCACACGTGGAGTTCCTCTGAAGAGCTAGCCTGCAGATTCTCACCCTGTTTTACTCCAAACTCGCTTGCAGGTTCCCTGGTTGGAAGGAGTTAGCTCACTGTTACTTCTCAGCCAGCTCCCCCAAACTTTTTCATTTCTTCATGAATACCTTGGTATGGCTTCCCCCATATATATCTCCCTCTTGGCAGACCCTGACTGAAGGGCCGTGCCTCTCCTGCTGGCAGTTCAGGACCATTCTTTGCCTTAGACTCTGTCCCAGCTTTTGTGTCTGTGCAATTTATGAAATGCATCATTTGCTACCCGACTAAGACATTTGCCTGCTCCCTTAAACCTACCAGCAGTAACATTTCTGTGCTTTATGAGCTTTCGGGCCTTGCCTGAGAGCCGAAACGTGTTTCTGGGTCCGAACAGGCAGGCATTTTGGAGGAGAGCAGCAGGCTCTTACCTCACGCCAGCTCCCCGCAGCCTTCGTCCATCTCCAGAGAAAGACCCTGCGCCTCCCATCCCGGCCTCGGCACTCCCGCTCTGCGCAGTTCTCCCCATGGCACCTCCGCCATGCTGCCAGCGAGGAGGACGATAAACGCCTGCGGTCTGGGCGCTGCCTTGGGGGGCGACGACGCGGGACTGCCGAGGGTCCGTCTGGATCCCAACAAAGCCCTGCTCAGGCGGGTGCTCGCACCCCGGGCTCGGGAGCTGCAGCCCCGCAGGGTTGGGACGGAGCCCAGGCCGCTGGGTGTCCAGCACCACCTCATGCTAAAAAATGGGTAAAATACCTCATATGCTGCAGTACGGGGTTTTAGCCGTCCGAGGAAACCTGCATAATCTGTTCTCTTTTGCCGGCCGTGAGCATTTGTAACCCGCTGAAGTCTTTTTCCTTTGCCTTACTTTCCAGAGTATTGAACTCGAGTGATTTTTGAACTGAAATGATCTAAAGGGTAATGGTAAACAAAAAGTTGCAAAATTATACCAACATCGATTTCCTCCTTGTCATTATCTGAGGTCTCGAGTGGAAGCAACTTTGCCTTCCTCCCCAAACCCTCTCGCTGCCCTTGACAGGAGGCAATTTTATTTAATGAAGACAGCCATACTTCAGTATAAAGGTGTCAGGTGAATTATTCATGAGCTCCTTTATCTCCAAAGCATTCCAGCTGCTTTATCTCATTGTAAAGTTGTAAAAGAAAATTAAAGTTTTTTGTGGAAGTGCAGCTGTTGCTTTGAAAAGCATCTGTTTACCAACTAACACTGGGAGACAGCAACACCCTCCGCTTCTGCTGTCAAGCGGGAGAAGTGAAAACCAACAGAACTGGGCAAACAGATACACTGGAGAGAAACAAGCATAACTGATAACGTCAGCACTGTGAGGAAATCAATATTCAGATATTTTTAGGTGCCTCATTTTCTGCAATTAATGTCTTGAGCAGTACTGAAAAAATGGAGCAGCTGAGCTTTTTTCCCTTTAACATACGACTGTTCTTTACTGTGAGGTATTTCATTACAGACGAGCCCTGTCATTAGCGCAGTATGTTGATATGTATCTTTACTCCTGAGGAAACCAATATAGTCAGCACAGCTATACATGAGCACAACAGTCTTTGCATTTAATCTAATTTCAGAGCCGAGATCCGTGTACGCTGATTCAATTACAGAGTAGAATTCACCGCAGCAACTGGGGGCCATATTTGTACTTCACTGGCTACACAGTTATTTAAATTTGCACAAATGTGCAAAAGCATTGAAAAAGAAAAAATGATTTATTTTTTTTTTTTGCTGGTATTTTAGTATTGTGGAAGTACAAGTAAGCTACATTTAGAAATATGGTTAAAAAATCTCAAAGCCCTTTGAAGTCAGACCAGACTACAGATAAGCAGCTTGCTGAACTTACTGTAGCACTCTGGAGGTTTGCGAGAGCAGGCTCACTGCAGGCTTTTGCCCTTTGTTTCACCAACTACATCCTCCGACCTTGTGGAGAGTGTGCTCGTTTAAAAGACAACTTACCATGATTTATACTTTCACCTCTTCTTCTTTACAATCTTATTGTTAAGTATTTTCTCATAATCATTTAATCATAAAGAAAGTGCACCTCTGTGCCTGTGCATGTTTTTATAGAGTAAGGTCACATCTACCAAATAGCAGATGATCTGCTACATTCCATCACTTTAGCAAATATAGCTGAATATTAAAGAATTCATTTTTACCTTTAATTTTTCAGCTTTTGTGCCCATAACAGAACAGAAATAACAATGTGTAGGCTATCTTACTTGTGACATTTCCTAATTTGTGGGCACTTTATTTTTTAATCTCAATATTTATTTTTGTGTAGGATGTTTTATCTAAAACAGTGCTAATACAATGGTGTCTATCCTCAGATACCATCTGCAGTTATCAAGCCAAAGTAACATTTAAAAATGTGATCAAAATCTTGAAGGCTGAAACATAAAGATAAGAAAATACATAATCATAAAAAAAATTACTCTCTTCAGTGCAGAAGTAGATTGCAATTACTCCTAATTAATTCTGGAGCTGCTGAGATGGGTATCTGGTTTAATATAGCTGCCTTGCTGACTGGATGATAATTTATTCCTCCTGAGCATGAAGATTTTTCTCAGCTTTAATTTAACTGATAATATAGGATTTGGCTAATAGCTGCTATGGCAGCTATAGTGCTTTTTCTCCCTGTTATATACAATGCTAAATTTCACAGATGATCAGGAGAAGCTACAAGCAAGTGCTTCTTGAATTTAAGCAATACCCATCTGCCCAGCTTGTAGGACAGAACTCCAGGAGAGGAAAGAGGGATCACCAGGCTGATTCTTTTCCATCAGTAATTATTGGACTGCAGGAAGCAAGAAAAAACTGGTGGATCTACCAAGGAAGAAAAAAATGTTTCAGTGATGATGTTATGAGATCGCTGTGCACTGGCTTGAGTGGCTGCACCAAGTAAAAGGTAACGCCAGTGCCTTAAAGTCTTCAGAAGAGAAGAACCTTTTTGACTGAGGCTTTCTGCCAGTCTTGTGCAGGTAGAGACAGACCGAAATATTGCTCTTGCTGGGGCCAGAGAGTCTGTGACGTTCCTTCAGTCCCTTGTGGGCACCCCAGTATCCGGACAAGAGAGAAATGTGGGGAAACCACACTTCAGAAACTCTGCTCCTCACAAATTCATTTATTTTTTTAAATTAGGAATGCTGATAATGAAATTACTTGCCATTTGCATATCTCTCATGAGTTTTCTCAGGATATTAGGATTTTTCTGAATCTATAGGATCATCAAGGATTACTAGAGCTGACATTAAAAAAATCCACAAAAGAGAATCTGTCTTTCCTGTAAGCATCAGCAGCTATAACATTTCTCATACGATTTTGATTTGTAAGTACTCCAAGCAGCTGACTGCCTCTGAACATCTGTTCTCTGAATGTCCCGGAGAGACAGGTTTTGTACTGCAAATTTCAAGCATCTCTGATATTACCATGCAATACCAGCATCTTTGCTTCCCTTGCTGAAATGTTTTTAATATGGATAACGTAGAAGAAATATATTTTTCTGAAAGCTGATAAATTCCTAAATATTTTTAAAATTCCTACATATTTTTTAAATCTTGAAGGATTTTGCAAAACTCGTAACCAGTTATTCTGCTTAGCTATTCTTTTTAGCTTTCTCTTTTCTTTGTATTTAACTTTCTTTCCATGGCATTTCTTATAACTGGAAAAGTTGCTTGACTTTTTAGATTGATGCCTTTTCCTTTAGATGCCTGCTTAGGATGCACTCTTCCATTAGAGCTTCAACGACAATTGACTAAAATAGAAAATTATATTTTAATGTTTGAGATCAGGCCTGATCCAGCATGCTCATTTATTGCAAATCTTTACAGTGCTATCTATCTTCCAGTAAATTTTTAGGCTGTTATCCTGCACACGCTTAACTTTGCTACTGTGGGTAGCCCTGTGTAAATTCAGTGTTCTTCCATGGATTTTAAAGGTAAGCAAGTACAAAGAGATCTGGCCCTCAGGGTATGGGATTGCCTGACTGTTTAGGTAGCAAGAGTTAGCACAAGAAAAGAGTCAGTTATGTTACAAAGCATAGTAAAATTCCCCCAAAAACTCAGTATAGCCATACTCTGGTTTTGACTGTAGATCTTCATACTTTCTGAACTTTTTCATATTGTTTTATCCCAATATTGCAAGTTAATAAATATGACATTGATAGCATAAGCTTTTAGAGAAATGAATACTCTTCTGTAACTATGTTAGGATATAGACTTCATAAAAATGTATCTTGTTTACCTTGAATGTCCAAAAGAAAAACAAATTAGCAACCAAAAAAGAAGAAAAAACCCCCCATGACGTCTCTGAGCCATTCTTACTTCTTCAAATCAATTACACTGCAAGTAAGTATGCTCATTAAATTGTAACCAATATACTGGAAATGTTCCTCCCTTAAACTATCCATAGTTTTAGAGAAGGCGAGACTTGCCAAATGTATATTAATTAAATTATGTGGAAAGTACAACAGTGTTCAAAAATACAGCCGTTCAGAAATGCTTGTCCGCTTGCTAAAGAAAATACATATTCACTACGAACCCAGGGATTCTAGTAGCGAGGGCTTCACTTTTGAGCCATCCTACTTCGGAATGGTTCTTCTGTGGCTTCATCAGATCCCTTTACTGCTTCCACAAGGCTACAAGACATGGATCCGGTTTAATGGGTTCATATGTAAACGCAAACCTGCCAGACATCCCTAGGAGTTTTAATTTTGAAAGGAAATCTTTTGTAAAACCTTTTGTCTCTAGCTGTGCTTTTTTCGGAAAGACCAATCCTGAGTTTCACTGCAGTGTTCTTGCACCCTAACGCAGGGGATTGCAATATCGGTTATGAGCAGCATTGGAGCGTTGTAGGAAATATTTGTAAAGCACCTAACTGACCAAGCACGAGGGAGTAGCTACACATCCTGTGGCCCAGCTCTAACTGTTTTTCTAATTTTAGGGCCGGGAGCGGTGGATGTACCACACCCGGAGCAGTAAACAGGAAAGGCTGCGTCTGCCACTTTGTTCCGCAGCTCTGCCTGAGGAGGGGGGACACGGGATACGTCCAGGCGGATCCACGCGGGCAGGGGTGAGCTCTTCAGTGCTGTGCTCGGAGCTGACCCAGGCAGCAGACGGGAGAAGGGTCGCACCAGCGCACGGCGGCAGCTCCTGCGCACAACTGCCTGGAGTGCGGCTGGCCTGGGGAAAGGCAGAGAGCTTAAACTCTGCCTGCACCTCTCTGCGTGGACGTCCGTTCAGACGGACCTCTGTCTGTGTTTCTTTCTTTTCTCTTTTTTCTTTCCTTCTTTCCTTTCTTTCCTGCCCCAGCTGATCTCCAGCGTTACAAATTTGCTGCAGTTTAGAGCTGAATATTCGAAGGTGGCATCGGCCATAGATTCCAAATGATGCACTTGGGCACAGAAGCAGCACTTTCTAATCTAAGGGGCTGCATCCTCTGATAGAAATGAAGTGAAGAGAGCCCTCTAGCACTTGCAAAGAGAGGGAAGAGGAGGGAAAGTACCTTGTGGGGGTCGGTCCAGCAAGGGAAGATAGGGAATGCAGTGATAAGTCACTGGCAAGGAGGATGAGAGAGGGATGATAGGAGAGGTCCCAGGTCACCCACAGCCAGGGCAGGGAAGAGTGGGATCACTCAAAGGAAGGGGATGAACTAGGGCAGGGGCAGCTTGGGAGATGCTCTTTATATCTTTTGTTTGAAAGATGCCTCTAAACCCTGATCTCTCCTTTTTACTGTGCCCCTGATCATTCTTCCATCTAGAGCTCTCCTTGTAGCTGTTGCGTTCCCATGCTCCTCCATGGGAAGCTTGTCCCATGTGCAAACTACTCCTACGTGACACTCTGCTGAGCAACACTGGAAATCCTGTAGGTAGCACCAAAGAGCTGGTATGTCACCGCAGCCCAGCCCAGTGCCGTTCCCAGACTGCAGTTTGGACTCCAGGAGGGTGACTTAGCCATTAGCTTTCCCCTGAGCCTGCCAGCTTAGGCTGGGCAGCTGTACCACTTCGGTTTGCAAAGCTAGCGGGTCTGGCTCCTGCACGGGATCTCTCAACTTAACTGTATTGTGGAGCCTGGTTGTCTGCACAGAAAACTGAAATAACTTCTGAACCATGTAATCAGATCCTCCATTTCACCAACTTGTTTCCTATTAGTCACTGTCAGCACACCTGAGGTTGTTCCAAAGTCAGTTAGGGATAATCTCCTGATTGCTAGACCTATGCTGAGTTTATCTGCTCTCCATCACTCTTTCAGAGCATCTGAACGCCCAGCAATTGCCTGTATTTCACAAGAGATTGCCTGTATCTCACAAGACTGCTGTAAGTTAAGAAAATCTTTTCTTTGTACTACTAACAAAGAATGTCTGCAGGTTTGCATGGCAAATGTAGCAAGGGTAAGAGCAGTACCAGATTTTTCTGAGTCTTGCTAAGATACATTTCTCAGTCACAAGACTGTAATTCGTCTTCCTTACACACACCTTCCTTCTCCACCATAATGAGATTTAATATCTAATCTCTGTATTGAATAAGAATATCTCAGCTGTCAACTGCCTGGAATTCTCACACTGGGGTAAAAAATGAAGAACTTATATAAATGGCAAAGCAAATAGTATTCTAACAATATTTAGTCTGAATATTTAGACTGGCAATAAGAACACACGTAACTAAAAATATAAGATTTTATACAATGATCGACATGATGTCGGCTCAATAACGTAAAATGTACATATGCACAGACTAGCCTTTATTTTAGGCCTGATCCTATTCCTATTTTAATTTCTGGCTTTAGATACCTCAACAGCAACTCTATAAAGGACTTTAAGCACGTTGAGTCGCCAAGAATAGAAGCTATTTCTTTTCTCACACTGCTGTAAATGAAGAATAACTTCGGCGAAGCTGCTGTGGCACCAGCAAAGGCCAGTGAGTGAGGAAGCAAGGCACCAGTACTCAGTGAGGAGGTGGTCAGCCAGCCCTGTTCCCTCCTGAAGTCTGCAAGCAGGAAACAAAGCTTGAAGAGGAGCCTGGGAAGAGCATCTTGCTCTACGCTGCAAGAGGCTCCGAGGGGAGAGCAGCTCCTGGGGACATGCCATAACCCATCTTGCGCCCTGTCTCTGCTGTGGCCCAGGTCAAGCTGTCTAATCCCTGCGGGATCTCTTGTGCTCAGCTCTGCAGCTCTGCCTTCGACATGAGAGAGGGGCAGTAAATCACCGCTGTGGTACCTTCCCCTGCTCGCTGACTGCTGACCGTGAACCGGCTGGTGATGTTTGGGCTAGCGGTGACATTGAGAGTCCAGCTGTGATCCGTGTTATTCTTCCTGTGCAGTCTCCTGTTTGCGGCTTCGGGGGCTCGGACAGTCAGAGGCTGCCCCTGCTGTATAGCAGGGCTTTACCGGAAAACCAGGCGACCTTCTCCCGTGCTGCCGGGAAACAATGCCCGATCCGAACTAACACCGCTCGGGTCTCTCCGGTTTCTTGTCTTTGAAAGCGACATCCCAAGTATCGGCCGTGAGCTTGGAGGGGTCGAGAAGGGAGAGGAGGTTCCCGCGCGATGGTCGTGCCAGCCGTCCCGTCCCTGCCGCCCGAGCGCCTGCCCCGCTCCGCCGCCCTGCCCAGCTCCAGGCAAACCCGACCTTGTCACGAGGAGGTGCAGAGCCCGTGGCGTGGTGCTGCGGGCGAGGGAGATGAGCTCCGGCTGCCGGGCAGTGGGAGCCAGCCGCGTCTTCCTCCGTCTTTGCGCGCGGGATCTGTGTGGGAGGTTGGTCTCCCGTGGCAGGCCAGGCTGCTGTGACAGCGGCTTTTGCGAAACGAGGGATGCAGTGAAAGTGCAGCCCTTCTCAGACCGATGCTGAACGAAAAGCTCCGTCACGTGCAGGTTACCAGCTCTACGGCATGGCGCGCGTTCCGGCAGAAAGTGCCTGCCACGATACTTTCTGCAGTTACAGTATAGCTGTATTTCGGCTGGGAAAATCAGTCATAAATAGAATGTATTTTTGGTATAGCTCCACTATAGCTCTGTGCTAACAGCAGAAGCCACAGCGTATTGCAGCTGATTTGTTTGTGTTTTATATTGAGTTCATGAATTAACTAGAGGACAAGGTGGACCATTTGCTGTGTTAAAATGCAACTAGAAAGTGGCATAAGGGCACACTATTTGCCTTAAAGGGAACTTATTTAGGTCAAAACAGCATACGAAGCATGAGACTGCAGTAGCAGCATTGAATGCCCTTTTTGTCAATAGGCTATCTCATAACCGAACACTTCTTAAAATTGTTTTCCAAGCCTGAAGGCAAAATTTTTGGAGGCAAATTACCTGAATGACACACAGAAGAGTGAATGTGCTGTGATTTTTTACTTAATTGTTATTTCTTCAAATGGAAAATATGCATTTTGCTTTGCATTAATGGCTTCATTGTAATGATCAATGTCTCTGTGCCTTTCTGTCATTATTTTTCACTTAAGAGTGTGGTTGCCAGTAACAGTTCGTTAAGGGAAACAAGTGATGGAACATTAGCCGACTCACCAAGCACTACGAAATTTTCGTCAATTATAATCTATGCTCTTGTAATAGCCCCTTCTGCCTGACATGCATTTCCCTCCTTGTCCGTGAGAATACAGTCAACTTTCAGGATATACTGCAGTATCTATCTTTTAACTCATGTCTGTGGGAGGAGACAATCACATGTCCCTCTTTTTATTTTTACTTTTTCTGTGTGTGACTTCCAGGATCACGTAGCTGTTCACCTGGCAGCATTTCTTGGTTCAGGCTTTCAAGTGTGCTGATGATATGTATGGCCTTTAGGAACCATTGCCCTACAATATGGTAAGGTTGGGTGTATTCTGGTTGAAACTGGGTGTTTGGATAGTTGCTGAAGGCTTTGTGAAATTCCTAAGTTAAAGCACAAGTGATAGATGGAATGACGTTTTCTAATGCTTGGTTTGTTGAGTGACCATTTGCATCTACAGAACATGAAAGTAAGAGGATAATCTTTCAAAATGAAAAGTAAAAAATAGCAAATGTGCACCTAAATTATTATTTCTTAAAATTTCATGTGAAGCCATTATTTTAAAAGAAATAAACTGCCAGGGATTTTGATGGAAATGAGGCTGTACTTTCCTGGCAAGCTACCTGAAAAGCAGTATACCATTTTTGGCCTTGCTCTTACAAAGATGTGAGCGTGAGCTTAGCCTTATGCCACTAAAGCTCACACTACACACATAAATCTTCGTAGAAGGACTTTGTGAAAGACTCTTCTAAACACAGCTAGTTGTGATATCACTGTAAGTTACAAAACTTTCCTCTAAGAAACTCTACATACCAGTAAATCAAAACATTTCAAGTATTTATTGTTTGCTAGAAAAAATAATGTCAGTTATGTAAACTGGATTGAAAGTTGACTTACCAGAGTATGTTTTAGATCTGTCTGTGGTCCTCCTTCCCTTCCCACACAAATAATAAATACATGGATATTTGTCAAGTATTTTATGACACCACCTGTTATTCTCTATTATGTACTCGGTTGCTTACAGAAAAAACTGACATGAACTGCATCTTCCACAATCTGCTCAGAGAGGGCAGTTTTCAACTACGAGGCCATCTAATTTTTGAAAACAATGAACAGGCCAGAGCTAGGAAACAGCTACTATTTCTTGGATGTTTTTAAGGTGTTGGAGATATTAACAAGCTGGAAAACAGGCAATCCCATTTTACAGATCAATAACCATTTCTCCTGTTTTTCTTAGAGATGGAACATCACCCAAGAAACAAGGCAAAGAATAGTGAGAGTATTCACATGCGGAGTCGATACATGAAACAAGAAGCTTGTCAATTATCTTCCAAGCATGCCTGATGCTGTGACCGGGAAACCTGCCCCACCAGTTGCTTGTCATCAAAGCCGTCTTTCATTTTGCAAAGAGTGTAAATCAAAAGAGTTGCTATTAGGAATAACGGGTGAGATTCACTCAAACTGATTTGGGAAAAGCTAAATTATGGGTTTCCAGCCAGCCATTTGCCTGTGTTTCCGAAGCTTCAGCCGGTGATATGCAGGGTGTTTTCATCGTCAACAGGAAGCAGCTGCCAGCCAGGCCTCCTGCCTTTTGGGCCAGGGCAAGTTTGACGTGATCGGAACCCTAAGATAAGTGAAATAACATACAAAGTGACTGGTCCTTGGCTGTACTGTTCAAATAAAAAGAGTTCCCAGGATCCCCAAAATACTAAAATATTGGGAGAGATTTTTTTACTGGTGATTATGTATTATCTGTCATATTATACCTGTCAATTTATACTGATAATTTCATCCTGAAGAAAAACATACCTATCATACATATTACTACTATTCCTGCTAGCACATCTTGGGAAGTAGTAGGGGTTTGGGTTTTTTTCAGTACAACTTCAGTCTCCCACCCACGTGTGATCACACAATTGTTTGCAGGACCGCTGCTGGCTGGGTTTAGAGTAAGTCATTGCTTTATTATTTGGGTGGGGAGGGAAGGAGGAAAGGAGGACCACACACAGATCCTAACCATACTTTGATAAGTCAGCTTTCAATCCAGTTTACATTACTGACTTTATTTTTTTCCAGCAAACAATAAATACTTGAACTGGTTTGACTTACTGACACATAGTGTTTCTTAGTTATAGGGAACTTTTGTAACCTGTAATGACATCACGACTTCCCTATAAACAGGAAGGTTGAAACTCTCTTCCCATGATCCTTGTAGAGCTTCTGATATCGTGAAGTGCCTCTCAGTCCGAACTAATGTACCCTCACAAGAACTTTAAAGCACGCAAGGGCCGTCAGTGCCATTGCACCAGGCTCACCGGACTGTACAGAAAGGCTCTGGCACCCCCGGCGGATCAAAGCTCCCCGCGAGCACGGGGTTCAGCGGAGTACGTCGTGCGGCTGACCTGCGAAGTGCCCAAGGAAGCCTGCAGAGGTGGCAGGCAGACGCCTGAGCCCCCCACGTTCCCTAAAGGTGTGCTCGTGCCCACGGGGTGTTCAGCTCACACCTGTCGCACCTATAAGCTCACACTTATTTTGCAGAAATAAGAGGCATGGATTTCCCTGCCTTCTCCCTCAGCTGGTGGGGGGTCACTTCTTTAGTGTCTTGGAGACGACATGTTGGAGATTACAGTACTGGGGGAGACTGGTGTTGAACACAGCCACTGTGTCCTTTCTGATGAGAGGGGGATGTATGAAGAGAGGAATGCAAGTTTTACAGGTCAAGGAAGAAGAGAAAATTGTCCAAAGGAAAAAAAAAGGGAAAAAAAAAAAAAAAGCAGCTGTGTTTGTTTGCAGTAAGAGGCGTGGCTGGTAAGGCAGACTATTGTGTTCTGGAACAGTGGGTGTTTCCAGTGTCTTCCTGACATGGTCCACCTTAGAAAAACTGAGGCCGGCACATCAACAGAGGTCAAAGGGTGTCTGCTGGGGCGATGGAGAAGGGAGTATTTGTTGTGATGAGACATTAGCATCCCAAGTATTGAGCCGGTCAGTTACCAATGAGCACCTTCAGGCACAGGAATTAGCACAAATTGTTGTCAGTATTTTCCTTTGCTTGTCAGCATAACATCTCTCTTGTTCGAGTTCAGCTGTAAGACAGCTGCTCTTCCATAAGCTAGTTTGAAGATATTATTCTATTTTCATGAGAGTCATATAGTTAAATATGGCAATAGTTAGGTAAAGCCTTACGTCATCTCCACATGGCCGGTAGCATTTCCTCTGACCAGTATCTTGTACCAGACTGAAGATACAGAAAAGGTCCAGCGACACCCTGGGACTCTCCAGGTGAAGAACCCGGCTGCCGAGGGGTCGTTCGCTCTCTGCCCTGCAGAGCCTTCTCAAGGCGACTGTCATGGTTCCGGGTCTTTGCCACTTCAAGCTGGGCTTCAAGGTTCAGTTTCTGAGATAGTCTTGCCCTTCTTTGAAACAGTGTATTTTAAAATGAGAAAATACCATGACAATCTAGTGTCCCTAAAGGAACAAAGATTTCTCCATAACACTCCACCCTTAAACACAAGCATCAATTATTCACCCGCCAATAACTTCAACTAACAGCCCATTCAGTGTTCTGCACATTGAGAAGACAGGCACAGATCTTCATTTTGGATTAGCAGAATGAAAGGTTTGCATGTTTTGTGCAGGTGAGAAGGAGGCACAGATGAATGGTGTGGAGAGGATAAAGTAGTTTTGAAAAGATTTGTAAAAGAGACAACAGGTCTTGGTTAACAAGGACAGAGGTGATGAGCTAGTAAATTTTTTTTTGGCTTTACAGAACATAAATCAAACTGACAGCAATTTTAACTGAAGGAACCCTAACCTAGTATTTTCTAGGACCGCAAGCAAAGAGCAGGTAATCTGATTTCTCCTGGGCCGGGCTGTATCTATCTCAGCACCAAAGCTGCTGTGAAGAGAACTGTTCGCTCTTCTGCAGGCCACTGGCATTCACAAGGATCTCCTCGAGGTCGATTACCTTCTTCCCTGCAATGCCCCAAGGAACTGCCGGGAGGAAAGGCTCCGAAAACCAGCGTGAGACCCCCAAACATCCCCCTCGCTGCGGCGTCCCCAGCCTTCCTGCCGTGGGTCCTGACCTGCCTGACTTTTAGGGCGGTGCTCGGCCCGTAAGGGGAACATTTACAGTGTCGCTGCTCCCACGGGAGTCCTGACGGGGAATCTTGTCTCCTTCACGTTAAAGCAAAGGCTGTGGAGACCATCGTCGGATGTGTCTCTGCTCGGCTGCCACGGCCGATCCATTAGGACCCGCCACGCTCCCGCGTCCCCTTCCCGCAGCAGCTGGGACTCTGGGAAGCGCCGCTGCCGAGGGCCCGTCCTGCCCGGGCACAAACCCGAGCTCCGCCGAGCTCCGTCAGCCCAATCCCCGGGCGGGCAGGAGCGGGGAGCCCCGCAGGGCTGCCGTGGGCCGTGGCGAGACGGGGCCGGGGTCGCCCGGCGCCGTGGGGGGTTTTGACGCCTCCGCACCCACCCGGCCCCTCGGTGCCCGCGGGTCTGCCCTGCGGCACGGCGGCGCTCCGTCCCACCCGGCCTCCCAGCCGCGGGGCTGGCGACGAGGCGCCAGGCGGCCGCTACGTCGGAGTAAAACCGAGCCGCCTGAGGAAAAAAACGTG
>JAVJGG010000058.1:19538692-19569874 GCA_035590195.1 Aviceda cuculoides
TGTGTTTAATTCCTGGCTTGACACTTGGGCTTTTTTTTTTTTTTTTTTTTTTCCCCCCAAGTGTTGTTTCGGTGAAAAAAAGAAACCCAAACCCAAACTGTAGGTAAAACGGTGCTGCGGCAGGTGTTTCTTATGTCTGGCTTTAAGAAGTGCGGTGGGTGGGAGGTCAGCGGCTGTGGCGCCGGGCAGCCCGGGAGAGGGCCCGGCCGCCGGGAGGAGCGCGGTCGGGCGCTGCGGAGGCTCCGGTGCCCGGGAAGGAGCGGGGTGGCCGTCGGCTCCACCTGCGGACTGGGAATTTGACTGGTGGGCTGTGGTTGCAGAATACGTCTGACGATAAACTAAGCAGAGGTAGGGCATTCCTGGTGGTTTGGGTTTTTTTGGTGTTTTGTTTTGTTTTTTTTTTAAATTTATTTACAGGAATACTGTTCTTCACTAGGCTTTATCAAGCAGAAGAAAGTTGTGTCGAAATTGAGCTCAAGTATAGTTATGCCTGGGCACCAGCTGGGGGTACGAAACTCCTCCGCTGCTTTCCTGATAGCTGTCAGGTCATCTCATAATGACTTATATAAATTTATGTTACGCAAGTGATTCTGAATGAAAAAGATGGTATTTCAAGGCTATTTTCCCTCTCTTACTTGCGCTGTTTACCCAGGCTGTAAAATAAAACTGCTACCGACCGCTGCAGTACTGCTTCATTTTGAGTCACACTGTGGCCTTGGTCTTGCAGCTGAACTGAGCGGTGAAAGTAGAGATTTTGCATAGATCTAGCACCAAGAGTAGGTCTTTTGCAAAGAGGAAGAAGGTGGCATTTAATTTCAAATAAGAAGGCGTATTTAAGAAACTTGCTAAAGCCCTGTTAGTAAATTTGTGTGACTTCAGTGTTAGTCACTTCATTTTCCAAATGTGGAAAAAAGCCTCTTATTTTTGCGATGTCATTCCTTACCCTGTCATTTAAGTGAAATTTATTACCATATTATTCTCATAGTCTGTTTTGGGGGTCATTTTGATAGTAATGTGTGACTTAAGCCTGGAGATGTTGGCTTTTTTCTTAATGTTCTTCTTGTTTTTTACTCTTTTAGATTATTTCCAGGTATATTTATGCTGTGAGGAGAATGTTACTGGGAAACAAACCTGTAATTGGCTTCAGGAATATTCAGATAATAAGGCCTGTGGGATCTGGGGCTGTTTCTCTTCCTCCTTCCTGCCCTCCCCCTCTGGTTTATATGGCATTAATCACAGTGGCATTCCACTCTATGGCGAGAGTGCCTGTCCTGAAAACCCACTGCTGTCAGGTATTCTTACTAACATCTACCAGGACTTAAGAACAAATTAACGTAATGTGTTTAAAAAGTAAATAATTGGAAACGTGGATGTTTTGATAGGGAAAACCCCACAATATTGTTTGAGATATTTGCTGATATTTTATCTTTTATCATCCTCCAGAAATGCAATCTAATAGTTTCTGTTTAAAGAAACCCATTCTAACAATTGTGGGAACAAGGCACAGAGGTTCTGCTGGTAGAGGGAGCACCCATTTTAGGCAGAGGCAGCTTGTTCGGGTTAGGATAACATGTTTTCTTTGAAATAATTGTTGACTGTGAAAGTTTTTTGTTTTTTTTTTTTAAAATGCATTTTAAAATCCCTGTCTGTCATAATTAGTGCTTCATATCCAGGCATCCCTACTGACCGACTGAGAAATGGTCATGCTGAGTTTTGCTGTGTCAGAAATGGCGGAGATCTGGACTGGAAACCAGTTCTGGATTTCTGCTAAGCAGAGCCTGCACAGACCAGAAGGTACTTTACACCGTTCCTGGGCCCTTGCATGGGCTATAACGAGAGGCAGCTATGGACTGTTTTGTAAGCAATGTGCAATTTACAGCTTTTTATTCTCAAAGTATTCACTGAGGAGTGGTTTTACAGATCAGTATGCTTCCAGAACGGGCATTCAGTGCCATGGCAAAGTCTTGAACCTGTGCCGTTGTCTTCAAGGATTTGTACTTGTGTAGTAAGTGGGATAAATCTTTGAGAAAGAAGGAGACTTTCCTTATACTGTCTTTGATTGAGATTTCTTGTTGATCAGGAAGGTGCTCACAAGCATCACGGGAGACCTCCTTCCACCTTCCTTAACTGTGATGGCAGGGTTTGCGGTCTAGACATAAATCATGTGGGTGCATCCCGGCTGGAGTACTGCTGTTGAATATGTCAGTTCCTGTGGGAAAAGCAGTGATGCCTGCTCCCAAAGAGCAAACAGGCAAGGGTTTTGTTTGGCTTAAAGGTTAGTTGGCTTGATCCAAGAGGTTATTTAGATGAAAGAGGCTAGGTAACAGAGAGCAGGTAGGGAATATGAGAGCATATGCCAGAAGAGGAAATGCTGGAATAAATGGAAAAAATCCAAGAGCAACCGGGTCAGTAGGAGCAGATGGTGTGCACCCGAGAGTCCTGGGTCTTGCTAAGAATGAAGTGATTGAACGCAGATTCGTTACACCCAGGCTCATTAAAGCCAGCTATTCTACCGGGCCGTAGGGTGCAGCAGAGGTTGTACCTGTTTAACTTTCCTCAAAGAAAGGATCAAAGAATGAACTCGGTAAGAGTTACTTCAGTTCTGAAAAAATGGTTGAAATTAGCACTAAAATTAAATATGTCAGACATTTCGGAGGAGGGAGAAGGGCATGACAGGGACAGGACAGTGTGGGTTTTGCGGACTGTATAATTATGCCTCCCCTGTGTACTGAAAGTCTTTGACTAGCCATACAGTGTGGTTAAAGGCAGAACCATTAAGATTTTATTTAGACTTGCACAAAGCCTGTGGCAGATCTTTCACCAGGGGCTTTTAAAGGAACTCTGTAAAGATCTGTGCTAGGATTGGTGGGGGTTTTTTGTTTGTTTGTTTGGGGTTTTTTTAACAATATTTATGTCCAAGGAGGAAGGAGCGGACTAGTTGCATGCCATGCAGTTATGTAGAGTGTCAGAAATAGAAGAAACTCAACAGCATCAGCCGGATTTATGCTTACCCATGTTGGTCCAGTTGAAAACGGGGTTCCTCACGCTTTGGCTCCTAGTAAAGGGAAAAAGAACTGAATTTGTGCAAAGGAAAAAAAAATAATGGTTTGAACTCACTGGGATCACAAAAATATTGCTGAAGGAAAGGCGATCCCACAGCACACTTCGTTACATAGCTCGTTATCGATGACAGCTCTTAGGAGGGGAGGAGGCAGGCAGAGGTGCGCTAGCCCTTGGGAAGGAGAGGGGCGACGGCGGCGGGGGGCGGGGGGCGCTGCTCGTGGCCACAGCGGGTTCGCCTGCCCGCAAAGGCAAACTCTCCCTGGGGTTTCTGGCCTCTCCCTTGGAGGAGCTGGTTTCGTTACGCTCGCTGAGCGTATCGGGATGTCGGTGCTCCGCGCTAATGGCTGTGCCGCCGGTGTCAGCGATGGCTGGTTTGCCGTGTCTCGCGTCGGACAGTCAGTTTGTGACCCCAGTTGGAAGCTGGCCCCCAGCGAGCACGGCCTCCGCTCCGTGAGTCCGGGACCACGAAGTCTGCGCGTTACGGGTGCCAAGTACCAATGGGCCGATGTCCGCGTGGATTTCAGATAAAATAGTCTTTTGTAGCGTCATCGCACACTGATCAGCAAGGGAGAGGTACCTCGTGCTAGTTTTACTGTTCGCTGGTATTGCTGTGGTCTCTGAAGATTTTTGTCTTGGGAAATTAGGCAGCAGGATTGGGCTCAAGATTTACGCTGAAATGCTTATTTCTTTTTATTAGGTTCAGCCTCTACTTGATTAATTCTCACTTGGTTGTCTGATGGTGTCGTTAATTCCCAGTTTCATAAACCTTAATCTTATTTGTGGACTTGCACTATCAGCACAGAGGTCCAATTTTCTTAGGAAAACGCATTCTTCCCTCTGCAAACAAACACACTGGATTGTTTGAGCTCGGAGGATGACAAGTACTGATTGTATGATGCTGGAGCTACACAGACACTGCATTTTTTTATCTGGGACTCTCCTTCCAGCTCTGTGTGAATAGGGAACACAGACCAGCAATCTTGCTTTTCTTCCACAGGCTTCGTGAGTTAATTTGTATTTGTCGTGACTTGTCTCTATAGTTACAACTCTACAGTTTAACCGTATTTTTGTGTTCAAAAAGCAGAAGTGCGAATAGATTAAAAAAAAAAATTGTGAAGTTGATATTTCTTTGGAAAAAGGCCAGTAATTTTTTTATTCTGTGAGTATAAAAGTACCTGCACAATAGCTGGGGTGGGATTAACCGTCTGTCTCAAAGAGGCAGGAAAGAATAAGAACTGTGGCCGTTAAAATATGAACTTTTTTGAGTGAGGAGACTCTGGACTTACCATTACTTCATAAAAGATAAAATTCACTCTGCTGTGCCCCTTGACAGAATTTGGCATTATGCCAGTGCTAGAAATGTGATTTAGCTGACTGACAGACAGTAGGTCCATCAAAAAGTGATGTTAGGTTAGAGTACACGTGGAGAAATTGCATCCTACTGACATTTTTGAGTCAGGAAGAAACAAAAGGGGGGGTACATCTCCATGTAAGCTGTACAGCAAGAAGAGGAAAGGAAAACTGATGTTTCGGTATAAATACTTCTGGCCACAATCCCCCAAACTGTTATTACTTTTCTAGAGTCACAAGCAAAGTTGTGGTTTTTTGAAGTAGGAACATGCAAAACGCAGATGTAAAAAACATAGTAGTATTATTTATTTAAAAAAAAAAATCAAATTACCAAAGTAAAGGGTAAAACTTCACCTGAAGCAATATTGATGATATATTCCATTAAAAAAAATAAAAATTGAGGTCCTAGTACACCTTTAAACTATTGTTTATCGTTGAGTAGTCACTACTTACAAGATTAGTAGTTTTGAGTGCCTCAACATTGAGATACACAGTAGAAGATTTGTAGATGCTGTTCCCTCCCAAGTGCATTTCAAATCATTCTGTAAAACCAGAGACTCGACAGGCTTGTCACAGACATTCAGTGGGATGGTCAGAATTAGCCTGGTCAAGGCCTGAAGCCTTCAGTAATTAACTCTCTTTACAACCAAGTATGAATTAATTAGTTTATTTTGCCATTAAGTAATGCTTTGCTGTGCTAGTGATTTAAAATAATTCTACAAGAGGGATGGATGAAAAAGATCCGTTGGGATGGAAATGAGTAACTTTTTCATGAGAGATTGCTGCAGTATGAAGCAGTGTTGATGAAAATGGTGTTTTGGGGTTGGGTTTGGGTTTTTTGTTTGTTTGTTTTCTGAATAAGTGGTTTTGTCATGATACTTACATAAGTGCAGTATGTTCACCAAGCAGTTGAGTATAACCTCTTTTACTTGTGCGTGTATCTACAGCAATATGCTGTCAGTATTGTGATGTTTATATATAGTTTCATTGATGTCATCCACAGTTTGTTTTGCAAAGGACAGATAATACACAGAATTCACCTACTTTAGTGGGGGAATCAAGTCCAGACACCTTCTGCAAAAAGGGGTTGGAATAAATTCTGAAAACGTGGATTTAGCTGAGCTGAAAAACTTAGCCAAGAAAGATTCATGAAAGATGGAACAAGCATTTCTGTGACAAGGAATCAGGATAAATAACCTATTTAAATTTAAAATATTATGAATTGAGAAGTATGTTTGATATAATATTTGTAAAGCAAGATTCTTTGATGTATTAACATCTAAACATACCAACGGTATGGTGAAATAAAACATTAATGAGCAATATGTGCTAGTTCAACTTTTGAAGGCAGTCAAAACAGTTGAACAGCTGAGTTAGCGGATAATTAAGTAGAAAAGATTGCTGGAGTAGAAAGCCAACCGTGGGTAAATAGTAATCCCCTCTTCCTGAACAGAGAGAATATTTTCTTTTTCCAGTGTATTCAGGAGCATTGTTTGGTGACCACTGCATAAAACTGAGAACTCTGAGAAGGATTTTTTTGGGGGTGGTGGTGGTAGTTTTTTTGGTGGTTTTGTCCTGTTTTGTTTCCCCCCCCCCTGCAGTTTAGATACGATGACGAGGTGGAAGGATGTGGGGGGATGAGATCCATTCGTTCTGTCATCTGGTAGGGCACAGTGACCAGAAGTAATCAGCTAAATCAGTAACTGCAAATTATACTTGTTTTGTCTTTTAAATGTTTTGGTAAATAGACTGTGTTTTTATAAACTTCTAAATGTCTATATACATAAGAAATGTGTGGTTTTCATTTTCTAGCAGGTGATCTGTGTGTTTTGAAATGAATTCCAGTTTTCATCTAAATTTCACTTTGCATATATCACATGTACCTACCTACACAAGTAGGTGTATCTCTTATTAAAGATGATAATGGAGCAAATTTCTTGTGAAATAAAAACTAAGATGTATATTAAGCTACGTGGTTGCTTACATATGTTTTAAAATGGTACATGTTGGTAAAAACTGAAATGTTACCATATTTAAAAAAAAAAATCATGATTTAGTGATGACCAACTGATGAGACAGATCTTTATCTAGAAGAACAACTAGATAGTTCCAACGCAAACCAAAAATGAAATTAGGGTCTTGCGTCTTCCGACTTTAAATAATGTTTTAAATAACTTATTTCTCCCATGAATCTGCCTTGCAGAAAATCGGGTTGAGACGCTTCGTGCTGCCGGTTGTTTTAGGCCGGGTGGTTTGTTTGGAGAGCAGTGCTGAGGAAGCGGGCTCTGACAAGTGTCCCCCCAGCAGGTTGTCACACCGTGCAGAGCACGCCTGTGGTGTTCGGTGGGCTCTCTCCACTTGGGACTGAGCCTGCTTAAAGCTACCCCGAGGTTACACGCCGCCTGTTAAATTGACGTTGTACCTGGGCGAGTCGTTCAGCGGCCTTCCTAATGAACATCAACTACTGAGCAGAGCTGCGCGAGTGCCCCACTTACGGCAGCAGCGTTAGCAAATGTCCTCAAAAAAAAAAAAAAAAGTCTTGAGAAGCTTTAGGCAGCCTGACTACCAAAGCACATGTTCAGTGTTTTGATCTCTGTGGGGTTTTTTTTCTGCCCTGAGCAGTCTTCTCCCATCCAAAAAAGCTGCAGATGATTCTTCCAGTATCTCACCCCTGCATCTGCCTGGTCCTGCAATCCGAACATGCGCCTCAGTTGGTCCTCTTCTCTGGCAGGAGGCGGTGGGAGCTACTCCTTTGAGCGGGGACATAGCTGAAGTGCTGGATTCAGACCCCCTAATTCCCACTGGCTTGGTGGCCCTGAAAATTTAGAGTTGGCTAATGGGAAACACTTGGCTGAGCTTGAATTTAAGCTGTCTGAACATGGCCCGTGGTGTCTGCTCACTCACTACAGTATGAGTCATGAAGCTGAATTCTACTTTCAATAGCAAATGTCTGTAGCATTACTTTATTATTATTGTTGTTGTTGTTAATACTATTATTATAAATTTCAAGTGGTTTTTGGCATGAGCCCTTCAAATTAATTTACTTTTTTTAATCCTTTCTTCTTCTTAAAGTCTCTCTTCCCACACCAAGAAACATTAGATCAGCTTTGGCATAGGTAACATTTCACATTTCATGCATTATTTACTTCTGGCATAATTTACACAATGATGTTCTATGGAAGCCAAGATGATGGTCTTTCAGAATAAAACAATGTGTCTAATCATTTGCAAATCAGGATGACTGCTATGGGCTAACAAATAAGAGTCAGAATTATTTTGTTACCAACAGTAACAGCAGCAAAGCAGTGAAAGGTGAAGTATTTGGATGTTTCAAATGCCAAAAATAAAAATAAATGGGGAGGGAGGGGCAAAATGAACTCAATAGTGTGATTTATGTATTTATTTAATTTTTTTTTGCTTTCCCTCCTCTGAATAATTGCTGCCTTTATAAGAACATCTTTATGTTTTAATCGCCATAAGCTGCTTTTCCTTTAACTACGTACAGATAGAGATGCAAATACAAGTGGTGATGTAAAATGCTAGTGTCCTGTGCGTGGGCACTGGAGGCGATGTTGTCTTCGACTCTGTCTGATGTTGCTGCTTTAAAGTCCTGTGCTCTTTGGTTGAATTGAGGATGAACGCTTGGCTTAGATGCAAACAAATAGGTTCTCACTGACTGAATGACGCATTTCAACACATAAGGTGCAAGCATGTTGGGTGAAATGGTGATAATTTTAGGGTTTTGTTTAGTGATGTGGAAGAGAAAAAATTCAGGCTGCTTTTCCAAGTGATGTGTTGATTCAAACTAGAGGTAAATGGGGTATAAGATCGAGGAAGGGCAGGAAGTGTCCTCTACACACACCATATGCAATGGAGTTAGCTGCAACAGTACACCTTCAGTTAAGAAGTCTTTTGACAACTCTTCAGTCTTACAAAAATAATCTATAACTCTCAACTAAAAAAGGATTTCAATTTATGATATTGATTAAGATGACTGCACAACTGTAGAAGATAATGTTTGGGGTGTTTGCTGCATTGCCCTTAAAAGTACCTAGTGTAGTTGTAAGCGCTGGGGAAATGAACTCGGGAAATGTGCCAAATGTGATAAAATCGGATGGGTACAGGGAGCATCAAGGTTTTTTGGGGGTAGCCAGTCTAGAAAAGTCACGGCACAGTAACTACTGAAGAGAAGCTCATTGTAGAAAAAAAATATTTTGATGAAATGGGAGATAAGTCTGTAGGAAATTTCTGTTCATGGCAAAAATGCATCTTATGTCACAAGAGTCTTTATTTTCTTCTGTATTAGGGTCTCACTTTGTCTGCAAAGCAGAACAAAGCCCAGAATTCCATTTTATGGGAAATGCCAGAATTCCTTCCAGTCTTCTAGGGCAAAGTTAAATATGAGAAATGTTCACAAGAGAAGTTGATTTGGAAATGTTTAAAAACATGTAATTTATTGAACTAAATAAAAAAATTTTGCTTTGAACTGCTTAAGAGTTAAAGCAATGTGACATCTTAAATACATAAATTTGGGGAAACAAGTTGTTCATGTATGTCAGCCCTTGTTGATTAGACTAATTCTGCCGTTATGTGTAGCAGTGATGGTGGCCATGCAGCTTGTTCAGAAGGCAGACCATGGTGCCTCATAAATGTCATCTGCTGAGGAGCCAAACGGGTGTGAAACATCAAAACTGCAGCTTCCACGAGACTCTATGGCGCCTTTGTATTAAGGCAACCTGGAACAAAATATTTCATTTCCTGGCAGAAATTTGAAAGTCTCATTGGAATCCAAGTGGGTTTTTTTCAGGAGGAAACTCAAGATTTTGCAGTATTTTCAATTAGTTTAGTTCAAGATGACTAGATCTGGTGGCTGCCATCTAGCTGGGGAGGACTTGTCAGAGTTTCTGCATGCGTTCTTCATCACTTCTTGGATACTAACTCTTGTGATTTTTAGCAACTTGAAGCACTTTCTGTCACTGCTTTCAGAATGTCCTATCTCTCTTTTTTTTTGTTGTTCTGCTGATACTATTTTAAGTATAAAAGATGGAGTACTGGGATGCACCGAGTGTCAGATCTGCCATGCAGACTTGTCTGTAGTTTATTCTCATTCTGAGAAGTGAGAAGCAAATAGTTTAAATCTCTGAAGAATGAGTTTTTCTATCATTGTTGGAATTTGTGGAAGACCTAGATAATTGTAGTTGCTAGAAATGTTCTCCTATGTAGACGTGTCCCATATGTCCTGGATGTATGTTTTTCTCTTCTGTAAACTCTGATTTCAGTATTAATGGTAAAAAGGGGTCCTGAAAATTTTCCTTCGGACCAAAAATACAGCAATTCCCTTCTTACAGAGAGTAAGAGGAAGAAACAGAATACAAGGCTATTCCAAAGTGAGAGTATGTTTCTGTAGGGCATTGTGGGCTGAGTTCTGGGTTACTGGCCCGGTTACTTTGTGCGATTAGGAACTGCGACGTTCGTGCCTCCCAGCAGCTTTGTGCTTCTGGTACTTGCATGGGACGCCTTACAGTTCTGGTAGGAAGCGTAAAGAACAGATAGGCTAAAACTGGTTTCCCATTGTAAGAATATAAGACGAGTGGAGACCTCACCTGAGGGTGAGGGAGGTGGGAGGTAGCAGGAGCAGGACAGCAGTGAATCTCATTACAAGCAGCGGTTGTGAAAGAGGTTGGAGAAGAAGCGTGAAAGAGTCAGCCAGGTGGCCAGTGTGTGTATTGGCGGATATCTGGTTTGGGAGAAGGTCAGAAGGCAAAAATAAATAAATCCCAACGATGTTGTTAACTGCTGTTCTCTGCTGTTGAGTAATAAAAGACAGGAACCAGGAAGCTGCTTGTTTCTGGTTTTCATTAGATGCTTTAGATACCGAGGTGATGAGCAGGTTATAAATATAAATGCTGCAGAGAGAAGGTGAAACAGGGTAGAACCTAGAAACCTTTAAAAAGGGATAATGTGAGGTTTAAAATTACACTGATGTCTGAAGCTTCCTAAAGAGTCCTTGAATATTCTCAAGCAAAACCTGTCAGTAGCACCCCCACCCCCAACAAATAAACCATCCCCCAAACCTCCTCAAAACAAAACAAAAAATTACAGAGCCAAAATCTTACCTGGTTTTTAGGTTGAGTTTCTCATGAGATGCTACCAGAGTTAGAAAGAAAGAGAGCCTCAGCTTTCTGTTTCCTACAGCTGGCACATGATGGAGGTGTACCACTGTAACAAATAGTACGCTTGGGGGTTTTCTGCACTTGTACCCTGCTGCTACCCATGCTTAACTGTGGACTTTTTTAAAAACAGCACTAAATTATTATTCTGGAGATACGGTGTACTTACAAAATAATACAGCCGTGAAGTCACGGCTGTCAGAATGTGTTTTGAGTGTAGTGAGAGGAAGGAACCAGGGTGGGAGCCTGGGGGTGATGATGTTACAGCAGCTGGTCCCTCACAGCGCGGCAGGTCCTGGGTTCGGTGGCCAGAGCAAATATTGTTTCAGGACAGGAGCAAGCAGCACTGGGCAGTGCTGATGTCGGCAGAAAGATAATTCTTAATGTTATTCACATCGAGTTATCACTCGCCTATTTTCCTCTCTCTTTCTCCCTCCCCCCACCCCAAGCTGTATCATAGTAATTATATGTTTTACTTGATCTAATTGAAATCAGGACTGTCCTTGAGGAGGATATTCTCTGAAGGACTATTTCTTCGTAGGAAATACTCATTAGCTGTTTTTAAAGATTGCATTATTTACCATACATATATTTGATTGCAGGGGAAGTGTGCAAGAGGTAAGACTTTAAGTTGAGTCTAGCAAGGCGCTTTATTTCCCTATAACTACTGAATTTAAGAACTACAAGAAAATAGGGCACTCTGGAATTGGGGTGAAGGTCTTCGCTTCGGATACTGAAGGACAGGTCTTAAATACCTCTGAGTAGGGGAAACATCCAAAAGGGCAAAAGTAGAGGATAAGTTTGTTAAACTGTATAATACATTAAAAAAAGATTAAATTAATTGGCAATATCGAAGTGCAAATATTAGTAACAACCAAATTAATACTGAGACAGGCACAGTAATATTTGGGTCCTTCTAGTAAATAGATGACTCAAGTGTAAGTTAAGTTTCAAAATATGGGAGTTTGATGTATTTTAATGAAGGGGAAAAGGAGCAATATGTCAGTGCTGTAGATGTGAAATACGTTTAAAGAAATTGGTTAGCAGTGCTACCTGGTTTTCTGTGGTCATGATTCCCTTCTCTTTGGAGAATTCTAAGACTATTTAGTGTCTTAGTTGCAGGACTGTCCTATGGTCAAATTGGTAACTGCCCAAAATAGGATTTCTACAGTTTCCACAGCATTGTCTAGTTGAGTGGCGTGATTTTTATGTGATTCTACAGAGCAGAGGAGCACTTGGTTTGGAGCAGTGAAATTATTTGGGCCAACTCTAAATACTTGACACTGTGCTTTGCTTCCTGATGGCTATTGCAAGGCAGCACATCTTGCAAGCAACGTTGTACAGCAATTTTCATTTGTAGGAAAGCATTAGGCCATTTCAAAGCCAGTTCACCATTGCTGTAAAATGGCCAAGGCTATAGTTTTATAACAGAAGAGTGTACTGGAGTTGTGTAATTCCAAGGAAAGGTGGGTTCGAATCGTAAGCCGGTACATGTTGCCAGAGTGGACCACTTCCCAAACTTGACACTGAAGAATTTGAACCTAAAATGACTTTTCAGTCCCTTGAAATATAAAATGTTTCTTTAGCTTTGCTGCTGATGTTTGTGTTCTGTTAGAAGTCTGCCTGTCTGTGCTGTTCATACCTTGTTAGGGTATGTTTCGTTCTCTGTCGCGTTAGCCTTTTCTTGTGGTCTGTCTGGGAGAACTGCTACAAGCCTCATGCTAGGAGTACTCATCTGCAATAGGAACGCTCAGTTTACCCCTCCATGGCAGCTGTAGCTCATTTATTACCAAGGTAGCAAGCAGAATATGAAAGCTCGTTACATCCTTGTGTGAACACCCGTCAGTCTCATTAACTCCTAAATGGTCAAACGGCTGAAGACGTGTTCGGGTTTCTGATTGTGTCCTGCACGCGACAGGGAGGGCAGTGTTCCTCTGCTTCTCCGTGAGGGCCTTGCTTAACGCGTCACCCTGCTCTTGATGCAGTGCAGGGTTTCGTCTCCTGCTGGGAATGACCTGCCAGCTAATGGTCTTTTTGTTATCATTATATGGCTAACCACGAACTTCCATTCCTGACAGGTCTTGCCATTTCCTACATAGCGCTGAGGTTTCAGCTCAAAAATAAGCACAAAAATGAGGTGGTCTCCCTTATTACTGCTTATTCCACTTCATCTTTCTTAATGTAATCTAAAATTTGCCAATTTCCCATGTCACGGGTTGGGGTTTTTCTGGCCTCGTTTTTGAAGGAAATGAGGCTTGTGCAATGATGCTGTTAATTCAGCTCAGTAATAACTTCTGAATTTGTAAGTGTTTCAACAAAATTGAGAGACTTTGAAGAGTTCCTAAGAGTTATGTGAAAAAAACTAAGTTATACAGTAAAAGAAAACCATATTAATTTTCCTGCCGAGAGAAAAGTTCCAGAGTGAACTCGGCCCGTGTTAAACATTAAAGAATCCGTAGAGGAATGTCACCTCAAGACAAGGGTCCAGAGAAAGTTGGGATTTGTCAGTTCTGCTGCTCAAAGGCAACTTCTTACTAGAACTGATGTAGTTATTAAGCAGTGGTGTGGGCGTGAGATAAAAGATGGATGTGGAATAGCATTTTAAGTTACTGTGACAGTGAGTAGAGAGGAGCAAAGGGGGAAGGCGAGACTCTCCGTATCTGCTCTGTGTCGCTATTTTTGTGTCCCTCTTCGTCCCCCCATCTCTTCCCACGCAGCTCCACCTGTGCTGCTCTTTGTTCCCCTTGGTTCCAGCTGGCGACTTCCACCAGCCAAGAGAGTTGCTGGTTCAGCACTTCTCTGCATCTGCCAGGAAATAAATAAATAGTGGAAAGAGAAACGGAAGGGATGTGCTCTTGCTCGTTTTGTCAGCTTTACTTAGGGCTTTTTTTTTTAGTTGTACATCTTGCAAAAATGTACTACTGTGAGAAAATTTCCTTGAAACTAGAGCTGAATCCTATCGCCTCCTTGGTTTCCTTAGTTTTCTGGCATTAGGAAAAATGCGAGTGCTTCAACATTGATGTGTTGGCGATGGATTGTCATTTATACGACTATTAACTATGCCATTGGCATTGAGAGGTTTAATGTAGTCCCCTAAGGGCTTGCGAGGCGTTGTGTTTTGTTTGCATGCACCCCTTGCTCATGCAGTGCTTTGCAAGGTGTCCCATACCTGCAGGTAGCTGCAGCCCAAATTTGATCGCTGTGGGAGCTGTTTGTCCCTCTGTCTTCTAAATTTCCTCTAACTCCCCAGGAAGCTGAAGATGATGTGCTGGTGCTATTTTTGCTCCTTTTGTGCCAGTACTTTCTCCTAGTGTTTCCAGCCTTTATGGCTGCCATCTGCCTGGGAGCCAGAGAGAACGTGCCCGTTTCTTTTTTTTTTTTTTTTTTTAACTGCACTTAGGCTCAGGTTCCCTGTCACCCCAAGTGATGTCTCATCTTACGTTGGGGATTCAGATGAACACGTGGATTGTATTTGGCACAACAAGCAGGTGAGCCCCTCAAGATATAATGTGCCAGCTCAGTGTGTCGTAATTAATAGCTACTTCTCAATCAAATACCCAACTTCATTGCCGTTTGCTCGTTCCTCATTTGTTTGTTAAAGGAGGAATTAGTTTCTTCAGCCGTGTTTGACAAGTCTAGATCATTTAGCCGCAGTTTCCCTTCAGGAAGTTTCACTGCTTGTGGTGCAGGAACTGCCCGCGTTGCGCTGGTGTGCAGGAGAGGCTGCCTGCCTGAGTCTCCTTTACGGTGAGGTTGTGTCTTAACACAAAATATTTCTCTTGCTGTGGATATGTCCCATTAATTATCTCCATATCTATTCCATTCCTAATTAAAGAGGATTGTGTCACCTTTTGAAAGTGTTTGCAGGTTTTTGTTTATGCATATTTATCTTTATAAATTTACTGGGTTTTATTCTAAGTAAAAATGAGTAGTAGACTTCCCTTAATTTTTTGCGATGTCTCTGCTCTCTCTTTTTTCTCAGCTTGGAAGGAAAATTTGCCTATTTTCAAACTTTCATTACAGAAATGTTTGCAGGGAAATACTTGTACAGAAACTGCACAACTGTTATTGTTCCTCCTTTTAGTTTAATGTTGCAAACTGCCATTTACACGTTTGGACATTTCTGCAGCGAGTCTTGGGAAAATGAAAATGGAGAAAATTTTTCTTCAAGGATCTTGAGGTAGCATTTGCTAGTAAGACAGATAACAGTAGAAGCGGTCTCATCAGGTCTAAGAATAAAAGCCATATGGGCGTGATTCTTCAGGGAAGGGGGAGTTTCACCGTGGCTTTCCCTGGGGCTCTGAGCGGGGACCCCCTGGCACCTGAGGCAGGCCGGTGTGTTTTCAAAGGCCCCGGGGAACTGCGGTGCCGGGAGAGGTCGTCCCGATGGACATGGTGGCTATGCCACCCATCCCGGGTTGGCCGTGTGCCCGGACGGGGCTGCTACCGCGACCCCGAAGGCAGCCAAAACACACCGACCGACTGCGGGATCTTTATTGTCCATCAGTGAGTTGTGTCTGGGGTGGTTGCCTGCCCCAAGACCATCTCCTCGCCCCAGCAGGCTAACATGTAGAGAATTCATGAGGATTTTGAGGTTCGTAAAAAGATCTTAGTTCCCACCAAGGTAGGCTCGAAGTTAGAGTTCCTACAGACGTGTTGAAATGCTGGCTTGTATTGCACGGTGTGTTTGCCAGTGGTGTTTTTTTTCTTTCCTTTACATTCCAGTTTTAAAAACATGGTTCCTACTGCTAATGGCTTCCTCTCATAGTCACCTATACTCTTTGTCCCTGAAACCAACCTTGGCTGTGGAGCAGAAAAGAAGGCCTGCTATGAGAGACCAGTTTTCAAAGGGCCCTAGTTGGAAATGTTGGCACCACTCGGGGAGGGGGGACACAAAACAACACCTACCCCTCCCCACCCCCAACCTAACCCCTCTCTAAGGGAATTAATTCACAGTAATCATCTTGTTTCTTATTCATTCCTTGGAAAAATGAGCCGTATATGAAGCTCATGGGGGCAAGATAAGTTGGATGGTTGCCATCTTCCATGTCTGTCAAGACTTACAGAAGATCAGCGGTTACCAGGAAAGCAATTTCATTACAGAATGCTTAATAATGAGACTTAGAAAAAATGTTAAACTTTTGAATTTTTTGTTTTGTTACCTTCCATTCAGCTCCTCTGGGACTTCTATTCGCAAAGTTTCATGTGACGCCAACTTGTTCAATGTGTTGGTTTCTTATATAATGTGCTCTCATATGTGGGCTGTGTTGTAGGTTTGGACCTAAAAGGACTGTAAATATCTTGCGCAGGAATCCAAGTCGAATCCTTTCCAAAGTTTTTGTAGAAAATCAATTTCCTGTGGGGAGTGTCAAGATTTTTAAGGTTAATACTCCGTGGAAATGCCTCTAGCTTTTTTAGCAAGCTGGAAAAAAATAAATATGGTATTCTTACACAATCCGAATTAAATTTGTACCCTTGATGTGCAATAAGTACATTGGTATACCTCATTAAAATTTCTTATTTAAAAGGGCAAAAGATTTTGTATTCTTTCAGTTTGAATTAATTCCTTTTGACATTGAAGTATGGCACCAAAGATTTTCAGTGTTGTGAGAATTATTATTATGAAAGCAGTTCTGAGGGATTTAAAAACAATGAGAGCCTAGGGTATGGTGCCTAAATATTGTGACATTAAAAAGAAAGCTACAGAATACAAACATATTCCATTATAAACTGTAGTTTAATTGGATCATTTTTACATGACTTGTTCATGGTGAACAAAAGGTTTTCCATATATCTGAATCTGGAAGAATGAAACGTACAGGTAAACAAACAGGTTTCTAAAAGGGCATGGCTATTTTAAGAAATTAGTTATTTTTCTGAAAAAATAATTTTGTTAATTGTTATTCCCAAACTGTTTGTATTATTTTTTGTGGTATTTTGCATGCTTTTGCTGTTTAATGAAACATTTGCAATTGTCACAATTTTTCTGTGATAGTTTGCATAGAAAAATACAAATAAACAGTAGATTTATATACTTCTCACTGTTTATTTTGGAGAAAAGGTAGCACAGCTTGTCTTCGTCAGAATTAAAATCATCATGGTTTTGTATGTACCTCAAGATCACCTGAATTTACAGGCATATGGTTCTTCAAAGCTGTATTTAATCTGTGAGTAGTAAATACCTCCTTCGTTCTTTTAAGGTATACAGCGCAGAGATTCAGAATTATCTGAAACATGGTTTTGAAATTGTAGTGATTTTATGCAGTGTACCTGCCATACATGTTGAGAAAAGGCTTTTTTTTTTTTTAATACCCCCCAAATATTTTAAGAATTTGTACTCACCAGAAACTTTTCAGAGAATTAGGAAATTTAGATTTTTTTAATTGCATAATGCACAGTGCTGTATTTAATTTTCTTGTTACTAGTTAGAGCAGGCAAGTTGTTTTAATTCAGAACTTAACATCATAGCAGAGATTATTTTAAAAATCATTTTACCTTGATGCAGCATTTTCTGTAAAACCTGAGAGTCTTTCAGGTAATGTTACAAAACATGTATACACTGGTTTTTTTTCCGAAGAAAAAGTGCTTGTGGGTAAAAGTGTTCAGCTTTTTTCTGCTTGAAACAATTGTTGTTTCTGAGGCTGAAAGTGCTTTGTACGTGTGTTAGAGAACAATTTTTGTAGAAAGTTAGTGTGGCTGAGAAGTTAAAGAAAGACAAAACTCCCATTTGTGCTCATCAGCAGTGAGCCTGCAACGGTGGTGAGAAGCAGGACACGGATGGAGGTACTCCTTCAGTTACTTGGTCATACAGGAAGGAGAGATGTAAAACTGGCATTTCTCCCCCACCCCTGTACAAGCCCCAGCAACTTGTAAGGAGAGAGAGAAAAAAAAAAAAAAAAAAGACCTCTTGCCTCAACTCCTCTTCCCCTCTTGCCTCCCCTCAGCCTACCCCCAAAACCAGTGATGAAATGCAGTCTAAAGTTAAGTATTCACACGTGTGGAAAAAACACTCCTGCTTTTTGACCGAAGACCTAGTTTCAACACTAAAATAAAACTAAGCTACAGTTGAAAGATTTCAAGTGAAGAAATGTAGCAATAATGTGTTTTCTGTTTTATTTAAATATTTTCTGTTACATTTAAACTTGCTATCTGTAAGCTGTCGATAATAAGAACATCTGAAATTTAACTTCCTGCTGTAAAATAAAGCTTGAGACATCCCAAGTTGATGGCACTTTCTGTAGCAGCCCTCTTGCCAGGCAGCAGCCAGGTGGGTAGTGCAATTTTTGTTAGGTGGGACCGGAGTGAAGGGGGATGTTGCGAATAGGACTCTCCTTGTTATCTTGCTTCTCATGCTTAACAAAGTGGTTGTTGTAAGTCTACTAAGCCAACGGATTCCTGTGCAAAAGCACTGAGGGAATTAAAAGCTTAAGCGGTTCCTGCACTCACAGGAGTTTAAATGGTTTAGGCAAGGAAAATAGGGGAAAGAGTATATATTTGTTAAGTACTAATGCTTTTGCTTGTTCTCAGTTAGGCTCCAAACTAACAAAGCAGTTAAGAAACTTGGGGGGTTTCAGCCCATGAGCTTTCCTAGTGAATTCACATGGGGCTGTTCAGTGTGAATCTCAGAGAGAGAAATCTTTTGAATTGTACAGCTCTTGCAGAAGAAAAGAATTTCTAGCTCAGTCATACAAAGAGTACGTGCTTATGAAAATATAAATGTATTAAAAATCTTCTGTGGTTTTGCCCTTTTTAAAGCTGCTGCACTTTGGCCCCCTTTTGTGAACATGTTACAGGATTTAATCGCATGATAAACTATTTGCTCTGCAGGACTCCGGTTTCATTTAGTGCAGAAATTGTGCAAAGTATAAGGCAGAGGGTTAGGAGAAGGAAGAGAGGCTGCTGCTTCCACGACATGAATTGGCACACAACACAGGCTTGGTTTTTGGTATTCAGCTTTCATTTACTTTAAGCAATAATTTGCCTAAAGACTTCTGCCTAAATATAAAACTTACCACTGTTAAAGAACAAGAAAGAAAATAAAGCAGTTGAAAGGAAAAATCATTGCTAAATGGTTCATTCACTGTCCTGGTGCATAGGCTTAATTTTGAATACTGAAGCAAAGTAATGCTAAAAAGGACCAGATACTTAGGCAAGCTCCATGTGACAAGCTTTTACAAATCCTTTTTATTCTAATATGTAGTAATGTGTACAGATGTCTTTTTGTTTTTCTAGATTAACTCCAGAAAGTCCTGTGAAAGAGTCATAAAAGCCTCACAGCTAATATTTTAAATACCTTGCCTGCTGTGTTATGTCCTAATAATGGAAGTATATTAAAATACGCATGTTGTTAGTTGTTGCATTAAGGCCAAAGAAATGAGAAACTCCGAATAATTTAGCATTTCAGATACGTTGTGAGCTCCTCTTGCACACGCCACTGTGCCAAGAGCTGGAGAAGGTGCTTTAGTGGCAGCCACGGGTGGAACTGGTATGCAGCCACTCTTTCCCAATGCATACCACTCTTTCCCCGTGCAGCTCTGCTAAGCTCCTCTTCCTTGAACGATGGACCAATGCAAAATAATTACTTATAGCCATTACTAGAGCAGATTGTAAGTACTGAGCATGCAGCACAACAGGCTTTGTGAAGAAAAGCACGGAGCTGTCTTCCTAAGGCAAATGCAGATTTATCACCCTGTGTTGGATATTATCCAAACATGGGTGATGCTCAGTTTGTGAATTGTCCTGTTTGATTGCAGGAGGATTTCTTGCAGGCTTATAGATAAGTGCTAGCTCATGTACCTTGTGTGAAATGAGACCGAGATCACAAATAGCTATGCTCATATCCTTATAAAACTGGCTTGTGGAAATGAAAAGCAGGGATAGCTTTCATTTGCTTAGTGCAGAAACGTCAAAGTGTTACTTGTAAATGTGTAGGAGGAAGCAGCACAGACAGAGGAATTATTTTTGAAACAGTTGTAGTGTTTCATGTAGAAAAGAGTGAAAATCTTTCTTAAAATTGGTGTGTGTGGGGTTTCCACTACTAGAAGAAAATCGCTAAGATTTTATTGGACATTTCCTTCTTGCTTTGCAGATAGTAGTATATGTGTCCTGCAGTGATCGTTAGTGTCTTTGGAGATCCTAAATCAGCATGCAGTACCAGCGATGGGTCACTCTCCATTTTACCCATCTCTTCAGAGTCAAAAAAATCAGCAGTCTTTTCGCTGCCCAGCATGTTAAGTTCTTCCTTATTAATTTGCTATTTGGAGCCACAAATGTTTGTTGAAAGTTGTGCCAAGAACTTAGAAATTAAACGGGGATTTGCATACTTATTGCAAATCTCAGCCGTTGGGTTGCTCCCCTCAGCTGTGCAAGCCTGTGCAGTTCCCTGGTGCACTGCAGCAGGTACCCTGTGTGGAAAAAGGGCTGTTACAGAGATACTTCCAGTATTTGATTGAAGTCTTCGAAGTCCAAAGCAATTTTTGACAGTCTCTCACAAGCACAAATTATGCTATTGTTATCTGTGTCGGAGGACGAGAGAGAAAGGTTGAGCAGGAATCGCTGCGGCAGTGATGTGTGGTGCATCTGTGATAGACGAGAAATAGGCTGCGCCATTAGTGGCATTTGTCTTTCCAGAGTGAACCAGCCTCAGCTGTTCCGCACAAATTGCCACCGACCTGGTGGTTAGAAAATTCTATTACAGAATTTCACTCCAGACTTACGTCTCTGTCAGTGAATTATGCCCATTTCAATTGAGTGCAGTGCTCCTAATAACATGTCAATTAATTTTAAATTGCACAAATCTTCACTCTGCTACCAAGACTTGGGAAACAAGTTTCATCAATTGTTCCCTCTGGGACTTTGGAAAAGACATAATTTAAAGCACCGTGTATGACTTTTGGTCTCCTTTTTTTTTTTTTTTTTTTTTTAATGTACAGAATTTGATTTTATAAGTGGTTTTGGATTAAAAAAAAAAGTGACAGTAGTTTTGCAAAATAGTCTGCTGAATCTTTAAATCCATGTTGCTAAAAGTTAATGCTGTATAATAATCTCTTTGTGTAGTGCTATGAAAGATTTTGCAAGAGGGCTGTGATTCTTAAGTGGTGTATTATTTACTTTTGCATATCATGATATTTGGGTCTTACAGTTGTCTTAAGCAATTAAAGATTAGGGAGGAGAGGCTAGTGGAGGCAAACATAAAGGTGTTGCTGAACTGAATGTTTAAGCACTCATCTGTATTGCACTGGCCAGAGTTAAGAAATCTGGTGATAAAAGGTGAATGATATAAATTGTATGTTAGTCATCAATGTGTAAGAAGAGCTTTATTCTTATTTTTCTTTACTGGAACCAAGGTCCACTGAAAACAAATAGATCCCAGAGGGATTAACTTGAGTTTTTTCTTGTAGAAAAATCCTTCTGCGAACCAAGTCTTGTATGGGAGAGGCCATTCTGCTTTGATCCATGTGCCAGGCTTTCTGCAGTGAAATCCAGAAATCTGCAGCTGATAACTTTGCCGCTATAGTTTTTTGGCCAGCTCTGCTATGTATCAGTCACCAGTTGGGTTTGGGTCACTGTGTTTCCCTTGGGTCTGGGAAGGTTTCCCAGGTGGGTGCCCTGGGAATGGCCTGTGCATGGAAGCACTGGCAGGTACCCCAGGAGCCTGCCTGGCCCCTGCCCTGGCCCCGGCAACCAGCCGTGGCAATGCCGAGTGGGTTTTCGGCAGGGTGGCCGGCCGATCCCGCGGGTGGCCGGAGCTAACGGCGGTCTCACAGCTCGGTGCAGCTGCAGAAAATTCAGATTTCAGCTCCGTTTAGGGTCGCCACCTCTGCTTGTTTTTGAAGACCGCTCTGATTTCCTTCGCTAATTGTTGAAGGCGGTTACCTCTCCTGCGTTTTAAAGGGTTTGTCCCAGAAGTCACGGGAAAGCCGAATCAATTAATCGCATACTTTTTTAGAGCAAAGCTGAGCAACGTTTGCTTTAACCCTTTGTCTGACCCTTTGTCGGCCTGTCCCCGAGTGAGGGGCTTTCCAGTCCGCTCTGAAGACCCTCGCTGGGGGACGTGAGCCCATGGAGGGGCAAGGTCTGCGGCTGGGCCGGCGCGTTTGGGTCCCGCCCTGCCGCTTGTCCCCTGCGCCACCCAGGCCCTTGTGGAAGGGCTCAGCGCTGGCAGAGCAGGAGAAGTGGGTGTCTCTTGAACTTGGGACAGGGATTTTGCAAGAGTTCGTGGGAGGAGACCTGAAGGACGGCTCAAGACGCTGGCGGTCGGCAGTGCTTCTGCTGCTTGTGGCTGAAAGAGCTTGGCCAAAATGAGGTAGAACGTTGACGATGGCCGAGAGGAGAGTTTTGATTACTGCCTCTCCCAGCAGCCGGAGTGACTGCGTCTCAGCCATCTTTGCCTATGGCTTTTTAGTTTCCCAGGCTGTCTCATTATTTGGAGTAAAATCCTGTGTGCTAGATCTCAAACAGCAGAAATTCATGTTTACGTGGAGACTGCAAAGCCAAAAGATTTGGCATTTCCTCACGGGCCTTGTCCATGATGATGTGAGCCATCACTGAAATGTAAAAATGTAAACGTTAGATGTTTTTCTATAATCTTTCTATTCAACTTGAGGTATCCTCTGTGTTCAGCCTCTTGTCATCTACAACCAATTTGATCCCATAGATGTTACTGTGAGTTCAACCGTGGCCCATGGGGCTCAGCATCCGAGTGTCTTGTCCCTGTGCAGAGGGGAAGCGAGCGAGCTGCCTTGTCTGATTACGATCGGAGATGAAGAATTTATTTACATCTAATTTGGCTGAGACGTGCGACTGGGTGCATCAGGACTGCAATGGTGGCTGGAGGGGTTGCATCCATCAACAAGTAGAAGGGCACTCGCTGAGAAGAAAAGGCTGTTTGCTTTCCAAAATAAATAGAGAAATGTTTTTGCCTGGATATGTAAAGATAACAGTCATTGTCATGAGGTTTGCTGTCAGTTGCTCTCGGTATGTTTTCAGCTGTGAAAACGCCTACAAATGGAACAGATTGTAAAGTTATCCTGGCATAGCATCTGAGAGTGAAACTCCTAAGTATTTCCTTGTTGTAGTTGTAAAGAAATGGGGAAATAATAAGGCAGCTGTTGTAGAGGCAGCAGAAGTGTGCTACGGTACTGTCTGTAGGCAGTCCTGTAGACCTCTGTAATCCTGTAACGGCAAGTTAAAATAGCTTTGTTTTCTGGGATTCACCCCTAGCAATGCAGTGTACTTGGACAGAATGAAGTCTTTAAACATTGCCATCGAATGAGAAAAGAAAGATTTGACTGAAAAGGTCCATATTTTGGGTAGCCTTGGCTTGGGTTTAACAGTGGAAGTATCGAGAGACTTCCGATAGCACTTAATTTTTATACATTTGCAAAGGAGATTACGTGCCTTTCTGCCTGTTTTCCTCATTGTACTTTGACTTTAGCTTTGATCTAGCAGTTGTTTCCATTGTTTTTCCTTAGGTGCTAAAAGAGTCTCCGAATTTGAGAAGATATTTTGATTTGTCCGTTCATAAAATGTTACGGTATATCCACAGGAGACGTTATCTCCTTTATCCTATGCTCAAAGCTTGTCACTTTTCCAGCCATTTCAAGTTACTTTTTGTGCCTTAGGTGAGATTGGCAAGCTTTAGGTGATGGGGAGGTGTTTTCACAAACGCTGTTACTTATACCAAAGCTTTTTATGATGATATTTTAACATGAGACCAAAAGAGAATTGTATTGCTGAGCTTTCTAAGTTATCTCATTTATTGAAGAATAAGTCACAACAAAGAATTGATGTTAGCTTCTTCAGAGGGTAAGGTAAATGCTCTCTAACAACACTTCATGATGTATAAAAATGAAGTGGATTTTTCTGTAATACACATTTGTTTTTTATGAGTAATACTCAAACTGAATTTTGAATTCAACAAACAAAACTACTGCAATCGAAACCAGTGGGGATTTTTTTTTTCCCTGAAAAAAATTGATTTTTCAGTCTGTGGCTCACTGTTAAGAGACTGAAATTTGGCAAAAAGTAGGATAAGGATTCTCTGTATGAATAACAAACTGCAAGATTCAGTCAAATGTTTTTAAGCTGGCTTGAGGAGTCCTGCATTATAAATGGCTTTGTGCTCTGTTAGAAAATTTCAGTGTTTTCAGTTTTATTTCTTTTTAAACTCAGGGTATGTGTTTTGATCCATATCTGAACTGCAGCAATGGGGAGACCATTCTTCCTTTTATAGAAAAGGCTTGGACAGATTGCAGAAACCTTTCCTACGAAGGAAAAGGCTGAGCTTCAAGTTACATTTAATTTCAGTTTCGTATATATATATACACACACACAGTGTTTTGAATGAATTTTAAAAAACAAGCATATTGAAATACATTGGAAATAATAATGTCATTCTAAATAATGAACTCAAGCTTATAAACAAGTGCCATATTTTAAGTCAGTGAAGATGTACTCTCAAGATGAAAATATGCTAATGAAAATGCTGCTTGTGTAAAGTGTTCCTTGAAATAAATTAACACCTTGGTTGCTGAAGCAGTGTAAAATGCTAAAACCACAAGGATATACTACCTTTCACTAAAATCTGTCCTTGATAAAAATAGCGTTGTCCTTTAATGTTCCTGTGATCATTCTGTATTTTCATTTCCACAGCGTGCTGGTGCAGCTCCTGTGCAAAACACAGCACTTCCACTTGAGCTAAAGAGGAACTCTCCACTCACTCTCACTACTAGTAGTGTTTAGATACTATTTCCAGTTCAGCCTCCAGAAAATGAAAGTTTTAGGAACAGATGTGCATTTCAGTTGGCCCAGGGCCAGTGCTGGCCAAATTCCAATGTGGATGGTTAGATCCTGACTCCATCAAGCTCCGCTTACAACGTCAGTTCCTTGTAGGTAAGGGGGTTCAGGATAACATCTCCACTGAGCGAGCAAGAGTTGGAGGGTCTGGGTTCTCTTCGCTCACATCCTGGACCTTCTTTGTGTTATGTCCCTAGGTACGTCCTTGGAAGAGAAGAGGTGAGCAGGAAAATGAACAGAAATCTTTGGAATGACTAGTGCCTTTACAGAAGCATATTTGCAATGTATGAAATGTGTAGTATTAACCATGTGTGGGATAGGCTTTATGAAACTTCAGTCTCATGTCCAAGAGAGTGAAATGCTCTTGGCTGGGACTTGCATCAGAATAAATTCGAATAAGCCCTGTGGAAGCTTCCTGCAATCTACTTGTTTGGATGGGGCAGGGTGACAGCTCTGTACTTGCCATTTTACTTGGGACATTGTGCTTACTCCCTTGCTTCTACAGTAAGATTTGAAAAGTGGTTAAAACATCCATAACCCAATTCTGTGTACTCTGCAGATTTCCGTGGGATTTCAGGTCCTAATAGTGATTTTGGCAAGGCTGTTTGTGCAGCATTTCAGAGAATGACCTGCTGAATGTCTGCATTTCCATATCCAGATGCTGAGGAACTGATAACCTTCAAAGAATGTGCAGCAGTTCAGTGAATAAGTGGACTCATACTTCTATAAAAATCCATACTGCTTGTTGGTATCCTTATGCCAAGTTCTTAAATCTGGAGTAACCTGTTTTCAGGCTTTTTATTTTTGTGTTCCATGTGTTACAAGCTTTATTAAAATTTTACTCAGAATCCTATACAAATTTATTGGCACAAGCTGTATTTATTGTCTTGGATAGTTTTTCATATCAATTTGATGCAAACTAGTGATTATGAAACACAGCTAGAACAATTTTAGGTGGATGAATGCTGTTCTTGGAGCATTCATTTTCCAAATAGTGAGAAGAAAAAGCCAAGGAGATTTTGAAGATAATTTGCTTCATTTCTTTCACCTCTGCATGCTTTTTACACATTCCTAAAGGCATGTGTTTAGTGCAGGTGGTGCTAGGTTCTTCTTTCAAAGCAAAACCAGAATGACATATCAGCAAATGTATATAACAACCTCTGACCTAATTCTGTATATAGTGAAAATAATTTACTTGGCGTGGAGACTGTCAGACATTTCTCAGGAATGGTGTTCTTAAACCTCCCAATAAGACTGACATTAGATGAAAGTGGCCACCTTTTCCATGTCACATGCAGATGAAAAGATTCATTAGTGTTTGTATTTTAAAGAGAAAAGGTTGAGCACAAGAGATGGGGTTTCTTTCAGGTATTCTTCAACACTTTTATTAGCATGCATCAGCAGCCTTTATTCCTTGGCAGAGTTTTTCTAGCCAACACTCCTTAATAATTGAAATCTTTTGATTAACGATGCTGATTCACATGTCCTGGTAGCTGCACAATTCAGAGCAATACTTCTTGTAACTTGTGGTATGCTGGCATTGCCAGTCTTCCTATTTGAAGAGAAGGACTGCAGGATTCACATGCTTGAGTTTCTGCAGGCGCCTGCGGCTGGCTGTTGTCAGGTTCAAGAGAGGACTCGACTGACCCTTGCACTGACCACGTATGACTGCCCTGCTCCTGCCCTGCCTGGTCACAAGACTCTTTACTGGTTGAAAACAGTTGTGTTTGGGTTAGTTTGGTTTTTTAACCTCTGCTCAGGGATCGACTTTTTCTAGTATACAAAATACTTCTGCTGTTAGGCTTCAGTGTGAAACTCAGAGTTGTTTGAAAATGGTTTTGGTGTTTGTGTCACCTGTTCTATCAATGGCTGCATGCACGTGTGTGCACGAAAGCATACACTGAATCATAACCCTCGTAGTTCTCGGTGTTGGCATAAAATGTTCTGCTTGGAGCTGTCAGAAAAGTGTTTCCCTGTTCCCGCAGTGCAGTGCTTTCCCCCTAGATGTGCAAAGGTGCGATGGCCCGTGTTGCACCCGTGCACGCAGATGTGAAGAGTTCTGGGTTGTGCCAGGAGCAGGAGTTTGGGGAAACCCTGGTGGTGCTGTCGGCAGGTTTTTGCCTAGCAGATGCGGTTGCTCTCTGCTGCTTTTATCGCCGTGTTAACTGAAGTTGCTAAGCTTTGGCAGTTTATCAGTAGCTTGCCTTGCAACTTAAAATTGTGTCGTTCTTTAATGTAAAGCGGTGATCATGCAGAGCTTAAACAGTGAGAATGTTTTGTAGTTAGGTCTTTAAAAATGTCCTATGTAGTGTTGTCTTGTGTGCCATAAACTAAGCTGTTTTAAGTTCCTTTTGTTTTAGATGCTGGAGCCCTGCTTGCTCAAAACAGCTAGATTTTTACTAAGCATTTCAGATGATGTTTAAAAAAGTCTAAAATAGATAAAACATCTGTTTTTAAAAGGCAAGATCACAGAATAAAATAAGTGGTTACAGAAATACCGCTGATAGGAAGGAGCAGAGCTAAAGAACCTAATCCATAGCAGAGCCTCTTCCTCTGTACAGCTGGGTACGTAACTGCTCCTCTTCCTGTTGCCTTCCCAGGCAGTAATCCTCCTGGATCCAGGATGTGGTGTTTCTTACTTTATGTTAAATAATGGAGAGAGATACGTAGGCCTGGGCTCCAGGCAGTGTTACAGATACCTGAACAATGATCTGTTCAGAAAGAAATACCTGTGTAAGAATGTAGCAAAACTTGTCTGTAACAAGCAGATCAAAGAATCTGTAAACATGTATTTATAAAAAAGGGTAAAGTGGGTCAGGTGTGTGACACGATTTTGAGATAAGCTGTTGATAAGCCACTGCTGCAAATATTTGTCTTAGAAACAGTTGTACGAGGGTGGTTGGTCCCGAAGGGACCTGGGGCTGCTCCCTGGTCCAGGTCCCAGCTGGTCGCTCTCCGGAGAGCGCTGGCTGAGGGGTGCATCGGGCAACGGCAGCAGCTTTTCAACACGTTCCTTAAAATGCAGAGGCAATTGATGAACTGGAAAATCTTTCTGCCTCATTATGGCTTGAGCAGGACAAGTGAAAAAATTGTGCTTTCTGGGGTTGGGCTGAGATGGAAGGTGCAGTGAGAAAATTTCCTTTAACGTAGGAGCCGGGGGTGCTCATTTTCTTTTTCTTTCCGAATGAGTTGAACGTGCGTTCAGCTTACACGTTCCTTGCAGGGTCTCACAACCGCACAGAGGTTTGAGTGCCTTTGGGCTGGGTTTGCCCACAAATGACAAGCAGTGACAATCTATGTGGCAGGCAGCAACAGGGGGGCAGAACAGACAAAAACTGTGTGGCAGCTAGATACAGAGGATGCCATAGCAGCGTTAATGGCGAAATGAAAAAGCAAAAATCCCAGCTCTACTGTTGCCTTGCAGCTGAAAACCTTTCCCTTGAGGCTGCAGGATGGTTATCTCAGCCTGTCCATAGGATTATGGAATAGTTGTTTCTGATTTTACCTCTTTTTCTACTTATGGAAGACAAACTTCAGCTCTCGGCTCATGTTCAGTTCCTGAAGTTTAGCTCTTGCAATCTAAATTAGACCTGCTCGGGGTGTTCGAGAGGTCAGTGCTCTTGGAGGCTGCAGTGGAAACTTGTTTGGAGAGAACTGGAGAGAGCTGGAACAATGTCAGATTGTGCTGGGAAAAGCTGCTTCATGTGGGATGTCTTCAAGGAGCAATTACAAAAATAACACTCGCTGTCAGCCGATTGAGCAGAGCAGTGAGTGGATAATAAATATAAAAATCTGCTTTGTGTTCCAGCATCTCAAGACGTAAAGCTTTTCTATTAGAAGTTTGCATGGAGAACGGTAATTTAAAACAGCCACTCTTCCAGCTACATTTAAAACAGCTTGTAGCTACATTTGAAATTTTAATGTTGATGAGTCGGAGATCTGTTTCTTTCAAAAAAAAGTATATATTTTTATAACCATAGAAAAAATTCTGGCCTGTCAGAAGGGTGTGCAGGCATCTAGATCTTGCTCTCCCTTTCTTATGGCTGCTTGATAGGGAAGGTGGTGCGATTCATGTACAGAATGTGTGTTTTAAGGCTACCTGCTGAAATCCGACTGAACTGAGAGGTGCTGTTCCAGGACTGACTGAGAACAAACATGAGATTAGACACTACAGCTTTCCGTCCTTCTCCAAGAAATGTTGTTTTCACACGTTTTGTGAAATGAACTTTTTTCCTTAATCGGCAAATGACCTTTGAAATTGTTTCATATAAGCAGTTACTCCTTGCAGGAAATTTAAACTCAGTTTTAGTTCACTCAGCATTGTGTTCTTGCCTCATGAACCACTTAATAGGTCAGTTTTTGACTAATCCTGTTTATCATCCTGAGGTTAGATTTGGCAAGCAATATCTGTAACCTGCCACCATGAAAAATTATTTCCAACATGTTCTTCATTAAACTTTTCTTCAATATTCAGCTGTGACTGGAGGATTACAGTTTTCTGCTGAAGAATTAAAAAAAAAAATTGCAATGAAAATTGGCTGTCAGTAGTTCTGTATTAGAATCCCTTGAAGTATCAAGGTGTGCAAGTTGCTTTGATTTACATGTGTGTCCGTTTAGCAGTGCAGTAATAGAAAATACCAGTTCTTTCCTTGCTAGCTTGCTGAATAGTATGCAACCCACACTGACAACAGGACAGGATAGAAAGAATTTGTTTTTAAACATCAGTTGAATGAAAGCAGAACTGATGTTTCCCCTCTATTTCAGGGGATAGTTTCAGAAACAGTCTAGTTTCAGCTTGAAAAAAGTGTGTCTCATTCATATACAACGCCTTTAATTCCTATGGATTTTGGAAACTCTTAATAGTATATCACACAAACTAGCTTAATTTCAGTATCGTATATCACTAAATGTAATCTGGCCATCAAGAGGCTATGTGCACTGACCCTGCAAAAGGTAAAACTGGAAAACAGAAAAAATAACGTAGTATTCAGTTTAAGCTGCTGTGGAAATTTGAGCAAGCAGTGTATTCTGAATAATTAATTTTGGATAAGTTAATTTGGATAAAAGGCTTATCTGCCACCTACCTCTGCAGTTGCTGGAGAGGGGCTGCTCCCATTAGCAGCTCTAAGCCGTGTCCTGATGCCGTAGTATGAAACACTGTCTGGAAGGAACCCAAGACCCTCTACTTTAACTGTACAAGGAACCTCATAGGAGTGAATGCCTGTACCTGCAATTAATGTATGTGAATACCTATAATTAATTGTGCAATAAATTTGGCTAGTCTGTCAGCTTGCGTCTTTTGCTGTGGGCTGTTAACAAAGAGGTCAGGATTTAATTGCACAAATAACACAGAGGAGCTTGTGGCTGCAAAACATATTTCTGCTGTTACCACCAAAGAGCAAGATGTATACCGGAGAGGCAGTTTCAGGTTGGCTGGCTGTAAGTGTGCTTGAGAAGGAGCACCGTGGTTTTGAGAGGCAGTGTATACTTGATAAAAATTTTTAGTCTGCTTGATCAGAATAAAATGTTCATGTTTCCATATCAGGAGGAAGCAAAGCATTTACAGCATTCCACGATCTTAATAATTCAAAGTGTAGAAAAAGATACGGGAAATTAACTCTCGGTATCTTTTCAGGAAGATGATAGCATCACAAATCCCTCTGTGAATGTCCAATGGCTCAGCGCTTCCTCTTCCAGCGGCCAGCGAGAGGAAAGGCCGATCACGGTAACGCTGCGGAGCCTGGGATGCCCTGACGGGAAAGCAGCCCCAGAGGACAACCCCTCCGGGGTCCACCCGGGGATTTCGTGTGCTTTTCTGTGCCACAGCGGCTGCCGTGCCGGGCGCCGTCCGTGGGTCCCGGGGGAGGTGGGCAGCCGCAGCCCGCCACGGGAGGGCCCGGCCGCGGGTGGGGGCCCAGCTTTGGGAAGCAGCGCAGGCCTTCGTTTAAGAAACGTCTCCCGTAACAAACCGGGGCTGTGTACCCGGACTGAATTTCAGCTTGGTTGTGCCCCCTCTCTGTCTGCTCCTCCCCACGTTGTTGGATTTGTGAGCCTGGCAGGCGCAGCAAGGCCCCGCAGCAAGGCCGCGTTCGTCCCCAGAGCCGGGGGGCTCTGGCGTGGCTGGGCGGTTGCACCGTGGGGAGGGCCGCGGCCGTGGTGCGTGCTCCGTGTCCTGGGTCAAACCGTGCCGGCCGTGCTCCGTGCCTCTGCGTCGGGCAGAGCCGGGGCCGCTGGCGGGGCAGGACCGTGCAGGAGCGGGAGGCGTGGGCGGCAGGATCGAGTGAGTGAGGAGCGTCCGGGGACGGGGAAGGAGCCTGATGTGGGGTTCAGAAGGCTCTGCCCGGCCTTCCCAAAACAGTGCCGGTCCCGTGGTCGGCTGTCCCGGCAGCGCATCCGCGCTGCAGTGCCATGGGCACGCGGCTGTGGTGTCGGCTCCTGCCGCGGGACCCCGGGAGATGCCGTTGGGACCCACCGGTGCAGCAGGACCCTACGGTGGACGGCGTTGCTCCCCGTGGCGGTGGGGAGCCCTCTGCACCACTGGGGTCTGCACAGCGCCATCCACGGAGGTGGGTGCGATGCGCTTGGCTCCTTCCCGTGCCCCGGATGGGGCGCAGCTCTCCTCCAAGGAGTTCCCTCCACCTGTTCCTTCCTCCCCAGCACACTCCGATTTTTAATTGTGCTTCAGCACTCTCCATCTCGGGCACATGCCAAGTGCCCTGCGTTCCCACCAGAAAATAAAAGAAGTAGGGCCAGCAACGGGGTGGGGGTGGGGGGATAAAAAAAAAAAAAAAAGGCCCGCGTG
>JAVJGG010000058.1:19575528-19588975 GCA_035590195.1 Aviceda cuculoides
CCTTGTGAGTGCTCCCAAGACAAACTGTTCCATAATCTTCCCCGGTACCGAGGTCAGGCTGACAGGCCTGTAGTTCCTGGATCCTCCCTCCAACCCTTCTTGTAAATGGGAGTCACGTTGGCAAGCCTCCAGCCCTCTGGGACCTTGCCTGTTGACTAGGATTGCTGATAGATGATGGAGAGTGGCTTGGCAAGGACCTCCACCAGTTCCCTCAGTACTCTTGGATGGGTCCCATGGATTTGTGGGACCACATTTGTGTCCACATGGCGTAGTAGGTCACTAACTACTTCCTCATGGATTAAGGGGGGTTGTGGCGGTCTGACAAATTATAGTCAATGTCTCAAACATTCGTTAAAGAACTTTCGTGGAGAAAATGGTCTCTGTAAAAACACTGGAGTTTTGTGAACAGGACAATGTGGCCGGAGGAGAGGGCCCCACAGAGGGTGGGACTGCAGTTCTCCAAAGCCGCAGCTCCTTATCTTAAGTGACCAGGAGAAGGAGCACAGCATATATGCCTGGAGGAGGAGGCCCCGGGGAAGATGGGACTGTGCTTTTATCTTAAGCGGTCATGCCAGCAGGAAAAGAAAGGCAACTCTGTAATGAACCGCCCCCCTCAAAATCTCAGTGACCGATTCCAAAGAACCGCTGGAATGTCGAGACCATCAACTAATACACTATAAAAGAAGGGAGAACAAGTTTGCAGTCCACACCCTCCGGAACTGGATCTCTGTGCTGGCTGACCAACGCTGGACTCGGGACTGGTGAAACTCTTTTCTTCTCTCTTCCTTTCTTTCTTTCTTCCTTTCTCTCTTTCTCCCTCTTTTCCTTCTCTTTTCCACAGTCCCTACACCTCATCCTTTTAAACATAAGCCATAGACCAAGTCTGAGACTAGGAGTGGACCTAGCCGCCACTGAGCTCCTCTTTGAGAAGGAGTCCAGAAAGCAAGGGGGTCTGCTCTGAACCTCGTGACTCCTTTTTCTATACCTCCTTTCTCTTCTCAAACAGCGGCTCAGTAACGTGCTGCAAGGTTCATATTGATAAGTTCACTTGTACTTAGGCAAGGTTAGCTAGGTTGAATAAATGTTGATTGTTGTTTGAACTCCCCTGGTGTTGTTTCACCTTAGTTCTGACAAAGGAAATGCACAAACCTGAGTCGCTCCAACGTTGGGATGCGACAACTAGTGCATGAAAATGGTATCATTTACAGGAATACGTGGGATATGGATACTGGATATACTTAAATCTATTTTACTGGCACCTCTATGGCCTTTCCACAGTGCTATCTGTGAGATTTGCTTTACATGGCTCGCCCTGGTTTGCACACCAGCAAGAGGCTCAGCAACAAGGTGAGCTGTGGGAGGCCCATCCTGTTCCCTCCAGATCCTTCTGCTTTTCCATAGGGTGTGAAGACTTGTTTTCAAAGAGCAATGGCGTTCAGCTTATCCAAGCTGTGAGGCGTGCACCCGAAAATACAACATTTGTCTGTTTGCTGCTCAGTCCCAGGTTACTTGCTTTTATTTTGGAAACAGACCTCCCCCTGGGTTTGTGTTCGCTTCCAGACCTGACATAGTGATGCCACCTCTAACAGCAAGAGCCGATCTGTGCAGGGCAATCTCCCGGGAAGGAAGATATTCTGGGATAGCCTAATAGTACAAGTCACGTGCTGATACACTTAAAAACCTGTGAGTGTCAGTTATTACTGTCCTCTGTTGGGGTAGTGACATTAGAGAAGGCTGAAGCATGCAGCATCTGACATTAAATCTTTGTTCATTATCCTGTGGGGAAAAAAAAAAGTGAGGGTTTTTTGTAAGTTGTTATGAGTCCTCAAAAGTCAACTAACTTTTGTCTAGCAATTGTGCTCACATAAGCATGATTTCCTTCTAACAACAGGCCAAAGATGTTCTGCAATAGCAAGAATTTTATGAATATTTCATGAGTAGCTTAAGTCAGAATTTGCAGGATTAAAAAGAGGAAACTGGGTCAAATGCACATGGTGTAAGCATCTAACTTCTTTAATGCTAAATTTATATATGTTTTGTTTTGAAAGCTGAAGAAGCAGGTTTTTGGGGGTGCGTTTTTTTGGTGTTTTTTTTTTTTTTTTTTTTTTTTAATTCGACCATCTTAAAGAAAAATTATTTTTCCCTTTGGAATTTTGTAAGGCAAATCCCAGGAGACTTGTGGACTTTCACAGTGCGTGCAACATCTTCAGGAGATGCTTTTCCAGCAAGCCCAGCACCTTTCTGCATAAAGACTACACTGCTGCTTTCCTAGGTATAGGGCTGGGTTTGAAGAATCGGGGAGCGAGGACAGTAAGTGCTGTATCTAGAGCTGAAGTTGAGGCAAGTTCTCAATGGATGGAGCTCTTGTAGTAAAGCTTTTGAGGGCCTGCCGGAGCGTAAACCAGCAAATACAAAACCAACGGGCCCTGGAGGGGGCTACGTGTATTCGGAAGGGCGGAGGGAGCTGCTGGGGCTGGTGCCTGCCCGCAGCACCGCTGCCCCCGGCCCCGTGTGCCCCTTCCCAGGGACTCCCGTGCTCAAGGCAGCGGTGCACTCCGTAGCGTCGTGGCTGGGCTGCCGGGGGCTCGTTAGGAAGTGTGCGGGACTCATGCCCCCCCATGACATTAGAGCTGTTTGGAGAGTAGAGGTGATGCCCTCGCAGTGACGACCACTGGTGGCGGTGGGAGGGTGAGGTGCCCGCAGGTGTTTTCCATGGAGGTCGCAGCACAGCTCCCACCAGGTTTCCCGAAGATAAACGTATCGTGTTGAGCATACATATTTGTCCGCTCTTGCAGCGTGAGGCTGATGGGCCCACAGAGTGCTGGTGCTTGAGTTAGATGGTGTTTCAAATATTGTTATTAGCCGTAATTGCCAAAGCCACCGCCAGTGCTCAGAGAAATGAAGTAATCACCTGAAGTTCAGACTAAAGGAAAGGAGGGTTTCTTACTCCACTGTTCCTTTCTAAAGCTCAGTTGCACAGAAGAGATGGAGAATGTAGAACGACATCATGCTGGTATTGTAGCGGTCTTATAAACAGAACTAATGAGATGCAAGAGAAAGGATCCTTGTGACCATGTTTTTTCAAATCTTTCTTACACCTGTAGGTGTGTTAATGGCTCCCTTGCTTAACCTAAGTTGGGTTTTAATTGTTCTACCTCTCTCTTTGGCGTTGTGTGCAGTGATATTAGGCTTCATTTTGATTCAAGAAATGATGATACAGAAGGTGTAAAAACCGCTGATGTATCATAAGCCTCTTTGGAGCTGTATGTGGTCAACATGATTGTTCTCAATGTTTTCACCCACACATTTTTACTCTCATGTCACTGTTGTCCTTAACGGTTTATATCCTTTGTCTTCGTATTTTCAACCATGTAGACATTTTTAGACATATTTTACATATGTAAAATATGTAAATGGCTAAGCTATAACGAGGCTTGTAATGGTCTTTGTGGCTTTTTAAAATATGCATGGAAATAAAAAGTGTATAAATGTAGTTGCTTGCTTAGCATTATTGTGGTAAAAGACATTTCTAAGTCTAACATTGTTGGGGTTTTTTTCCTATACAAATAACCACCAGTGCAGGATGGACTGTCTGGTATCTTTGCCAGTGCAAATGCTGAGCCCTTGGTGCGACAGGATCTTGGGGAAGGTATCCCACCCAAGGACTCCCACCAGTCCTGGTTGGTGTCTATGCTAGTCTAGTCTTTCTGCAGCAGCGTTTGGAAGAAGGCATAATTTGTCCTGTAGTTTTGTCTCACGACGGGTTTTAGGTATTTTAAGGAAACTGAGAAATACAGTAGCAGGACCTGCCTGATTGTTGCTCTCCCTTTGTGCTGGCTTAAACTAAAAGCTGACATTGCATTATGTTAAAGGGACCTGAACTAACCATTAAGATTTGTCTGCCTCTTGCTTCTCCTCTTCTCTCCAAAATACCTCCAATGAGTAGTAATGTGCAAACGCAAAACATAAAGCCAAAGAAATGGATTTCTTTTTGGTTCATTTAGGCTTTTGTCCTATTAATTCCATGACAGATGTTTTCTTTTTAAGGCTGCAGTCCATCACAATAGTGTGTTTTATCTGGAGTGAATGCCAATGTCTACATTGGATGCTAAAGCATCACTTTTTTTAAAAGGCAGTAATGTTAATGACAAAGAGCAAAATCCCAAGGACAAGTAGACCCTGTTTCTGGGGTTCTTTAACTAGAATTGGATTGCTTTAGCTACAGCTTTTGTGGCTGACTGGCTTCCATCTCTGTTTTTTATCATAACATTGTGGGTTTTTACAGCAATTAAATCGCAACTCAATCACTGCTCACGAAGTTATTTCAAACAAGGTTTTGTGCAATAAAGATCTAGTTTGGTTTCTGTCATTAAAATGTTGAATACTGCTTCTTCACTAGAAATTAGCATGAAAATTAATTCTGGTTTTATTTGGAATTACATTAATGTGGTTTTGTTTGTTTCGTTTTGTTTTTTTATCTTCTTTTCTCACTGTTCAGCTGTGAGGTCTGGCTGGCTGCCCCCACCACCGCCTGCACTGCCCCCTCGACCTTCTGTATCTCAGGTATGGACAAAGGTCTAGCTCTTTGCTGTGTATTATTCGCTTATTTATGTTACTGTTGCAGTGGTTAGCACAAGTTGGCTTGGACACGGCAGTTGTTCTTGCTTCCAAGTTAATGCAAAGCTGCAGTTTGCTCTGCAGTTCCGTACACGTCCTTCTTCATTGGTCTGTCTAGCCCATGTGTTGCAGTGTCAAATTACAGACCGATTCAATCTCTTTGTAGTGGAGCTGACATGCAGCCACTAGACAAAATTGTAAATTAAAGGATAGTAAGGTGAGTCTACTAAAGAAAAGTTTCATGCCTGAAAGGCATGGGCTTGATACCTGCTATTTGCTTCTCAAGCTTCAAATTCTCAGAGGGTAATCTGCTAAGGGAGCCACAGCATGTAAGAGTGTATTTCACCTGTAGGTTTAAAAAATGATGCTGAAAGGAAGCAAATGCCATGTCAGTTATGTTATTAAGTTTCAAACCATTAGTGGTGTGCTTTTGTTTTGCTTTTAGGATGAGTTTTTGTTTGTTTGTTTTTTGAGCATCCATCACATGACCACAGCACATTGACTAAATTGCATATAGCAAATTGACTAAATCATGCATATCTGCACTTCATGTTTTAGGAGATGATGGAAGATCAGCGTCTTGTTCTTTTTATGTTGTTGGCTGTGTTAAGTCTTAGGCAGCAGTAGGCTTCATATTAAGTCTTTTAGGTGAAGCATGTAATATAAAGCAAGTCCACAGGGGATCTAACAGCCCACTGCATATAAAAGCTTGGTGAGACACCTTCCTTGGGCCAGAAACAGTCCTCGCTTGAGTTTTGGACCTACTCTTAAGAACACCTCCTGCTGCACAGTGCTTATGACAGAAATGATAGAAGGCTTGTTGCCACCCCCAGCTCCGCCAGCAGCTTGTTGCTCTCTTCCTCTCCCCACGCCTTTTCGGCATCTGAGTGCAGGTGGTTCCTACCCTGAGGACTGTCGAGCATTCTGGTTTGAGCTCGCGTGCTTCCCCCAGGTAACACGGCGTGCTCCTTAGCGCACCCGTCGCGTTCCGGCTTTGCCTAGCACTGCCCGGAGAGCAGCGTTCCCTCTGGCTTCCCTCGCCCCGCGGCTCCCTGCTCCCTGCCCTGGCCCTCTGGCCGCTGCTCGGGCTGGCAAGCCCTCTCGGTGCCATCTGGAAAAGCAGTAAAGGCAACAGATCCTGTTCTTAGGGGGGAAAAAAGCATTGTTTTTGAGCAAGGTTCTGCTGATTGTTCATTTTCATGTCCTGTGATAGATTGCGTTTCCTTAGCAGGGCAGTGAGGAGAGGTGTTAATTTATTTATGCATGTCTAGCAGCTTCCTTACCACATCACGAATACTGAACCAACTGCTCATCCTACACTGGGCTATGCAGAATATAGGACCTTTCTGAAATGATAAACACAAGAAGATTCTTATGTGAAATTCTTGATCCAGTCCTCTCTGATGCAAAAGTCTGGTTTCTGAAAGGAAAAAAAAAAGCGGCCTCCGTGTCTACTCAGTAATGAACATATAGCTGATGCTTTGCTTACATGCATCACTTACATTTACTTAATTTATTTCTGATGATTTTTAAAGACATTTAATCAAATATATCATCAAAATATTCTTGTTACGTCATCTAGCAAAAATGTACATAAAACCGGTTCTTGAAAACATAATAAACATCACGCTTGTCATATTGTTTATTCTATCTCTAAGCGTGCCTTTCTGTGATAAAGTTAACAGACAGTAGGGAAGTATGTGTGAGGCGGTCATAATTCAGCTGAGCTGACCCTTACGAATAGCATGTAAGCAATAGTAAGCATATGGATTGTATTAGTCCAGTGGGGCCCTTGATTTAAAGAGCACGAAGAAGTTGGAGGGAGGGATCTGCTTTCAAAACTGAGGCAGGATCAAGAACCGAAGAAAAGTCATGATGCTGAAATGACACATTCAGCTTTTTCCTGCTTCAAGATTTACCAAACTCTTCTTAAATTTCTGTTTTAACTTATTTTTCAACAATGTTATTGAAACCCCTTTTTTACTGCCTAAACGTTTTGCTATATGCCTGCAGTTAAGTGCTGTGAATGACAAATGTAGCTTGGAAATTAAGCAAACCCCACATATTTCAGGTGGCTGTGCACCATACAAGTATGCTTGTGGTGTGATTATTCTGGCTCAGCTTTGGAAATCAGTTGATGGAGGAGGAGAGGGAAATAATTTCTTCTGAGGACTACAGTTTTCTATGGATGGCTGAGAAGCAGCCTGAACCAGTTGGCTCTTTAGAGTGAGATTAAAGGGCTCATGGGATGCAAAGGCCAAAGTGCATAAAAGAGAGGTACCAAGGGGTAGGTATTACATTTCAGTGGACCAGAAGTCCTTCTGTGAGCTTAATCAATAGCAATATAGAAATGGCATCTTGACTTTGGTCCTGGGTTGCTGATGTTTTTAGTAGAATTTGCTTCAACCTTTAGGAAAACATTATTTTTCCTGTCAGAACCTCCAAGGTAATCAAGCTCAGTAAGTTACTGGAACACTGGTTATTCAGAGTGTGCCAAGTGTCTCTAGTCGTACCACAAACTTACGAAATGATGTCGGTGTCCAGCTCTGCCTCCGTAGCGCAGTCAGCTGAATAACGAGGGAGCAGGGCTGTACACTGGGTGGGCATAGCGCAGGGCCCAGCTTGGAGCTCGTACTCCTGTGGCCTTGGCTCCAGAGCTCTGTGGATGCACAGGCTTACCGTGGGAGGTTCGGGTCTTGGGATCCTGCGAGGACTTGGCCGGTTGGCGGGGAGATAGGAGCGGGGCTGGCTTCTCTGCTCGGGATGGCTGCTGCCAGCCCATGCCGTTCCAGGCCTCTGGTGGGCAGACATCTTTGCAGGTGCAGCTGCATCTCTTCTTTCCTCTACGATGGGTTTTAGAGTTGGTGGGTTAGCTCTGCGTTTCTTTCTTCTTGATGGCCTCTAAAAGGCTATGGTAGCTCCCTTTCCGCAGGATTTTTCCTCCATCGCCAGAGTCAGCGTTGTGTTGACTTCATATCAGTCCACGAACTGCACCCAAGTTTTCCTCAGAGCTTTCACCAGACATTTCTTTGATGCAGTGGTGCTTCCATCTGAGGTCCCTATGGTTACTTATTAAATTAATTTAATAAGTAAAGATGGACAAAAAGCAAGTTTACATAATGTGGATACACCATTATCTCCAATTTATGATCTTTTAACCCAAATTCCAGCCTGTATCTCTGCACTGCAAGCCATTTTGAATTGATGTTTCCAGTAAGACATTGTGAAATGCAGCATGAAATGCTTTATTAGAACCCTCAATTCATGTTGCTTTCGTATTAGAAAAGGAAAGTAATTCAAGTTTTGCCTAAATTCTGTAAACGGCACTTGGAAAGATTATGTATGGAAACAGGCTTATACAAAGACTAGAGTTTTGTTTTGGATAATAGGTTATTTTGAAGTGTTTTCCTTTTACTACTGTGTATATATCTGTGTGTAACTTCACTGACACCTTCTGTAATCCTTAGTAGCACATCTCACACTTAGCAAGTCTGCAGTAGCTGCTTGGATTTAAGGATAATTTTATCTGTATCAGTTTCCCTATTTCTTTGGACTCTAAATATTTAACATGCTGCAAGCTCTTATATAGACTTAAGACACTGGCAGTTCCTTACCTCTCCTGCTTACTTCCCATGAGATGCTGTAGATATGGCTTTTCCACTCTTTTTCTTCTTTTTTTTTTTTTTTTTTTTTAAAACTTGTTTGGTTTTAAGTTTTTAGGGTTTTTGGTGTCATCCCCATCATCATCACCCCCACCCCCAGTGATGGCATATAGAACAGATAAGCTGTAGCTTGTTGAAATACCCGCTGTGTTTTTTTCTGGGCTTGTAGAGGACTTGTTTCAGTGGCTTGGGTAATTTTTCCTGATCTTGTGTTCCTAACTTAATGGTAAACTTAAGTCATCAAGGAGAAATGGCATAAAGGTGGCCCTAAAATTTTTGTGCAGACACAGGGCTGTACATAGAAAATTTATGTAACTTGGAGGCCGTAAGAAACACAGTAGGAAGGCAATAGCTATTTAGCTGATTTGCAGCGACGCAGGTTTCAGATAGGAAATGACTTTGGGTGCTCGTGAATAACACTCCACTGGAACCAAACATGTGTATGCACATCTCGTATAAGCCTCTGTTGTTACTTTTTTTCATAGAAAACGAAATAATACTTTATTACTGTTGGCTTTTAAGCCTACAGAAGTCATTTACCACAGCTGCTTACTGTGGGAGATTTAGTAACATATTTATGTTAATAGGAATTATGGATGAACACTGAAGAGCAAATACAGCTTTGGGATTTTATCCAACATCAGCTCACTATCTGCGACGTTGCCCAATTAGATCAATGTTCCTTTATTTAAGTTACTCTATTTCAGTACCTTCCTGTCCAGTAATGAAGGCGTATCTTCAATCCTGCCAGTGCTGTATAAGGGGATTTGAAAACAGTGGGACTGGAAGAAAACCCTGTATATCTTGGCTGAAAAAACTGATGTTCCTAGTCTCTTTTCCCAGAGTCTAAATTATAAGCATGTTGGTTTTGTAAATTCACACTGGTTTGTGCTGGACTTTTATTTCTGGAGACCTTGGGACCTGGTTTTCCCACTGGTTCCATGCTGGCAGTTTTGACAGGCACTGAAAAAATTACGAGCGAAGGCAAAATGTCCAAGTGAAGTGGAGTAGGTAGGCAGCTGTCAACATTATCAAATTGAAGTATCCTGAGTACAGCGCAGCTCTGAAGATTAAAATCTCACTGTGTTATGTGAGTTCAGAATTAGGCTTTCAGTTTAGTGGCCATCCTTACCATTAGATGTTACAGATTTGGCGAAATCATGGAAACAAAGTGCTGTGAGGGATGGTGGGTGGGTCGCCTTGCCCAGTCACAGGCACCTGGTGGTGTTGGAAGGCGAGGATATTATTCTTTTTAACGTATCAGATGTTCTGCTCTCCAAATGTTACTTGATACTTCATAATTCCTTGAAGCTTTCTGGCCATTCATCATCCGGAATTGCAAGTGAAGGCTGGGGCCCAGTTCAAGAAGTTGTCTCTACTAGCGTGCCTCCAAGTTCTGCTGAATCCGTGGAGAACCACGGGCTTGGGGTACGCTCAGGCGGGGTCTGCAACCGTCCATTACGCGTGGTGCCGAGGCCACGAGGTGGGGAGGGCTCCCGTCCGTCCTGCTGAGACCACCAGGGTCTTTGGGAAAAGCCGAGATACAGAGAGGGTGGCCTAGGGTTTGCTTGTCTCTGGTGCGAGGTTGGTTGCAGGAAATATTCAGCCAACAGAGGCGCTGCCTTACTCTGTAAAATGACGGGAGGAATTTCAAGTGCTGGCAGGACACCTGGAGTTTTTTACAGGAAGGAACTTTTTTGTTATAGAAATAAAAATTACAAAAAAAAAAAAAAAGTGAAGCTTTTGCTTTTGGCAGCATCGTATTTGTATGCATGATGGTATTCTCCCAGACAACCATTTTGTATTAAACCAAAGGAATACTTTTTCAGCTTGCTTTTACAACCACTGTGCAAGAAGAGGGTGGGGGGTTTTTATCATCTCCTTGGTTTTGGCTGCAGAATAACGTATGTTCTATAATCAGAGCAATAGGTACTGAAGAAACCTGTAACTGTAATAAAACTGGAAGTCTTCTATAACATGTAAGATTTTGCCATCTGCCACTTTAATATAATACAAGTGGATTATCTTCCTCTCATGAAAATTACATATTAAATCTAAAACGGCCAGACAAAATAAATTACAGTTTAAGAAGTGGTGAAAAGTAGCACAGTTAAAATTGAATTGGGGAGTAGTTGATGGATGCCATAAAATCCTTTCTAAAGAGGTTTCTGGGAGAGTGGAAGAAGGGTGAGTATCTTAATTAAAATGTGTTGTAATAATTTTTTAATTTGGCTTCACATGTATCGTAAAAACAACAAAAAAACCTAAGAATCCAATGCCTATATCTCTAGTGGAATGTAGATACGCTTTTCTAGCTTACGTTAATCTGGTTTTGTGGAAGTGGAGTACTAAAACAGATTGTTAATGCCTCCATCTGTGTCTTATTCTTTCCTTGCGAATGGGCTGAACATTACAGCAATTTGTTTGTATTTACTGCCTTTTTCCTCAGCCTTATCACCAGCCCTCAGATAGCTCGGGGAAAGAAAAAGCTTATCAAAACTTCAGGGCTGTACAGTGCTGAGAAAGCAGGCAGCACAGTAAGACCCTGGCAGCTTGTTGCATTTGCATCCCTATGGGTTTTCTTTCTGGTTTACCATTTTCAGTTTCGGTAACAAGCAATAAAAAGAATTGATGATTCAGTGTGGGATGCACAAGACTCACAGAAACTGGAATTGAGACATCTTGACTTCTTAGAAATTGGCATTAAGTGCAAAAATCTAATGTTTAGAAAGGAGCAAAATACCTCTTAAAATGAACTTAATGTAGAGATGATAGAAGATTACAATAGGCACATACTGAGCGTTAAGCATATTTAGTATCCTACTTTTTCTTTCAGATAAGCTGTTCTCAATACTTTTTTGCAAAGCTAAGCAGTGGCACTGTATAGGTAATGATTATGGGCTATTCCAGTGAATGCATAAAGATAATTTCATTTCTGTGAGTAGTGCCATTGAATGCAATGGGACTATTTCCATGTATAAAGTTAGCCTGGAGCGTAAAGTGTGGGCGAGATTGAATTGTGGGAAAGATTGAGTATATACTTCATCTCTTGCAAAAAGACTCTCAGGTAACAGAAATACGAAAGCTCCATGTAGACCTTCTGTTCTGGAAGATCAGTTATGGATTGTCTTGAAAAGTGGGTGTGAAATCTACATATAATACAGCATTGCAAAGCAAAAGAACTGGAAATGTAAGCAAAGAACCAGTTGTTACGGTAATGCGTTCTCTTACAGTTGTGAAAATCTTTCATCTGAGGCTTTCGAAGCACTTAGTGCTTAAGTGAGCGTTACATATTTTTTTAGAAAGGTACTGTTAAGTATTGTCACATGGAGCAGTGAGGAGATTATGAATGGCTGGTCAAGGATCATGCAGTGAAATAATGAGCATTTGTGATTCCTAATGCTCTCCTTAATGATGAGGAATTATCTTTCCTAATGCTCAATATCGGCCTTAGGCCACAGGTTGGTCTCTGGCCGTGGCCACTGTACAGAAATTGTTGGCCAGTTCTATCTTCTGCTAGGAAGAATGAGGAGGGTATGGCTATTCCTAGAAAATACGAGACTGTGCTGGGCAAAAAGGAGATGCTGTGTGTTAATAACTGGACTTTGGTCTTTGCAAAGAGAAGCTCTTCAGGAGATTTGGAATAGGACGCTGTCTTGCTCTTTTCTGTGGTCCCTTCTTCTTCTTCCCCAAATCAATATACTCTTAGGCCTGGTTTGCAAACTCTCTTTTGCAGTGCTAGTAGTGCACATGAGCAGGGTATTCTTTGCCCGTCTACTGTAACCCGGGATGTGGACCCAGCCATACCAGCCTGCACAGCAGCTGTGTCAGCAGCTTACCCTATTCTGTGAGTGTGAGACGCTTCCATTGAGACACTTTTACACAACTATAATGGAATTTTCCTTTGGAAGACCATATTGCCTAATGTATAATCTTCCAGGTTTATAAACTGGTGGTGAAGAATTTTAAACCCTAATATAATGGTAAGAAGTTTCCAAGATCTGGGAAAATTTTAAGATGTTTATTGCTGTGATGGAGGGAGGCAGTTTATTGCTGTGTTTCCGAATGAGAAATGGAGTTGCCCAAAGGCTGCACTGAGCATGGTATAAAAACAATGAAGAACTAAAGGGAACCCACCTCACCTGCTCCTGCTGGATCACCTTTTCCTGACACTCCACTGTAGGAGCTTGGACTGGAGTATGCTGGAGCCAGTCTCACTCTGCCCATGGTCAGAACTCTACAGGGACTGGCTTTCACCCCATGTCCAAATCAGTGAAGGGAAGGAAATCTGTGAAGAATCCCTCTGGTAAAAGAAAAAGCAGGAGTTATTTTTCCTTTAAAATCTGTGTGAGGCCCATGTGGGGGGACATCAGCTGGCAAACGTTTTGTAAAGCCTCTCAGGCCCTGCCTGGGGCACTTTGTTGGGTTAGCTGGATCTTTGCATCGATGCACGTTGCGGTTAACAAAAGATTTTTGCCTGTGTTAAATGCTGTCCGTCCCTGAACAAAATCCCCTGCAGCAGCATACTGATTTATTTTATGCTCGGGCACTTGTGTCAGAGACACATCGCTCTGAGGAATGGGGAGAACTTGTAGCTTGTACAGCAGATCGTTGATGTGTAGGACCTGCCTTTTGCGTGAGAGGGCAAGGAGACTCTCCAAAGAGCTGAAGTTCACCATGCCCAGCCCGGCTGTCTGCCCACCCTGGGGGGCAGGCTCGGAATCATGCAGACAGCTATTTTTTGGGACTCTCCTTTAAGCAAAGCACTCGGAAATGGCCTGTCCCACATGCCACTAGGTGGCACTTTATGGACATGGCAGTCATGGTTTTAGTCATTATGCATGAGCTGCATCCCAGAACTAGTTCCTTTTTTGTGTGTGTGCGTCAAGTGTACCTATTTATTTATTTTTACCCCCTGCCTGCCCCGCTGGCCGCTGAGCTTTGCCATCCTCACCTCAGCCAGCAGGTACCACAGCTGTTAGGCTGACAGCCACGTCACAGCACGCAGCTGGTAAAAAACGTGTCTTGCATCGGTAGGAACTGTGGTGTCAAACTGTTGGAAATTTTGAAATCTTACCTTTTTGGGGATCAGCAGAACACAACGTTTACCCTTTTTTCCCCTTTTCAGTTCCCTTCAGTTTAAAACAGTATTCTCCTGCAATAAGACT
>JAVJGG010000058.1:19588990-19605273 GCA_035590195.1 Aviceda cuculoides
GGTGGGGGGAAGTCTGCAAAAGGTTGGGGGGAGGAGGGTTCCCCCCCTCCAGGTCCTTTATCTTACTGTGATTTCAGTTTTCCTGTTTATTTGCAATTGACATTGTAGAATACCAGTCTATTTAGTGACTTCCACACTGTTTGAACACATCAGTTCTTAAAAAGCCACATTTTATCTATACATAAATAACATGGGGTTGGTCTCCTTTCTTTTCATTCTGTGGAATAAGCTAATAGATTCTTGCTTTTGATGCAAGGTTTAGTATAGACTCCAGCAAGAGTGTGAGTGCCAGAGACTGCCCGCCTGGCCAGGTTGGGGAGATACCTAGCGCTCCCCTGTCCAAGAAAGCTCATTAAGAGTTGTCTCTCGTATACCTCTGTCATTGCTCTGTGTTGTGCAGGAAAGCTATACCATGAGGAGTTTATAGGATGCGTATTACCTGGCTCTCTGAAAGACTGTGTTTACTCTTACTGTCCCTAAATGGATGGTTTGTCACAGCGGTGTGGTTTGGGGCCAAATTTATACTGTGGCTCTGTTGGGTCTTTGAGCTTTGCTATCCCCAAATCATTCGTGAAAGCCTCATGGACTTTGCCAGGCTACTGTTACCAGTGCTTAGAGCCTTCATTTCTTTCAGATATATAAAAAGTGATTGTATAAATCAGGGTGGTTATGGGCTATTCAGCTTGCTGATAAAGAAATGCTCTGTTGTGTTAAATGGACTTTTAGAGGTCTTTGATTTTTGTAGACAGAAAAAAAGATTACTTTTTCCATTTCACTCTCCTATTTGCACCAGGAATCTACAGTTGCAGAAGAAGCACTTCAACCCATGAAAAGCTTTCCAGAATTCAAATGTTAGTATCCATTAGTTATTAAAATCCTAATATTTAAGATATTAATATTCAAATACTGGAAAATGACAGGGTGAGTTGTTGGGGTTTTTTTTAATCATCAGATAACACTACAGGTGTAGCACACTTAAAAGAGGGGGGCAGAGAAAACCTGTCAGCCAAACCAGCTTTTCTTCCTCTCCCAAGAAATTTCACATGCGTTTTAAGAAAAAAACCCAAATCTCCCTCCTTTATGCATATCTTTGACACCATACAGTTGGAGAACAGCAGTAACCTGACAAAGCCATGTTCCCCCTGCCCCTTTCTGTACAGCTCTTACTGTTTCTGTTATGGAAGTGGTATGAAAAAGTCCCTCATTTTTAAATAATGAAATTCTATGCTTTCTGTCATTTTTGTTTAACTTATGGTTAAGCACTGGGGAACTCGTGACTGCTACAGAGCTTGATGGGCCTATACAGAAACCTCTTGGCAACAGCGAATTAAGTTCATCAGTGTGCGACAGGTTATTGTCAAAATCCTGGTCCCTTGAAAGACTGGGGTTTGCCTTGAACTTGGTTTTAAATGCAAGCTTTCACCTGCATAGAAACGAGCCTTTTTTGAGGAGGGAGCGGGATGGCAGGTCGCCTCTCCTGCCCGGGGGCCGTTGTCCGCGCGGCTCCAACTTGGCAGAAGTCGGGAAGGAGGAGAAGGTGCTGTCTGCCGGCGCGACGTGCCCTCACCTCCCGCTCCTGCCTCCCCCCTTGGAGAGCCAGCCCATTCCTTCTGGACACCGCGTTCGTGCCGTTTGCTGCCGTGTGCCCGGGGACAGGCAGCTCCCAGTCCTGCTGCCCTGCCCTAGCCGGTGTGCTGCGCCCTGTCCTGGTGAAGCAAATTGGAAGATGCGGGAGGATTTCAGGAGAGGCAAAGCAAGGGATTAACCCTCTGTTTTAATTTGCTGCTCGGTCAGATATGCTGGGGGGAGGGTGTTCTGCTTTGCTGAAGTGTAGACCTGTGTGGCGAGTGTTCGGCTCGGTTTCTGTTTGAAATGTGAGAAGGGAAGAGGGAAGATTTATTTGGCTTCTTTTGTGTTTTCAGTAACTTTACTGGAATTTTTGGTATCATTCAGTCCTTCTCACTCCAGCCTTGCAAACTTCAGAGACAGAGGTTTACGCCAATGAATTTTCATTGGTTTCAGGAGATAATAAGATGACAGGGCACATCCAAGATCCTTCTAGCTTTTATCCACCCTCCTTAGTCTTCCTCTGAGTATTTAGGCCATAAGGGTAACTCTAGAAGAAATTCTGGGTACTAGGTCATTTACATTCAGAGACATGGTTCCTAATGCTTCACAGAAAAACTTTTCTCTTGTTTTCCTAGTGCAATAAAATGCAAGAAAGCTATTTCATTAAAAATCTGCAAAAGGCATATGTCATCCATTCAGCTGTCACCCTAGATCTCCATTTCCCTTACTGTTGAATTGTTAAAGTAACTTTTCTTTTCTGTATAACGTTTCCTTTCATTGGCTTCATTGTATGTGAGCGCTAGTCGTTTTCTGGGTGTAGCAATGACTGATTTGTTGTTGCAGACAGAGCAACCATCTGAGGTTGAATTACATCCTCAGACGAATAGACCCCCGTCGCAGGCAGAAGAAAACAGTTCAGCAAAAAAGGTGAGACCTGCGCACGTTGTGCCATTGCAGAGTGATTTGCCTTCATCAACAAATGTGGTTGTTTTAAGTTTTAAAGCAATTAAATGGAGGGTTAGAGTTACGTTTTTACATGTTTACCTTCTCTGGAGGTCAAGACGCTAGAGAGAACCAGGATCAGCTCAGATAAATCATTAAGAAAGCTCTTGGTACATACACATTGATGCACGTGCCTTAAGAGAGGCAGCTTGCCATTTGTTTCAAATCAATAGGAGCTTGTGGAGCCTTAGGGAAGACAAAGAAGAGTTTGATTTTACTTGACCCCTGTCTCGCTGTAATTCTTCCAAATTGTGACGCACTTCTTCCAGTTTTTGAGGATTCGGTTTTGACGTAAACACACCTGTTTGCTAGAGGCCAGGATATGCCAGTAAATGTACATAGACTGGGAGAGATTTGCTCAAGATGTGCAGTTTCTAACATGTTTCTGTACAAACACATCATTTGGATAAAGTAAGCACTGAAGTTGCAATGGCACTCTTCAGAGGGCCTTGCTTAGGGATGGAGTGGCCTTAGCAGTGGCTGTGAGCATTCCCCCATTCCTGGTCACGCTCCCACCGCCTCCCTCCACCAGCCCCAGCCAGAACTGGTTTTGACAGGGGGCAGATGCAGATCCTCCCCTCTCCTGCAGCCAGGGAGCACCTGCAAGGCGTTTGCTCAGCCCAGCCAGGAACTGGTGCGGGTGCTGCGTGCGGTATGTACCTTGCCCAGGGAGCATCATCCCAATTCCCACCCTCACGAGGGGCACAGGCAGGCGTCTGGTGTCATTTCCCAGACGTGATAGGGCTTGCTGGGCAGCCTCCTTGCTCCGCTTGTGCTTGCCACATGCTGCTTCTAGCGTGGCCCCACTTCTTGCTCTGCTTTTGCAGCCCTGCAGGAGAAATTGAATCCTTGTGGTCTACCTATTCCATGCTTGCCCTCGTCCCACCTGGATCCCTAAAGTACAGAGAAGGCCCAGGCTGTGGGGTGTGGGAGGTGGTTGTTGGCACAGTGCTGACCCACCTTGCAAAGCCTGGAGCGGCAGCCAGCCAAAGAGCCCCCGTGGAGGGCTCTGCTTCTAGGTATTGGATCATTTCTTCCAGTATTGCGTTGGAAAAGGAAGAGGGAATTATGCTATGGATTTGGTAGGGTTTTGGCAGTTTCGGGTAGGCTGGGACTGTGCATTTGGCAACCCAACAGTTTGTAGTTGTAGAAGGCATACGCAAGTTCCTCTCTTGCTGTACGTCATGTGTTTGCAGGGAGCTGCACATATGCATAGGATTTCAGAGCACAGTATTACCCGGGATCTGTGCAGTGCTGATGTGCTGACGTTGTGATCAAAAGATCTCATAATATTTTTAGATTTTTTATTTTAGTAATGGCAGAACTGCTTTTTAATGTTGAAACCCCTTGTTTCCTTATAATGCTAATTCCTCTAATAATTGTAATGCCTCTAATACTAATTATTGATGGTCTTATGTTGGGTTTCATTCTGTATCACTTGTAGTCTCTTCTGCTGAGTCAGGCTGCTTACTGCAGTGTTGGGTTTTTTTCTTATGGTTGCTGGGTCATTAAATGCTTCCTTATTTAATTTTTTCCTTATTTTATTAACATTTGGCCAAAACATAGTAAGGAAGATAGTCTGGCCCAGTAAAATGTGCACTGGGCAAGTGATAATAAAATTTGGTCTTTGGTCTTGACTGTGACACTAAATGTATAACCTTTGTCAAGTCACTTCATCTTTTTGAGTCTTAGCTTTCTCATTCATGAAATTGGGCGGTAATAGTTACATCCTTTGTAAAAGAGATCTAATAATAAAATACACCAAAAAGGATATATGTATATTTCAGACTTAAAACAGCTACAAGCCATTAAAACTACTTCTCATTTCAAAAGAAAGGATGTCTTAATTTAAAATAATGAAAACACTTCTTACCACTAAAGTCATAAAAATCCAAGACTCTTTGCAAACCAGACTGTTTCTGTGATGTAACTTATCAAGAGAAATAACTGGCCTCCTACACTTTCAACATGTTAATTTTGCATGGATTATTTTATACATTTGTCTTTCTAAGCTGTTTTCAGTGTTGCTTCATTTAAGAGAGGAGGGAGAGAAGGAAGAGACTCCATGCCAGATGAGTGAGGTAGTAAGTTGGGATGCGAGTGCTTGATTATTGATTCTTAGCAACTGAGCATAATTAAAAATAAGTCTTGTTTTGGTTTTAATGGTTTTGGGTCGACTGGGGGAAAGGATATCTATTTATAACCCTCCCTCTGTGCCCCCCCCTCCCCCCCAAATGTACACAGAGCTATACAATCCAGTTCTGAAGAGCCTGTCATCCAGATGAAGACAAAACACCAGTATAATCATTTCACTCATTAAGGGGTTGCAGGAGTTATTGTTCCTTTTTTCAAAGTCAGAAACCTGAGAGGCTGTTACCAAATTTAAATTAAGCTCTGTACCTCTTTAAATTATGAAATCTTAGGCCAGCTGTCAGCAATTTCTGTGTCACAAGTATTCCCCAGCCTAATGACAGGATGCATAAGGCCTGACCTAATGTTTCTGTTCTTCTCCCTTGCAGGAGGTTGTTCTCGCTCAGCCGCCCTCCAAACCCACCCGCAGAAAGCTCCGGACAGAGGCGCAGGGCTTGGAGACCCCCGAGCTTTCTCCCACTATAAATGTGACTTCTTCCTTGCCAACAGTCAAGCCTCACTTCCCAGTCCAAAAGTAAAAACCTGTACCAAGCACGCCAAACTGCACCATGAGATCTGAAGTGGCAGGGTTTGCTCTTTGCATAATGTTGTGCTTAATAGTTCTGGTTTTGAGAATGCTTTACAAGTTACAGGTCTCTGAAATCTACATGTGTCTTCTTAAATGCAGACTAAGTCTGTAGTAACTGTATAAGTTGGTAATATTTGATTGATAGCCTCTTCAAAGGTGTCTGACCTCTCTATCTGGTAGACATGTCTGAAGAGCAAGCCAAGCTGTTCAACCAGCATCTCTAACACACGTCCTTTTAGCTCTGTGGGTGTGTGGTTTTGCCTTGCCCATATCTTCTGGAATTTTGCTCGTTCATGTCGACAGATATGACCAGATAAATGCCCAGGAAATTGAGTCATGAAATGCTTGATGTTGGTCATATCTTTGTGATACTTCTTCATCGCAAGGCAGGTTGGAAATGAGCTCGCCACTGGTATGAGCCAAGCCATAGACCACTTGTGATAGTCTGATAATTGCCAAACCCAGCATGTGTTGTTTGCTCTCATAAATATGGCTGTCGAAGCTGTCAGCGACAAAGACTTGTAGGGATTTCACTATATATTTATTTAATAGCAGTGGAGAAGGGGCTGTATAAATGGTAAGCAAAGGCACCTGAGGCCCTGTTGGATCTAGAGATCTCCCTCAACTGAAACAGTGTGCAAACTTTATAGCCCATCTTCACCCAAAGCCTTGCAAAGACATCTGGTTCAGTCTGAAACAAAACCAAGCTGCCCAAATCAATTGAGCGGTTCTTGGCAAACTGTTTATCAGTAGGCTGAATCTGTGCTGCATAATTGGAGATTACGATAAGTAATAAGACTCCCAGGATGCCCTTAAAGTGCCATTTTGTGCTTTGGGAGCGCATATTCCATAGCGGTTCAAAGAAAGATGGCAGCATTTGTTAGCATCTCAAGTTAATCCTGTCTTGTCTATCTCTCTCCTAAAATGTTTAAATGACCACAGAGGTATATTGCCTTGTTTTTTATTTTTTCCTATCATTATTACTTTATAGCCTATGGAGAGTAGTTTGAAGCAAAATAGTGAAGCAAGAAACTGACAGTTCACTGGAAGACAACAGCATGAAGACCTGTTTGTGCTGCAAAACAGATTCAGTTGCAAAGATCAGTGCCATCAGCTCTGTTAAGAGAAGAGAGCTAATGGGGACTGTGTACCAGTATGGGCCTTATTTAAATAGAGCATCTGTTTTAGATCGAATTTGTCATTAAAGAGCTCTTGATGCCTCATGTAAAACTTTAAAATAATCTATTTGGAAAAGGGCTTGGTTATTCAGCCAGTATTTTCTATATTTTCTTTCCTTTTTCCTGTTGTTACCTCTGTTTCTTGGAATAGGCTGGTCCTTATGTACAGAGCTCTCTCTTTTTGTACCGGTCTGCCTACCTGTAATTTCCTCCAGATCAGTTACCATGGCCTATAGAGTGATGATAATAATAGGAGAGAAATCCTTTATTTAAGCAGCAAAAGAGATGAGGAAAGTCCATAAGCCATCTACCTGTTCCTGTTTGTGACACCAGATGGTTTTGGTGGAAATGACTGCTTTGAATGAAAGATTAATTTTTGAAGTCAAGAAACATCAGAATCAGCAGCGCCCCATAAAATCTGAGACAGTATTTTCATGCAGTTGTCCTTTCTTTCCGCATAGAATGATTTTTTGTATTTTCAGTTAACCACTCCTGAGTCTTTAAACTCTACAAGTGTCTGAAAACAGCTTATGCATAGATGCTGCAATAAGCACAGCTATGCAGGGATTATTCTCAAGATGAATCAGAATGCAGTGGTTTTGAAATAATTGAGACAGCCTGAAATGTTTCTGTCATTCAGGTTAACAAGTATGACCATTTTACTTTCAAATAGTCTACCTGGTTCAGCTATATCATTTGAGTGTTACCTTTTTCTTCTCTTAAATCTGTAGTTTGTACCTTGTTTTTGAAGTGTAGTCCAGTGTGTATAGAGTACAGATGCGCAAAATGGATGGCTGGTCTTCTGGCATCAGCCACTGTTGAGGCTCTTAATTGAAATGTTTTGTATTTATCTGTCTAGCAGACAGTCTTCCAAGCAGAAACGGGCTATTCAGACGGCTATACGAAAAAACAAAGAAGCCAATGCTGTGCTCGCCAGGTTGAACAGTGAGCTCCAGCAGCAGCTGAAGGTAAGGAATGCATTGAAAATCGGTGACAAAGCTCCCTGTGATCAGTTACGTGTCACCACCAGCAGAGAATCTTGTTCATTCTTTCAGATGAGACCTACTGCATTACTTCCTGCTTTCTGGAAGGGATTAACTATACTGTCTGTGTGGGTAGGATGAGGCTTTCTGGGAAAACTTATAACTTATGGGCCTGCAGCTCCACTGGCAGTTAGAGTAAGTCTAAAGGGTGAACTTTGTCTTTCTGAAAAGTTTAAGAATATGGTGTCACCCGATGCAGAAGAGCAACTCAAGTGTAGCTTGCTTGTCTTCTGATCAGTTGTGCTACATAACTGTCTCCTGGAGTTAGGCATTTGGTATACATGGATGCCTAGGCTTGCTTTTCGTGAACATCTATTTTAATGTCTGCTGACTTGTTCTCAAGAGGCTGTTTTCTTCTCAGTTCTCATTTTTCTGTTGTCTTAGTCCAAAGGTGGTACAGACTTCAGTTTTTCATCTGCTACAGCTTTTTCTTCCTTGCATATTATGAACACACTTGTCTGGAAAGGGAGGTGAACCCCCATTTGCATTTTTTTCTTCAATCAACATGAAAGTTTGATTGCATGTCCAACTTTGCTTAACATAATTTCTTAACTGCTTTTCAAGGATCTCCCCAGAGAGCTATGGGGTGGGTGCTCTGTACTGAAATCATAGCAAAATGTAGGACAGCAATCGAAATAAGCATGGAGATGAAAGCTTTCTGATGGAGCAGGGCTTTGCTGCTGTTACGCAGACCAGAAGACTTGGTGGTGTCCCTCAGGCACAGCTCACACTGAGGCACGGGGAGCGTGCGCTCCGGTGCTGGGGCTCGGAGCCTGCCCAAATGGGGTACCAAAGCCTGGAGCAGTCAGAGGTCAGCCCGGCCCCGTGCTGGCCTGGGACCCCTTTGGTGGGAGGTCAGCGAGAGCCGGGTGCCCCTCAACGCAGCCTCGAGACCAGGAGAGGCTCTCCCAAAATCACGGTCCCCAAAGCCGTCACCGTTAGTTTCTGATGAAGACTGATGATCTTCCTGCCGCAGCTGCCAAAGAGGTAGATTGCAAAGCCTGTGTCATCTTAGAAAGGCTAAGTCCCATTCGTTTCTGAAAGGAAAGAGGTCAGTTGTGTGAACCAAAAATTCTCAAAAAGCAGTTTTGAGGGAAATGTGATTTCAGAATAACCTGATTTTCTTTGGTAAAAATGGCCAATTATAGCCAGCTTCCCAAGCTGTTCCACTGGCCAGCGGATGACTGTTCCTCTCCGTGATCGTGCCTCCGTATTGCCCCGCTGTAAGGAGGAGGCGGCGGCCGGCTGTGCGGGGTGGTCGTGTGGCATCGGTTCGGTGTTGGGAGACCGCAAGGAGGGTTGCTTAAACAGCAGAGCCCTGACTCTCCGCTCAACGGCAGTGGTTTGCCTGGCTCCTCGTGACTGGAGCGGGGTGGTGCATGCAAGCATCCCAAAAGTTACAGCCCGTCTCTCCCTCCTGCAGGAGGTTCACAAGGAGCGAATTGCCTTGGAAACGCAGCTGGAGCAGCTACGTCCCGTCACCGTCCTGTGACTTCCCGCACCGCCGTGCAGCCGCAAGAGCGCAGCGCGCATCCTGGCAGCCTCGCCGGGAGAGGAGCGTGGCGCGGCTGAGCAGCGTTTCTGCCGCGGTGGGCAGGACCGGCTCGTGGGGTCTCGTTCGCCCCGCTGCGCACGTTTGCTTTTGCGGGTGAAGAAGGTACAGAAAACAAATATCTGACTGCTGGCTGTTTCTGAGCGGGGGGATGCTTCGCCTCCTTTCCTCCCTCTTCCCAGCCTAATGTGTAAATGCAGTTTATCACTGAAATGAATAACCTGAGAGTATTTTATTTATGTAAAGAATTCCTGATTTATATGTGTTCTGGCAGCACCTCCTGCCCTGATCATGAAGAGGTACAGCATTCCTGAATTCCTGCGTAAATTTAAGACTCATCCTCTGAGGTGGTCTTCTGGATGTTACCGATTCCTGTACGATTGAATCATGGTAGAGTACCTGTGGGCTTAATGTACTACAGGAATAAAAGTCACTAGACGTACAGTCTTTATCTGCAATCATGTCAGATAATTATTTTCTTAGTACTGTTTATTATGCAATCACAGATGTATTTTAATGTTAGAGAACTTGTATTTTATAAGTTCAAATCATATGAGAGAACAGTAAAAAATACTAAAATTTAATTATTTTGGAAATTAAAAAAATTTTTTGAGCTATAAATGTTTCCTATCACCAGTGTTTGATCACTTGCTTGCAACTGCCAGTGTCTCTGCATAGTTTTAGAGAGCACTGGTTTATAGCTTTTTTTCCTTCTTTGTTTTTTTAACCAACAGTGTATTCCTAACAAGAGGCTAAAATGCATTCGGGGCATTTTTATAAAAGCTGTTCTCTGTACATTGGTATTACTCTGCTTTGTTGTCTTAATAGCTGCTGATTTGTTTTAAGGATGTGTACAAGAACTGTATTTCCAAAAGAAGAAAGATAGCAGAAGTGCTATATATGAGGTTATAAAATGTGTGATGGAAATAATCGCCTTCTATAACAGGCTTTCATTAAGGTTCCTTTGCACCTCGCTAGAGATGCTACTGATAGGATGAAGCTGCTAATGCCCATCTGTTTTCTAAATGAAGAAGCAAAGAATAATTTTTAACCTGGGTCTGATCCGGGGCCAGCTGAATCCTGTGGGGATTTTTCCATGGATGCAGTGGTTGTTGGCTTTGGTCTCAGTTCTCGCAATGGAAGCTGGCTGACTAATGTTGCTTTATTTCTTGGGCCGATACTCTTAGACTGGGTGACTTCAGACATAAAGATGTCAGCCCTGCTCCCTCCATGGATGCGATGTGTGCTTCACTGCAAGGGAATGTCACCTACCTGTTATCCGTCTTAAACGTGACGCTGCGCGTGTTTCATACCCTGTTGTTCACTGACCTAATTTAAGTGTATGCGTTTGCCTTGCAGAAATGGTGCAACGGATTTTTACTGTTGTTGGTGTGATGCTTTCTCCCTGGAGCTATAGGATGGCCCTGGGGCTGAGAGGAAGGAGAAGCAGGTTTGAAGCAGCTGGGTAGCCTCCCTTCAGGGTGTATCATGAAATGGCTGCAGTGGGGTATTGGAGGGCATCAGAATAGCCAAAAGTTTTGCTGAGAGATAAGACAGACATCAACAGGAATGCTTGAAGTGATGAGGAAACAGCCTACTTTTGCTGGAAGGGATATGGATGTAGGACATGGATCCAGAAGTCTGAAGGTGAAAATAAACATTTGCGGAATTGTTACTGAAAATCTGGGTTTGTGGCACATTGGTTTCGATTCAACTATAGATTGCTATGTCAACAAGCAACAACTGTTCTTTGGATTTGGGACTTGTTTTGTGCAACTGTTGCGTAGTTGGGTCAGACAGTCATTCCTGGTCAGTGACAAAACACGAGACCTGCAAACTTCTGGGAAGCTGCAAAACAGCTGCTGCCCTTTTGCTAGGAGTGGTACTGTTCAGAAGTTACCATCATTTATTTCACATGTTCACTTATTTCGTATGTTCATAACACTGAGCCATTCCTGAAATTTTAATGAGGTTAAGTGCTCACTCTTTGTTTGCTTTTTAGTTCTTACATTGTCATTTGGTTAATATGCCCTTACTGTTTGATAGGAAATGATCATATGGCATGTTTATTTTTTATTTTATGGGTGATTTTTTAAGGAAAGCTTTTCAATAATTACAAAGAAGTGTGCACATTGCCTGTTTAAGGCAGTGGAATACTTTATAATGTTTGATAGGAGCTTCCTCTAGAATAATCCCCCATTTATTTCACTTGGGTTATTCATGGAATAGATGCTCTTCAAAGGAAGAGTGGAAAAATCTGCTTTATATGTCTTTTTCAAATGTCTCCCTTCTAACATACAGGGTTTTTTTCATTCACTGGAAATTAGGATACTTGGTTGTCCAAAACAAAAATATTTACTCAGATTGTACTCTACCACAGGACTTAATAAATGAAAAGTTTAACCATCCCTGCATTTTTAGGGTTGCAGTCAAATGCCCCAGTCAACTTCAAGGCCTAGAGAGTGAGTTGGTTTATATTCTGTTTGGTGAAATGTCGGCCGTGGTGATGATATGCTACTTCACAGAAAGCAAAGCAAAATATTCAAGGAGAAATGTTGGTGTGTTACATATATGATGCAGGAAGTTACTCTTCTGTATGTCTCAGTACTTAAGCATTCGTGATAGCCCATCCAAAATGAAAAAGTGTGTCTGGTTTTTGGGAGGCTGTTAGCATTTTGAGAGGGAGAGGAGAAGGCATCGTGAAGCTATAGACAGTGCTTCTGGCAATTGCTCCATGCAGCCACGCTCATGGCTACTATTAACAGACCCTGGCTGATCAAAATTCACATCTAAATCCAGTATCACAGACTTTCTCAAAAAGTATTTTTCCTTTGGAAAAAACGTGACTACAGCGAAATCATTATTTCTTGCAGAAACTTCTACTTCCTGAAACTTTGGGTGGGAGATGCTCGTAGACCCAAGACAGACCATCTGGTCAGAGAGGGAGACCTCACAGGCAGTTTGCTCACTGTTCAGGGCACTTTCTGGAGCTACAGGAGAGTGATGAGCTTTAAGCCCCTGACGTGCCTGACCCAGAGCAGCAGCTAGGATCTGCCCGTCCCAGTTTACAGCCTGACCGAGGACTGAGAGCAGCTTCCCACGCGTGAGGTCTCGCTCTCCTCAGTTCATGGTTGCTGTAGGTATGCAGAGCAGAACGTGCCAGCAAGAGAGGATAACTGCCAACGGGAGCTGCAGCACGGCTTCCTTGCGTCTGGGAGGATGTGCTAACCATGAGCCTGGTGCCCCTTTCTAAGTCTTCAGTTTCCTGCAGCTATTCTGGTTTGGACAATTAAATATTTTTGACTGCAGGAGAAGACTAGGCAGAGCGGATAAGGATCTTCCTCGGTGTGCGTGTAAGTGTGCACTCAGGTGTCTTCCTTTTGATCATGCATTTCTTTATGGATCTGTTAATGTTCACATCATCTGATACCTTTCTATGAAATACTTGTTTCAATACACAGTAATTCTAGTGGTGAAAAAAGAAAATGCCCAGCTAAATGTAGTGACTGGTTGCCTTTGTAGATCAAGCTATTTTTATTTGAGCCTTTAAATATAAATAATGACCTGGTAATTAAGCAAGGCAAACAGCTTCCGTTTCAGAGGCATTCCTTTAAACAAACTGCCTATGACAAACATTAATCCTTAATGATCAATGTGCTTCTCCTAGTTACTAATTTTATACTAGGATGCAGAGGAAACATTACCACCTCTTTCCAGACAGTTCTCAGCTCTCTCTTCCAGAGAGTTGTGGTGACATAGCAAAAATGTCAGTGCGTAGTGGATTCAGCCCTGTTATTGGTAAGTTGGTAAATATCCTTTTTAACTCAAAAGATTATCTCCAAGTTGTTTTTACATGCATGGCTGTAGTTTTGGTGCTGGGAATTCTGTATGCATATCAGGGAGAGGAAGTTGTCCGGCTATCGTCCAGGCAGTCCCAGCTCCACGCTGCTGGGGCTAACCAGCATGGGGTAGTGACAACTTGCATGGTAAAACGACCCCCTTTGGTGGGATGGTTGGGATGTGGAACCCTTCACAGGAAGCATTTAGGATGGGCATGATAGGAAATTTGTCTTTTGGTGGTGTATAAGCTGCTTTCCTCCCAGCTGAGCTTCCAGATCAGGAGAAAGAGAGCCTGTAAAAGTTGCTAGCCAGGGAACGAGGGGTGCCTGTTTTCCAGCGCCATCAGCCCTCTGGCCTTCAGCACACACCATCCCTGACAAGAAAACACATAGCGTCACGAAGCCCCATATTTTGTTGACTAAAGAGTAAAAGTATTTTTTCAGGAAAAAAAAATATCTGATGTATTACCTTTGAGAAGAGATACGTATTTTGAAGCTTTTTTCAGTTGTCTTCATGATAATGTGCTATGAACATATGCATTATGTTTTACTGTTACTGATTTTTTTATATAAAGAAATCATATTGCAAGCATTATCATTGTTAATCTAAAAAAAAATACCCTGAGGCTATTATATATTTGAATTTTAACTTATAAAGTCGATAGCCAGATTTAAGCAATTTGTTTTCACAGCTGCAGACTGTCCACGTGGTAAGCTGCAAAATGTATGGTGTTCTATACTATGCCCATCTAATTTTGGAAAATGTATGTGATAGAGAGCTGGGTGCTACATTAAAATAAAAGCGTCCAATAACTTCAAATTGCCCTGCCTTTGTGGTTTATTTAGGATGTCGTTTGTGCAGATCTGCCAGGAGACCAGAAGCTGTGACTTGCTGTGGAAAAAATACAGCATTGAAATGGCTGACCTTCAACTATGAGAGATGAAATCACTTACGTTGGGATTGTGTGTACGCGAGAGACAGAGACAGACTTATGTGAAGTGTAATCATCTTTCCTCAGGCTTCAGTTAAGTCCAGACTTCATCTTGCCTTCGTTAGGCCTTGCTTTATCAGAACTCAGAGTTAGCTCTGTGATTAAGCCCAAAGAGGCGCACCCTTTCCTGACCTGGATGGTACCACCGCGAAGGAAAAGCCCTTCCGAGCCTCCAGGAGACCCGTGGTCAGAGGGTGCCAGGCAGGAGCAGCGAGAGGACTCGAGCCATTCCCCCCAGCACCCCCATGACCAATGTTTTCAGTTCCTCGTCAGCTGCAAGGGCTGAAATTAAACTGGGAAAACATTTGAAGAGCTGGCCTTTGTGGGCAGGAAGCTGGAGGGGACCCTGTACTTACACTCTTTAAATAGTGTGATTTTTAAGAATTATGTCACATCTATCCAAAGAGAAGGGCTTTAAAGGAAGAAATAATCAGTGATAAATTAATTCTTATAGCGTTAAGCCATGACAAGGGATATTTTATTGGCCTAAAAGGGTGTCTTTGGTGCATGTGAGGCACAAGGCCAAGTCATTAAAAACTTGTAAATATCCTGTAGGGAGCTATTCAGCATCAGCAGCGGGACAGATTTAGATGGCTTCTTCATTCTTAGTTTTTACAATTGTATGGTACTCTGGGGTGCCTTCATGCAAATCTAGGCTGGTTCTCCACATTTAAATTCATGTTCCCATTAGTCTTTCTTAAAAATTAAAAGATGCATCCTCCCGCTCTAGGAAAAAAAAGTTCTTAGTGGAAGTGGGAAAGAAAAGAAATAGGAAAAGCTTCAAAAGTCCTCTTTTATCCTTCCGCTGGTTTTAAGGTAACGCTGCTTCACAAGTGTGCCTGCTTAGATGGGATGCTTACGTGGCTTCTGCATCAAAGCAGAATAAAGGAAAATTAAGGAACAAACAAAATCCCCGGGTATCTGTCGTCCATAGCCAAGTCAGAGCTCTTTCACCTGGTGCTCTCATCGCTCCTCCTGTTTTACCTTCCCCGCCAGCCCCCCAGGCGCTGCGTGCCCTCCAACAAAAGCACCTCGGAGCAGGAGCCCTTGGGGACGTGAGGCAGCTTGCAGCAGGCTCCGGAGTGCCTGGTATTCCCTCAGCGCCCACCGTTTGGGCAGGCGTCTGGAAGCAGCGGCATTAGCTGTGTCCCCGCTGTGTTATCCCAGTAGTCCCCCAGCGAAATGCCAGACCTGTATTCCTGGTTAAACCCTGAATTGGTTTGCATTTGTTGATTGTTATCTTTAAATAGCGTGAGGTAGGAAGAGTGTCTGATCTGAGGACGTTTTGAGGATGCTTTATGCATTAGAAATGGGATGGCTTAGACAAGACCAAGGCTATCTGTTGCATCTAGTCTGGGGTTTGTGGGAGGGAGGGAGGAAGAGGGGAATTCTTTCCTTAGTTAGGCTGCTCCCACAAGAAGCATCAGGTTTTTACTTCCCATCCTTGGTTCGTGTGGGGAACTTACTCATCACTGTGCTGTGGTCTTCAGTAAAAGACGGATATAACGGCTGGCAAATGCCCGGGTAAGGTCTCTCTGCCCCAGGCCCCCCTCCCTGTGGAGATGCGCGGCAGCGGAGCAGCGACAGCGTGTCCAGCCCCGTAGCAGCAAGTGGCCTGCAGAGCCCGGCGGGGAGGATGGCGGGACCTCTGGTGGGACCACGACGGAGGGAAAACGTGACTCAAGAAAAGTAAGACTGCTTCTGAGGTAGCAGGGAAGTCAGTGTACCTCCACCACCTCGCTCCCCCCCACAAAAAAAGAATAGTGTGCTTAAAAAGGCTCTGCTGGACACTTTGCGGCCGGGAGGCGTGGGTGTAGGGCTGCCACTTTACCCTCGAGCTCTTCCTTCCAAGGTCACTTAAGGAATGCAGTAGTTCGTGCTGTCCGTCAGGTTTGGGGAGCCTTAAGCCAGTGACACTGGTGTTCAGCAGGCTGGTGCGGAGTTTACTACAGTTTTCGTGCTCTTATCTGGGAGGAAAAAGCCAGCACGTGATCTCGCCCGGGTCTTGTTTCCCAGCCCCGTGCTGTTCCTAAAGGACACCACATACCCCATGAGAAATAATGGCTTCCTGTTTCATTAATGAGTTCTTACAGCAATTTCCCTTCAGACTAATCACCTTGGGCGATGGAGGTGTGCACTTCCAAAAGCGATTAGCCCTCCGGGGGGGCCATGTTAGGAGGCACCATTCTCTGCCGGCAGAAAAGCAAGTCCCTTTTGGGTGTCTCAGCTTGGATGCTAAAGAAACCAGTGCTGCCAGAGTCATCAGTTGCTTGAAGCCATCAGCTAAAATGTCTCCTGGGATTAAAAGAGCCCTCCTTGGGAAAAAGTTTGTTTCCAGTGCTTAATACCATACCACGTGGCAAAAAAAAAAAAAACAAAACAAAAAACC